>OY728160.1:4200000-4567500 GCA_963277665.1 Viscum album
GGGGTGGGGAGGCCGATTCAGACCTCCTGTGCAAATCTCTCCCTAAAACCCAAAGGGGAAGGGGGTTATCTCCAAAAAATATCAGAATCACTTTTTTGAAAGCCTACAAACATCATTCATGTCATGTACTATTTGTTTGTTCCATGAAATCGTCATGGAAGATAAGCCTGAAACCAAACTCAACTTTTTCAAGACTTGAACCCTTGGTTCATAGTGTGAAATACTCAGGCTATGAGGTTCTCTCCCTAGGTATCCATTCATGAACTGAAGGGACCACAAAAATATCATTCATGGCATGAATAAACCATTAAAATCATGAATGGCCTGAAAATTCTAAATTTCAGCAGCTCGGCCACCTGACCTTTCTCTGACACCCACTCAAGCATCCAAACAACTAAACTATCCTCGTTCCTCATCTAAAACTATCTCCTATAGAAGATAAAATTCTTGAATTACCAATCATAATAAAAATTCTCATAAAAACCAACTCAAAAAACCAAAAATTAAAATTCCCTCTCACTATTAATTAACCAAAGATCTATGGGTCGTTACACTCGAAAATACATTCATATTCCAGTTCTACTTCTGGAAGTTAACACTAATATGATACAGAAGTAATGAAGTTGAGTAAGTGCTGCTACCCTGTGAAGATAAATATTTCAAGAATCACTAGTATTTAATGACCATTGAGATAATTTTAAGTTTTAATCTAGGATAAGTGTTGAAGGTTACTAAGAGTACTATCTACTATAATTATATGAAGTTTATAGAGAACCATCCATGGGGGATGAAGTATCCATAAGTTATACTATCAAAAAGTTACATGTGGATCTATGGAATATTATTTGTTTAAATGTATCAAGAATATTCAATCATAGAATATACATTTCTGGAACATAAGATACCTAGAATACATGCTCACAAAAGTTATAGGATGAACTATTGAAATAAGAGTTACAAATTAAAGTGGTTGTATATCCAGAAGTAACATGAAGTAGTAGATATCAGAATCCCAAAATCTAAGGAGTATAGAAGATAAAAAATTAATTGTTTTATGCTATAATTGACAAAGTAAACAATATTACTTGGTACACATGATATTTGTTTTCATATATAAGATATTTTCTATAAAAGAATGAAAAAGAATTTGGAAAAAGGCATGATGTTTTCATAAGGGTCATTACTATTTTGAAGAGTGATATATAAAAATTATAAGAGACCCATTGAGAACTATAAGGGTCATATGGACATAGTATAAGAGTAAGCTGATGAGTTCATTAAATTCATATAATTATTTTAAATTTTTATCTATGAGAGAGATAATTTGTCAAAGGAAAAAACTCAAATAAAAGAATAAGAATCATATACTCATATGAAATTATTACTGAATATAATATTGGAAATTTATTGAGACTCACAGTGGTTCATAACATGTAAATAACTCTAATAAAAATAAAAAACATAAAATATAAGAGTCAGAAGTAAGTAAAATTGAGGATATAGAGATATTAAGAAGATTATTTCATAAGTTAAGAAAGACAATTATATGCTATTATTTCAAAGAAAAAACATCACAATGATTAAGAGATCATTTATAATCCAAGATGAGTTGATTTGGTTAAAGTGAAAGAATTATAAGGCTGATATTGAGAGTATCTAGAAGTTTTTTCCAGATAGAGAAATACTATAAGTTAAGGATTCTCTAGGAGCATCTTTCATTGTAAGATAAACTAGAGAATAAGTGGAAGATAAGTTTTTTTCCGAGGAATAGAAGTTGGAGCCATTAGTTATATTGATTTGTGTAAATAAAAAGTACTAGATTAATTCAAGTAAAACTTATTGATCAAGATACTGAAGATATTCATGTGAAGAATCTAAGTATGATGGATTCACTAGTATGAAATAAAAACTCTAGAAAATACTGAGTCATGGATGACAAACTGTGAGTTCTAATTGGAATGTGGTTCAAGTTGATAGGATGTATAATTCTATATGATCATGAGTGAGACAAGATGATTTATTTTATATGATATAAAGTTAACCTAATTGAAATCTAATTATAAGAATCAATATTGATTAGAAGTTGAATACTAGAAGCTGAGTCAATCAAAAGTTGTGGAAATCATTATAAGGACTATAATATGAGGTATTATAATCTAGAGTTTGGATAATACATTAGAGTTTTAGAAGAATATTTCTAGAAGATCAAAATATATGAAAGAGTTAGTTTGGAGATACAAAGACTTCAAATGTTTGAGTGGTGAAAAGGAAAAGGATAAATTAGGAGCTAAATCAAAGTGAAGTATATGAAAGTTAGACTACAAGAATATGGAAAGAGATTTCTCATAACATTTATGTGAAGTCAATGTGAAGGAGAAAATTCTAATCTAGTCATCATAGATATGATGATAACAAATTTGAAGTCATGGTTCTAGATAATATTTGAGTAATCCTTGAGGATTGTTAATACTAAGATTTATGTGAGACTTTGATTAAGTTAGATACTTATATTATCAGAGGAATTAAAGGAGGTTGACTAAGATTGAGAAAGGAGGAAAATAAATAGCTCAGAGACTATATTTTTCAGAGTAAGGTTGTATATATAAAGAGTGAGTTTATTTAGATATTTTTGCTACTATTTATAATAGTTGGATAATGGAAAAAATAGGTAATAAACAACATGAAAGTACCAAAGATTAGTTTGTTCAAAGAGTTTAGGATCCAAAAAATTTAGTTCTGAAGAAAGTGAGGAGGTTTTCAAAAATTATAAAACTTAAATTTATATGAGAAATTCCAACATTCACTAGAAACCTATATAATTTTTGAGCATTGAAGTACTTATTGGAGTGGTGGTTCCAACAACATATGTTCCTAATGTTACCGAGTAAGGATAACTATCCCAATATCGAATAAGTTTTGGATGTTTTGTGACCTCAAGAGACTAATGTAATTCAAAAGAAAGTAGATCATCTATTGGATATTGAAGAATCTACTTGAATAAGAATATTTAATTATTTTGATCCAACAATATCAAGAGAAGATATAATATATTATTCATTTGGGTATTTAGAAGAACCCATTGTAAACTGGTGGTAGTTATTATATAGAACTAGTTAGGAGATTGTAAAACCTATTAAGACACATACGAGGCTTTTCAGGAGATAACCTATATTATTTAATTATTTAATATAGTGAATATATATGTACTGGGATGATAATTGTTGGGTCGGAGAAAAACGGGGAATGATGGCAAGAGGGGGGGTGAATTTCCTTTTAAAAAATGATTAACAATTTAAAAATCAAAGTTAAGATGCAGCGGAAATAAATGAGGCAAGACACAAAATTGATAACGGAGTTCGGCCAAAAACCCGGCCTACATCTCCGCTCCCAACTCAACCGTTGAGAGATTCCTACCGCTTGCTTTTCAATGGTTTTAGCAAGAAACCCACTAGGCTTTGAGGTAGCACTAGGACCTATTACAGCTTGCTTTTATTGGTTTAGCAAGAACCCACTTACTTTTAATGGTTAAGTAAGAACCCACTAGCCTTTTTAACGGGTGAAGGCTAGATCACCGGAGACACAAGCCTTTTAAAAGGAAAGGCTTGAAGAAACCTCTTCACACCTTAATGGTGGTGTGAGAACCCAAAAGAAAGGGGGATGAGAAAGAGTTTGGGGTTTGTAGGCACAAACCCAAATTTAAAGCTCAAAATAAATAAACAAGAAAAACCGTATTGGAGGAAGACTTGGGCACCAATTGGATGATGGAGTTGATGTAGCGTGCTCTCCCAAGCTTCTTGAGGTGCTCCTTGGATTTGGAAGTTGTTGGAGCACTTGAGGTTCCTTTGAAGGAAGTCACCGGAGGTTGGCCAAATGATACAAAATGTGTACGGTGGCTTTGTATATGTTCCAGTCGGTGTCCGGGGCTTCCTTGGCCTTTATTTATAGGCATGGAACCCATTGGGGGCCTTCGGAGCCGTTGGAGAAGTCCTCGGAGCCGTTGGAGGCCAAAAGATGGTTGACTGGTCAAACCCAACGGCTAGTTTGACTGGGCTACCGGCTGGCCGGTGCAGGGCCACCGGCTGGCCGGTGCCTTGGATGTTGGAGAGGAAATCTGTCCAGGGGCCACCGGCTGACCGGTGCAAGAGCCACCGGCCGGCCGGTGGCAAGACAGTAGCCTTCACTGTTTGGGCTGGGGGCCCCCGGCTGGCCGGTGCTGAGGCCACCGGTTGGCCGGTGGACTGAATTTCAGTCCACTAGACTTGCTTCATGGCCCATTTCCTTGGCAATCTTTTGCCTATAAAACAAAAACACTTAAAACAATGTTAGACAAGTAATAAGGTGATTGTGATCATGAAAATCAAACAACGAGGGGTTCGAGATGTACAACAATCTCCCCCTATTTTGATGATCACAATCACCGAAACAATGTAAGAGCTTTAAATGAAAGGCATGCTTTAAATGATAAATTGAAAATAAATACTAAGCATGAGAGAAAAGATTCTCCCCCAATCAATCAAGAAATTTCTCCCCCTTTGTGATTATCAAAATAGCATGGGGCATAAAACTTGATTGAGGGAAATCGATGAAAAACGAGATTTTAAATCAATTGAAAATCAAGATTTTTAAATCAATTGGAATTTTTGAAAATTGAATTGAAAATTTGAATAACAGTTTGAATTGAAAGTTTTGAATCAAAAACCAATTGAATTTTGAAATTTGAAACCAAATGAAATTTTTGAATCAAAAATTGAGTAACAGTTTGAATTGAAAGTTTTGAATAAAAAAAAAAAAAATTCGATACCAACTGTTGGAAATTTAGAAATGAAATATTAATAGAAAATTTTGAATTGAAAGAATTGAAACTAAGAGATGAGTTTGAAATGAAAAATTTTGAATCGAAAGGAAAACAAAAAAGATCCTAACTCCCCCTAAATAAAAACAATAAATCACCGGGAAGAGGGATTTTGAAAAGAGACAATTTTAGGCCCGGTGAGACTCGCAAGAAGGGATTTTTCAATCCAAACTTGTCTCATAGCGGGTCTTCTCTTATAAAATTCGTCCGAAAAGTAAAAAGATTTGGGTTGGCCGTACCGGGCATTTTTGCAATCACACTCGCAAATGAGGTGCCCGGGTTTCTTACAATAATTACAAAATTTGAAACAAGAGCTCCCCCTTACTAAAACAGTTGGTGCATGGGAGGAGGAAGCTATATTGGTATATCCTAGCCCTTGGGTGGTTCTTGAAATTCGTTGGGAACCAAGCAAATTGTTCAAATTTTGTTCCCCTTGGGTGAAATTAGCTAGGGTCTCCCTTAGGTCTTTGATGGTTGATTCCAAAGAATCAACATTTGGAAAATTTTGGATTTTTAGGGAGAGTTCCTCCTTCTCTTTGAGAAGTTGTTCTTTTTCGGAGGAAAGCTTTTTGAAATTCTTTTTTAAAGCAACAAATTTTGAAGAGAGTTCATGAAAACCATTTTCAAGTTGGTCTCTAGCATGTTGGAGTTCTTCATATGACAAATGATTAAAAGAATTAGAAGAACTAGAGGATGATGAGGAAGAAGAGTCGGAAGATGATACCTCATGTTTTGCCATTAGGCATTTTTTACCTTGGTCGCTCGAGGAGAAGGAGGAGAATGAAGAGGTGGAGCTATCACTCCATGTTGCCTTTGAAGCCTTCTTCTTTTTCTTCTTCTTGGCCCTTTTCTTGTGAAGTGGGCGAGCGGGTACGGATTTTGCATCGGGTTCTTGCTTTTGAGCGGGTTCTTGCTTTTGAGCCATGCTAGTACCTTCATGGGTTAGCTCTAAAAGCTTCCAAATATCATGAGAAGATGTGCAAGAAGAAATATAATCAAAAACATTACGATCTAACCCACAATGTAGAGCATTCATGGCTTTGCCATCAAGCTCGAAATTTGCAATGTCGGCGGGGGTCCATTTAGACTCATCGGGAGAAGAGAGCGTAAAACAATGCATAACAATTTTATAAATTGGATAACCAATACTTTTTAAAAAAGTTGACATGCGGGTTTTCCAAAAAGTATAATCGGATCCATCAAAGAATGGAGCACGATCCAAAGAATGTCCTTTGAGAGTTTGAGAAGAAGAAGCGGTAGAAGCCATCAAAAAAATAGGATCTTTAATTTGAAACCGGTTAGGGAATTATTCAAATTTTCCCTCTGATACCAATTGTTGGGTCGGAGAAAAACGGGGAATGATGGCAAGAGGGGGGGTGAATTGCCTTTTAAAAAATGATTAACAATTTAAAAATCAAAGTTAAGATGCAGCGGAAATAAATGAGGCAAGACACAAAATTGATAACGGAGTTCGGCCAAAAACCCGGCCTACGTCTCCGCTCCCAACTCAACCGTTGAGAGATTCCTACCGCTTGCTTTTCAATGGTTTTAGCAAGAAACCCACTAGGCTTTGAGGTAGCACTAGGACCTATTACAGCTTGCTTTTATTGGTTTAGCAAGAACCCACTTACTTTTAATGGTTAAGTAAGAACCCACTAGCCTTTTTAACGGGTGAAGGCTAGCTCACCGGAGACACAAGCCTTTTAAAAGGAAAGGCTTGAAGAAACCTCTTCACACCTTAATGGTGGTGTGAGAACCCAAAAGAAAGGGGGATGAGAAAGAGTTTGGGGTTTGTAGGCACAAACCCAAATTTAAAGCTCAAAATAAATAAACAAGAAAAACCGTATTGGAGGAAGACTTGGGCGCCAATTGGATGATGGAGTTGATGTAGCGTGCTCTCCCAAGCTTCTTGAGGTGCTCCTTGGATTTGGAAGTTGTTGGAGCACTTGAGGTTCCTTTGAAGGAAGTCGCCGGAGGTTGGCCAAATGATACAAAATGTGTACGGTGGCTTTGTATATGTTCCAGTCGGTGTCCGGGGCTTCCTTGGCCTTTATTTATAGGCATGGAACCCATTGGGGGCCTTCGGAGCCGTTGGAGAAGTCCTCGGAGCCGTTGGAGGCCAAAAGATGGTTGACTGGTCAAACCCAACGGCTAGTTTGACTGGGCTACCGGCTGGCCGGTGCAGGGCCACCGGCTGGCCGGTGCCTTGGATGTTGGAGAGGAAATCTGTCCAGGGGCCACCGGCTGGCCGGTGGCAAGACAGTAGCCTTCACTGTTTGGGCTGGGGGCCACCGGCTGGCCGGTGCTGAGGCCACCGGTTGGCCGGTGGAATGAATTTCAGTCCACTAGACTTGCTTCATGGCCCATTTCCTTGGCAATCTTTTGCCTATAAAACAAAAACACTTAAAACAATGTTAGACAAGTAATAAGGTGATTGTGATCATGAAAATCAAACAACGAGGGGTTCGAGATGTACAACAATAATAAATCACAGAAAGGATAAGGTACACACATTTCTACCAAACCTTATAAATATCATGTGCTACAATCAATTTACATTATGTCATTTTAGGTAGTGTGAATGTGTGTTAGGAATACTTAAATAGATCCATACATATTAACTGAGATAGAAGTTTAAATAAAAAATCGGCAAAATTTTATGTTGGAATAAATTTATAAAATACGTCTACACTGATTCACCCCCTCTCAATATGACTGTACGATCCACTAAGAACTTTAATTAGTATATGAGTATTTGTTACCTTTAATTAGATTTCTATTTTTTCTCCTAATTGTTTTAAATTTCTTTATATGAAGTGTGCATTTTCATAAGTTACAGAGTTAACTCAGTCATAGGAAAAAAGTTATCCATATTGATGAAAATTTAGAGGTTTTAGATAAAACATTTAAAAATAGAAATAAAAGAGATATTCAAAATTTAAGAAAGTTAACTTCCCCGAAGCACCAAAAAGAGGACACTCCTCTATTTAAAGGAAATCAAAGTGGTAATTATTCACCTATTAAATATGTTGATTTTGATCCTCTAGAGGAATCTAGTTCAAGATGTGAAGAGTATGAGTAAATTTAGATAATTAGATCAATTGAATATCTCTACTATAAATTCAATGATTATATGATGAAATTTACTTTATAATTTATCATCTATATTTTTGACTTTATCCTGAACTTACATGATGAAAAAAGAAAGAATTTGATGTTGATGAAATGAAGAATATATTAGCTAAAAATCACACATGGCTAATAGTCAAACTAAACTCATTGAAGCTAAGTAAGAATTTGTATCACTTTTTAATGAAATGTTTTCCTTGGTTTAAGTGGAATTGAAAATGTGCATTTGTGAGAATATTGCGATTAAAGAATTATTCAAGGAGAAGATCCATACAGTGTAAGAAAAACATATATATTCCATTGATACCAATGATTCTTTGAAATAAATCAAGGCTAAAAGAGTAAAGTATATTGAAAAATCCTTACAAGATAATTTTAAGTATAATAAAGATTATATTGAAAAAATGAAGAATGAATAAGAATAGAGAATAATTTTCATTAAAAATGAGAAAAATGCCCTTAATAAACTTAAGGTTAAACCAATAAATCTTGAATAATTTTAACTTTAAACTTATTAAAATGGTGAAAGAAGTAATTCCTTGATAGTTTTCAGATTAGGTATTATTTTAAATAAAACTAAATTGAGAGGAAAAATGTGCTTGAATGCATTGATAGTTAAACCCAATGAAATATCAAAGAAAGAGGTAACCCTAAGATTTATAAATTTTTTGTGCACTAATTATGATTATTTGAATTATATAAGTTATAATTTAATATAAAAACTAAGGTGAATGAAGAAAAATGAGGTGAAACCTGCTAAATTATCAAGGGTGGAATAAAGAAAGAAATGAAGAAGTAGTTCCCCATGTAGTTCCCAAAAGGAAGAAGATACTACTCATAAATAGTAATGTGATAAAATTGGATAGATTATAAATCAAAAGAAGATATAATTATTTGTAATATATTGATAGTGTTTTGAGAAGTTTAGAAACATGAATATTGAATTTATTCATAATATGTCAATTACTAAGGAAATGAGATGGTCTGCAATAAGGGGAGAAAAATGAAAGTCAGAAGATATCCTATTAGGTTCAACCAACCCACATAGAAGAAGATAAATCTATTTACTTAATTTTTTTTGAATATCTCATGAAATTATATAAAAAATATAATAAAGTGTTTATATTAATTATGAGTATTGTTTTACTCCTACCAATCATGATTTAGTTTCTACACATGGAAGAAGGCCACAAAGGTTAAATAAAAATAATAGGAAGATAAAATGTAAGTCTTACTTAGGGTGTAAACAAAAGTAATATATAAAACATAAAACACCCATTAAAAAAATCAAAGGAATGTTCTTCACTTAAGAAAATATGACTCTTTTGTGGAAGGAAAGTTATCATCATGGATTGGTTTAAACAATCGAAGAATGTTAAAGTTAACAAAATCTAGATTAAATAAAAAAGTAAAGCAATCCAGTAAAAAATCTGATTGGTTTGATAGAAGAAAAATCTAATGAAGAAGTTTATATTCATATTCAGTTTCTAATAAAGGTAAACTTAAAGGAAGTTTAGAAACTATGTGAAATATGTAAACATTCTAGTCACACTCTTGAAATTCATAGGAATATACTACCAGGACATATGAAGCTGATGAACAAGAGGAATAATACATTAAAAAAATCATATTCTATAAAGGTGTTTGTAAAGAATAAATTTATAAACAATTAGAAAGATAGATATAAGATAAATATGTTCATGTTGACTATAGAATTTTAGGCATATAAAATCAAAAGGGAAGCACACATGTAAAGTTATCATGGATCTGGAGTTGAATTCAAATGAGTTTTTGGGTAAAGAAATATTTCTCAACCCTATTTATCTAACTAAGGAGAAGAAGTGGAACTATTGTATTCCCTTATATGTTTATTTTTTTATTTTATAGGTAATTAAATGTAATTCTATAACATACGAACCCAGGTCAACCAAATCATACACCCAAGAAGGCCCATCACATAAAGGTATAACAAAAACCATGGAAACAAGTCTCAAATATAAGAAAAACCAAGACATACAATTAGATTATAAATCTGAAACAAATTAGATACAACCATCCACATAACCAAGCAAAATAGGATAAACTATAAATTTATGAATTAGAAAATACCATAAGTCTCCATGTAACCAACGATCACCACCAAACCACCCTGTTATGAAGGGAAAAAAGAGAATATGACATGCTACAAGATACCCTTACCTTTTCTTATATCCTACAATACAACATCTACAACCACTAAAATGAAAAATTAGGGTGTGAGTATAAATCCTAGTAAGACACCACCAAAGAATCTATACAAGTTCTAATAGCAAGATTGAACAAGGTAAAACTTAAAAAAATAAATTTTTACAAGAATTTTCATAAATAAAATAATTTGAAAACTTTCCTTTGATTTTCCACAAATGCATATCCAGGAAAGAGAAAGAAGATAAATCAAACATGTGAGAAAATATCAATTAAATAAATAATCATGCGATAAAAAAACCAGAAATTACAAATTACCATCCAGTTGGGATCCACCCTATGTGATAATATGTACAAGACATTAAAGAGACTAAACAAGCATACATTGGTATCAAGCAGTATCGAGTCTTGACATAGTCCATAGATAACCAAATAGTTACCTCCTAGAGTTTCCACACACACTAATACTACCATTTCCATTTTCTAATTCACCTAAGGTTCTAGATGTGTTAGTTTTGTCAAATTCCATTTTAGAAACCATGCCCATACTTTATAAAAATATTTTCAAATCCAATACAAGATACTTTAGGGTTTGAAAGCTCATTTATGAATCATGGAAAATATGTTTTTAAATAAAAAAACCTTTTAAAACATGAATCCAAGACTTTCATTTCAATACATGAATTATCATTTTAAAATACAAATGAATTGATAAGAACATATAAAAAAATCAAGAATTAGAACCACTTGTATAGATCCACCTTCCTGAAAATAGTATTGAACTAGACACCTTCAATAATGGTGATTGGAAACCATGAGATCAACCTTTAAAAGAAAAGGAATGATAAGAAACTATAAAGGATCGATAGAATACACTATCCGATCAAGAATCTCAACCAAAACATCAACCACCGCAACAAACATAACCAAAGGAATGAAGAACCAAAAGGAACACTTACTTAGAGAAGCACACCACCCAAACTCTAATGATCAATCATCTAACAAATGATTCATAAGGATGGGAAATCCCTAAAATCATCTAGTAAGGTATCTAGGTTGAGAGAAGTAGGTTGTAGAATGAATGAGGAATTAAACACTAACAAAGTGACATAGAAACCCAATCATTAAGTATTATATGTAATGTAATCCCATTACATGATGTGAATTCCACAAAGACCAAAAATACTAAAAAACACATCTCCTTTAAAAAAACTTATTTTATTCATTACACAACAATAATTCTTGTTAAATAGTGTATAAATTTTCATGTTGGGTATCAAATTTATGAATTCTTCCCAGTGATAAATACATGATATGTAATCCCATTACACGATGTTTAATTGCCTAGATGATATAAGAAAACCCAAAAATATATAGAAAATTCCAAACCAAAAAAGGGAACTCAAAACCAAACACAAATCATACCTGAGAAAAGAAAATAGGGAGTTAAAATCTCCCCACTATAAATGCTTTTTGACCCCAGATTTACCTCAAGATCCTTGATCTACAAAAAGAGATGACCACTATTGCCTCATAAAATAATCCCACTCCCAAAAACCATGGATATCCTATCCGCACTAGAACAGTACCCGGATTAGTGGGATTGTTTTAATATGCAACACCTTATTCTGGAAATCCATAATCTAAACTGGCTGCTCAACCAAAGTGGTATCGGTCACAAGATCAACATCCTCCCATCCAATCACATGGGAAGGATCTGATATATACCTACTCAACTAGGAAACCTAAAACACATTGTGGATAAAAGTCAAAAATGATGGTAAGTCCAATTGGTAGTCCACCTTCCCTAGTCATCCCATGATCTCAAGGCCCCCACAAACCTTGGTTATAACTCACCCTACTTATGCAACTGATGATGTCCCAAGTGAGGTGAAACTCTAAGAAAGAACTGATCAACAACCTAAATCTCTAGTGGTTGAAAAAAATGGTCCACAAAAGATTTTTGATGACTCTATGCTGTGATCAAATGCCTTTGGATCAATTGAATCATCTACTTCATCTCCTGAACAAGACTTGGCCCAACCAAGGACCACTCTCCCTACTCCTCCAAGCACAAGGGAGATCTACATAGACAACCATACAGAGAATAAAAGCATGTCGTCCTGATCAAATCATGATAACTATTTTTATATGAAAATTCAACCAAAGTAATATTCTTTTCCCAAGATCCACCAAAACCAATAACACAAGTCCGAAGCATATCCTTAATAACTTAGATAACCCTCTCTATTTTCTCATCCATATGTGGATGACAAGTCATTATCCATTTCATCCAAGAACCCATAACCTCCTGAAAACCATTCGATAACTTGGATGTGAACCTCATGTCCATGTTATAAATAATTATATAGGGGACCCCATGAATTCTTACAATATCTTAGATATATAAGTCCCTAAGTTGTTCCAATTTCTTTGTCTCCTCATCAATTTCTCAAGACAATCAATGATCACCCAAATTGAATCTTTCCCACTACAATTTCATGGAAACAAATTATGAAATCCATATAAATATCATCCTAGTTCCATATCATAATGGGTAAGGGTTATAAAAAATCACAAGTTCTATGGTGATCTATCTTAATTTTCAGAAAAGTGAGACACTTCGAAACAAAAATCGCAATCGACTCCCTCATCCCTAGACACCAATACTGACACCCAAAATTATGATGCATCTTGGTATCCCTAGGGTGTATGGACCACAATAACTAGTTTCGAAAATCCATAAACTCATGACTTAGGTAAAATGGAACCACCAACTAGTCATGGAAGCATATAGCTCTATTGGGAGACCAAGATCACTCACCCGAGGTCTCCCCACCATAAAGGATTTTACTAAAACTTAGGAACTCAGTTTCAAACATCTTATCAAGATGAAAATACTCATAAAATGATGATCAATCCCTCATCAAATTTAGAGATAACTTCTGACCAACCTCTTCTATTCACAATCATATCTCAACAAACAAACCCATAAAATACAACTCTCTAACCAATTACTTTATGTATTATGTTGGTAATTTTCTTCTCAACACATTAGTAACCACGTTTAATTTCCTAGAAGTATGTGAAATATTAATATAAAAATTCTGAAGATACTCCACCCAGAATCTCTATCACAAATTCCGATCCCTCTAAGTAAAAATACATTTCAAGCTCTTATGATCTGAATACACTATAAACACCCCCAAAGGGATAGTTGTTCCATGTTTTGAATGCATGGATACTTTTTTCAAACTCAAGATCATGGATAGGGTAGTTCTTATCATGGGAGAATAACCAGTGAGATCCATAGGACACCACCCATTTCCTATGCATCATGACAAATCCCAAACCCATACTAGAAGTAGTACATGAAATCTCATAACCCAAACTTGGTCCTATAAGAATAAAAACTAGAGTTTAAGTATTTTAGTTGTAGTATGTCACAATATTTATTTTATATATGAAGAAATAGTGATTGGATTCATATGGAGTTTGTTCCATTGGAAATATAATAATATTATATTCATTTCATTAGTTTATGTCGAAATCCAATTTAGTTGTTTCGATGGTGAAAAAATTCAATGAAGCTTTAACAAGATCTTCACATGGCACTGTAGTTTTCAACTAAAAGTCACATATTAATAATGATGATATATCAATATAAATTGAAATAATTATCATGAATATTATTCCATTGAATAGATAAAATATTTATATAAACATCATTAGTTTATGAAGAAGTTGGAAAGTGCTATTTTGGTACTCTAAAAAATCAACGAAATTGCTTCAATAGTTTCAACTCTACAGTCCATAGATTTAGAAAGATATAGTATTTGATTTATTACAAGTTCTATATACATCATAATCACTCTCAACCTAATTATATATAAATCCAATATTATTATCTTGATTTTGTTATTTTACATCAATGGATAAAAAGGTCTTTTGGATGATCAATAAATTATCTAAAGTTTTGAAATGATTTTACAGAATTTCAGTTTTTCTAGATGTTATTGCTTCTATTTTTCAAAGATATAAAAAGTTATATAAATCATAGTGGCACACTTCTTGATCTTTTGGAAATAACTTGAGATTTCCTAAATATAAGTCTTCTAGGACAAAGGATGAATCTGATGTTAAAGGGATATAAAAATTTAGTGAAGTTTGAAGTTAAGATGTTCATATTTTTAGAAGGTTTTTTACCCTACATTGGAACCCTAATTTTGATCCATACTATTCAAAAACCCTAATTTTAATTTAAATGTATGGTTCAATGAACCATATTGTAATTTTCAAAAACTCTAAATTTGATTCAAAATTATGGTCCATGTACCTTACGTTAAAATGAAATGAACCCTATGTTACTTTGATAAACCTTACAATACTTTTAATGAAACCTACATTCAAAAATAAACCTAAGTTTTCTATCTCCATCAAAGATAAATAGAACACCACTCCTTATATAAAAGTGGACTTTAAACCCAATGTATGTTATTACTACAAATATAGAACTTAAATTGAAATACTATAACTTACAGAAGCATACTAAAACTCATTCTAATCATGATCTATTGTATGGTGTGATATTAGGATGATTATTGTAAATAGATTCCACATGAATTGCTGTAAGAGAACCTAATGTACAAGAACTCTAATGACTGTATAGTTCTTTAAAAACAGAAACACTACATCTTATAAAAAACAAATTTGTTATTCTATTCAATGAACACTCAGTATAAACATCTATGTTGTAAAGTTATTTATAGCTGTAATGCTGAATCCTCTCATAAACACTTCACCTGCTCATTGCTGGATGAGAAATTGATGAAAAATATACCTTTAACCTTGCTGGATATTCAAATCTTGTATGCTGAAATATAGAATCTTATATACTGTATAGGGGATGAAAAATGGGATGCGCATTATTAGACTAAAATTCATCAAAAAAATTATTGTGCCAACACTGATGAATGTTGAGACTCACTTCATGTGATATAAACATGAATAAGTTGAAAAATAAGGCTATATGAAGGATTACAGATATGTATAAAAACATGAGAAAGGAGGAACTCAAGATGGTTGTCACATTCGCATGAAATATAAATCACTATAATATTAAAGGTGATTATATATTTTATGAATGGTTTGATAGAGGTAGATGAAAATATGGATTATCATAAATATAAAAATATCCAATATTCTAGATATTTTCAAACAAGGTCACACTACTCTATTTTACTTATTTATTAGTATTTAAATTTGCTACATTTTTATCTAGCATTATTTCAGCAGTTTATCAGTTGTAAAATTATTAATAAATTATAAGGATTATAGTCTAAGAGATTGCAATGATTCTGGACCTGTATTTAGAGATAAAAATGACCAGTTTTTTCTAATGTCATTTTTTCAGTGAAGTCAGAGGACACAAGGTTATTCAAATTCAAATATTTTATTTTAAATTTGGATTGATTTGATAGTTTTTAGATACTTTTTTGACTAATTTTAAAGAAGTTTGAATGGATTTAAACCAGAGTTTTAAATTTTTAAATTCTGTTATTATTTTAGAGATATTATTAGAGGAGTTACTCAAATTATTTTTAATTATTTTATTATAGATTTAATCAATAAGAATAAAGAGAAACTGGTGCTATGCTATTATTGGGATATTTATAAAGGCTATTGACTCAATTTATTTTGAGTATCCAAAGGAAGACGAGCGCTACAACTACTGGATATATATATTTTATATGTCAGATGAATATAAAATGAATCTTAGAGAATTAGAAACTCTAACAAAAATTAAGTGCTGAAATATTTTCATTCTACTGCTCATCATTTTAAAGAAGAGAGAAATATTCTTTGTGCATCCTTATCCACTCACGATGTAAAAAACAAGGAAGCCTGTGGAAAATTTTCTAATTTATTTTCAACTCTTTGAAGTAGAATAATCATGCATGAAATTGATTATTATTTTACTATTTATTTGCATTATTGAAGATCAAATACACTATCAGTGGCTTCTACAACTACAATCAAAGTCTGTTTTCTCAATCAAATCAATCGATATTGCTTTATTGGATTATAGGCTGCTCGGAATCAGTCATGGTGGAGTGTTAGCTTCTCAAAATAAACTATGGATATTTAAATTCCTTTTAAAAGAACTAGAAGTCCTGATAAAATCCTTATAAGGTGTCAAATACCCACACTTAGTTGTAGAGTTCTTCAGATTAGAGGACCTATGAGTAAAAAACACTTAGCTCGCAGAGTAGAGCATTAGTGGAGTGAACTGAGAGATCTTTTTTCCATGAACCACTATACATCGTTATGTTATTTTATTTATTTATTCCTACTACTCACTCAATGATAAGAGTGAAATAAATGATTGCTTTATTTCAATATGGACATTTTATTTTTGTTAAGATTTTTTAAAGGAAACAATTCACCCCCTATTGTGTCTTCATCATAGCCATTCTGACATAACATGTGGTATCAAAGGAAGGTCACTATTATAATATTTATATTTTTACAAATATTTTAATATTATGTTGTTTCTATTTGATACCAACAAGTGTTATAAAAGTTTGGACTCTTTTGGAATATTGAAGTTTTCTTTTGTCTCTAACAAGATTGAGTTAAAGTTTCAGATGAAGACAAATATTAATGGCTGATCTTAAAGAAGTTATGTCAATTATCTATGATCCTTATTTTAATGGTGAAAATTATGGATGTTGTAAAGATCACATGAATAAATATTTGAAGAATATTGTTTTCAATGTTGACATGAATATTTTCAAAACTTATGAAATACCAAGAGAACTATAATGTGGGATGATACGAAGGAAGCTGAATATGATGTTAATTCAAATGCCATGAATGCAATTTTATGTGGAATTAGTCCTGATAAATTTAATCATGTTTCTCAATGTGATACTATATATGATATGTTCCAGAAAAGCAAAGTTTCTTATAAAGAACCAATAAACTAACAAAATTTAACAATGATGATGCTACCCTGATAACTCCAATTTCATAAACAAATCATGCATTTAATGAGTTGATTGAGTTGTACGAAGCTGATATGTAAGCAAAAACTAAAAATTATATTTATCTAAAAAAGAAAAATGCTGCATGAAAAGTTTCAAGGGTTTAATTTTCTAATTATAATCATTGATTTTAGGCAATGAAAATACTACAAACTTTGAAGATGAGAAAGAAAATAAAAAGGTAAATATAATTCTTATGAGTCACACTAATGAGGTACATTCATTTTACTCTAAAAATTATGATTTATAAATTTTTTCTCATGATGATCATTATAAATTTTCTTTTATGCTTCAAGAAAAATTTCAATCCTAAAGAAAGAGCATAAAAATATTTTAAAATCTTATAATTCCATTTAAATTGATAAAGAGAGTTTGTCTAACCAGATTCTAGATCTAAGATCCAATTCTTCCAAAATTTCTTGTGATCTACATGGAAATTAAATTAAATAATTATTAGATATAGTTGACACTTGAAAAAAAGATTCTTGTATTCTTATCAAGGGAGAAAATTATTTGAATAAAAATCTTGGTAAAAATAAAATTCAAATTGAAAAACATGGTATTAGTAGAAATGGAGAAAATAAAAAATTATATAAAAATTATTTTGTTGGTAGTTCAAACAACAAAATCATATCCACTGTTAAATGTTTCAATTATGGTATTAACAGATATTATGCTAATGACTGTTATTTTAAAAAACCTCAATATTTTGGTGTTAATCCTATTAATTATTCATTATCTATATTTAATTAAAAATGTTTTATCAAAATAATTATATTTGGTTACTGAAGTTTTTAGTTTATAACACTAATAAACCCAAAACCATATGGATACAAAAAAGGAACTTGTATTTGATATTTTGTAGGTTTTCACAATTGAACATCATCTTTATATCATCAAGTGATTTCTTTAAAATCACATGGATATTTATTTTAATTAAATTTTAATGGATGAACATATCTTAATGTAACACCCCAAGTAAATAAAGAATATGATATTTTTATATTTATCCCTATTTGTGAATAAAATGTCAATATTAATTTAAAGGGAACGCTATGCTCGATGGCTTACCCAATACGCAACAACGAGTTCCTTTGAAATCTAACGTTGCACTCTAATAATAAAAATAACATTATTTTAAATGGTTGTTAACACATAGCTGTTGTATTAGAAGGAATGAATATAAATAACTAAAATATGATAATATATGTTTGTAAAATGTTTTTACTTTTATCCAATAAATGTTAGAGGGTTAAAATGCAAATGAATCCAATCTTAAGCATTGAATACACTAATATTTTTAAAAGATTGTTTTACTGCCTTTTGATGGAAAACCATTTTTAAATCAAAATTTTGACAATTTTATAAGCTCTATTTTTCAAAATAAACATATTCTTTATTATTGGTACATTGAAATTTACCTTGGGTTAATTTTTGGTATTTTTCTGACAATGTTCATTTTTCAATGAATAGTGAAAAATACTGCATTTTACACCAAAACTGCTTTTTCATATAATTTAATTATATGGTTATATTATCTTTTTAATTTTTTTTAAAGTATAATTAGAATATATTTTTACCATGTAATCCAATTATGGTAATTGGGATTAATTTCACTTTGGATTTGGGCATAAACAAGTGTCAAACTTTTCATAAATATTGTTTCTAAAAAACCCGCTATTTGTTTTGACAACGGGAATTATTTTTAAATTAATTATTACAATTTATGTGTTTGGAATTTGGTAAAATTGATTAAATATTTGGAATCATAATATCCAAAGTATTTAATTAAGACTCTTTTGTTTTTGGACATTATGAATAGTAACGACGGTAATTATCTTTAATTATCTTGATTAATGAGTAATTGGGTAGTTAAAGATAATAAAATAATATCATAATAATAAAAAATGACCACAACATGTGTCCTAAGGCTACTGGTTGTCTCATGGACGACCATGGTATGCCTTGTGCCAAACTTGGGGGCCCCATGGAATCACTTATGTGAGAAAGTGAATTTTTATCTTTTTATTTTTAAAGAATGTTAAATATAACAAAGAATGTATCACCTGAGTAATATTTTTTTAATTTTGTCTACATAAATGATCTATTGGACTATTAATAGTCATTGGAAAGATAAAACTATTTCCTATATCATAGTATTTTTTTTATAATTTTTAGACATTAAATAAATTAAATTTTTTATGACACCATGATGATGTAGTGATTACCTCATTATTTAACTATTTAAATAAAATGGAAAGATAATATAAAATATAAGACCTACACAAGTCAAAAACCTATTTAATGGGTATATTTAGAACCCTTATCACCTTATCCTTGAAACACATAAATACAGGACCTTTAAAATCTGAAAATCTTTTGAAAATAAAGTAACCTTTTATCACTTTCCAAGAGTGCCCCTCCTCTCCACTTATAAAAGGCCCCCACATCTACCTTTTTACCCACACCTCTCAAGCATTTGTCTCAGCCAAACCCTGGAAATTTTGTCTCTACACATCCCTATCTTACTCCTAGAAGCCTCACTTTGGGCAGAAGTCTTCCCAAGGAAGCCTTTGAGCTCAAATCAAAAAGAGTTACCCGATTTAAAGGTAGTGTCTTCTCTTGTGTTCTTTTGTTTTATTTTGCTTCTCCAACCCCCTAAAATATTTTTATTAATTTATTTTGTAACAACTCCAGTATCTTAAATATACTAGTATTTTTTTATAAAAAGTATTTGAGCTACACTTACACACACCTTCATATAATGGTTAAAGAACATACTGTTTCTGTGGATGGCGAATTTCTGCCTCACGAAACGATGATTGTTCAACACTCATATAACACCTTCAAAGGTGGACATTAAGATGTAACTATATTTATATATGATATATATTATGTTTATGTTTTACTTAAGATTATGTATTTTTCATTTAAGACATACCTTTATGGTTTCCATTATGGGTAAACACGATATCTTCATTTTAGGAAGTACGGACTACCGCCCCCTCAAAGTGATTTGATTCGTTAATGCCATATGTGGGATGTATAAAGGATGGATTTAAAGTTATTATATATGATGTTATACTGGAATTATAATATACCTTTATATCATTATTATTTTCTTTCCATTAAAATATGAAATATAAATGAAAGTAGCATTCATGCGTACGTACGGATTACCGTCTCCATGAACGGTGCATTTCATTTCTTATCCCCAAATGTAATGTACTATTATAAGTACATATATATAATGGATATATATGATTTTTGTTAAATATAAATTATTAATATAATTCTGGAATTAAAATATACATATCTCTCATTTAGTTTTAATTCCATTAATATGACATAGAAATGAAAGTAGCGTTCATGCGTACGTACGGCTTACCGTCTCCATGAACGGTGCATTTCATTTCTTACCTCTAAATGATTATGTAATATTATAAATACATGTATATTATGGATATATATGATATATATGATATCCAAATCATGAATATCATTCTTGAGATAATGGATATTTGACTATGTGAACAACTTGTAAATATAAGAAGTTCACTTTTGACTCAAGTACCAAATATCGACAAAACGACTGTTATTAACTGAAATGATTACATAATGTTCATAACATGGTAATAAGTTATATAAAAGGAATAATTAAATTGAAAAATGTTCTTATGAAAGTAGTAATTAACTCAAGTTTATTATTCAGGACATTAAATAACGATCGAGTCAAGTCGGACCCGAGGTAAGGGATCCTACGCCTCTCTTTCTTTTTAAGTACTCTCTTTTATGTCATTTATTTTAAGCTCATATTTCTTATGTTTGGGGATGTTATTTTATATTCCTTATACTTTATTTTTATGTTCATATTATGAGAGACCCTATTTGATCTCATAAATCCATTTTTGGAAGTTCTAAGTGGTGCCGTTAGGCTACCGAGTTTTCATAAGGAATTTTTCATCTAACTTTTATTTCTATGAGATTTATGCTACATTTTCCACAATTTCCTTTGAGTGGTGTATGTACTTCCCATTATTATACTCTTTGTGTAATATAATTTCATTATTTACATCTTCATTTTATGACCCTTCTTCCATTGGGTGTACGTTTCGAAAGATACCCAAGTCAGTAAGGGAACCTTTCACCCTCCTATTATTAAAAGAATTCTTCTTGTTGGGTATTTTAATTTACATATCGTTATGTTGGGATATGTTATTATATATCCTTATTGATGTAAATTTTATGTCCAAATGATGAGATATCATTTTCTCTCTCATCAACTCTTTTTCTGAATTTTGAAGTGACGTCGTTAAGCTGTTGAATTTTTGCAAGGGAACTTCTTAACCTAATTTTGATTCTTTGGGATAATATTGTCTCCTTAAATATGTTGTTCTATGAATATGTGTGAATAAACTCTGATTGTTTTACAATTAATATCCACTTATATTTGGTGTATTCATTTGTCACACATAATTATGTAATTGATTTATCCTTAATCCAAGGATACCGTATTTGTATGGGACTTCATCTCAATCTCCTTTCATTGAGGCATATTTTGTTTTATACACAACCTTCTTTTATACGGTGTATAAACCCATTTGACTTTTACATTTATCCAAAAGGAATCTTTTTTATACGAAGCGCTTTACGAAACGACAAAAGGGAATGTGTTTGTCGTACGTATGCGGCGACAACGACTTCTCCAATGCCGTGACCATTATTTGAGTTTCGGCTTCCTCTACAAGCCTTACCTTTTTTTAAATGAAAAATAAATACCATGTTTTAATTTTAATTTATTTTGGTATTGAAAATGGTTTTCATAATGTTTTATTTATATCAATGTGTTGTATTGATATCTTGTGATTGAAATGTGGAAATGTTATGTTTACTTTATGCATGTTTTATGTGATACGATTATGTTATGGTTCTTGGGCATTGTTATGAAGACGGGAGGTTCCATGATAAACTAAGGGAGGGTGAGCCCGATATAGCTCTCCAATGCATTGGGTAACGCGAAGGGGTTAAACTTTAAGGTTTATCCGAAGAGATTTAGGGAATATACTGTGATGGGTATTCCAAACGTAACCAAGAGGGTTACTCCCTACGTAAGAATGTTATGAATGCCTCAAGTTACCTTTATGTCTCATGATTTCTATGATTTATTCATGATTTGATGAGGTATGTTAAAGTGCTTATGTTTTATGGGTAAAGTAAGATTTCATTCTTATGTATATATGAACTCATGTTTCCCTTCCATATTTCTATAACCCTTACTGAGCTTTTTATGCTCATCCAAAGTTTTTTTTGAAATGTTTTTCACAGGACATAAAGTTGAATGGGTTCAGGGATGGGATCAAGGAAATTTCAGGCTGTCTATAACAAGGAACTAGACATGAATCTTTTGTTCAAGCGTTTTTATTTTGTGGAAAAAAAAGGAAGCTGAGTAGATATGTTTGATTTGTAATCTTTGAGATGAAATAGTTATGTCCTAATTCTCTAAAACTCTAAACCTGAAAAGATCCCCAATGTGTAATCTTGTAATAACTCAAGATTAAGTAATGTTTAAGGCTGGGGCCTTATAGTTGGTATCAGAGGTCGATTTAGATAACTTTATAGGTTAGGGTATTCTCTAAGCATAAGTGACATTACCATAATGGTTAGGATTTCAGAAAGAGTCCTAGTTTTAGATAATGAGAATGAGTAAGTATACCTTAGTGTTTATCTTCCTCATTAGTACATGATGGTTTTTTTGATATACTCACACTGACCTTTTTGGTTTTAGTAAATGGCTGGATCTAGCAGGCACCAAAGTAACGGTGGATGTGTAGGAAACTGTGACAGTTTTCTGAGCGAGAAACTGAATGATATGGGAGATGCAATGAGAACTCTTGTGTTTATCCTCAACCAACTATCTGGAGTCATGATTGACCACCTAAACCTTGGTGATTTCTATAAGGCATCATATATACGAGAAAAAAATCCTTACAGAACTACAGGTAATAATCATAAAGGTAAGTGTGTTCAAAAACCTATGTGTCAAAGATGTGGAAAGAAACACCTAGGAAAATGTTTCAAAGGGACAGAAATATGCTATAGATGTGGAAATGAAGGTCATAAAGCAAGAACCTGCCATGGAAAAAGGAAGCATCCAGTTGACTCGAGGAAAGGGAAAGAAGTTCTTTCTGAGGGATCAATTGAATGTTTTAAATGTGTTGTGCATGGTAATTATGCAAACACATGTCCTATGAAGAAGTTTCAGGAATGGGATCACCAAGATCATACAAATATTCGTTTATCAATACCTAATGCCATTCCGATTGAGGATGAAGAAACCGACAATGACCAATCAAAGGTATGAATTATTTCTTAACTTTTGTTTTCCTATTTTGGAATCTTAGGATATGATTCATGATTTTGTTTGTAGGAAAGAAGTATTTCAGAATAAGTTGGAAAGGAATGATTAATGGATCATGAATAATGTTGAATGAGTAATAAGTCAACATATAAGGGCTTCAAGAGTTATGTTGAAATTCTTAAGACTATTAAGTCTCTTTTGATAATGGGGTTACATTAGAAGACTTTTTATAGTATGTGTAACCCTGATGTTTGATATATGAAAATTGTATTCAAAGAATAGTAATCTGTTCTTTTGTGGACATAGTTATAAAGAACCATTTGAGTGTATATGATCCTTACTTTTGAGGTAATTATGTGTTACTATATGTTATGATGGAAAGTGAAATTCATGAGATAAAATTGAAGTTAAATTATGTTATGGTTATTTTTGAAGATTTTATCTCATTAGTGGGGAATGTTTTAAGAATTATGTAGTTTTGGAAAAATGACAACACGCAGACCGTGTGACAACCCGTCGCGTCGGACAAAGCTGTGGGAATCGAACCCACAACCAAAGTGTGACTAGTATTTATCACCTACCACTGGACTACGTGAAGTCCTTGGTTAGTTTGACTAATTCATTTTAGTTAGATTATTTTATGATTTAAGAGTAAGTTGATTTTGGGTTATCTATGGAAATTATTAACCTATCATGGAGGATATGTGATTAGTTTAATTACTTTTCAATATGAGACTTTTAGAGCAATTGATGTTATTTGAAGATAAGGGTTACTTTGTACCTTGGAAGACTATGTGACTAAATCCTTCAAATATTTGGGTTTCAATCTTAGATTGGTTTACTTTGAAGAATTTTATGGACAATTGTTTATCGAATGGTCCTTGTTGAACTTTGGTTTTTTTTTGAAAAAATTTGGTGATTAAGAATAGATTTTCTTTTTATAAAGGATTATAATTTTGTGGATTATCTGATCTCATACTAACAATTTTGGTTTTGGTTAATGTCTAAAGACATGGTAAGTATATAGTTCTCTTTTGTGGATTAGGTAATTATCAAGAAGTTGATTATAGTACTCTTAATGTGAACAAGTCTTCCTAAATACTCATCTTTTGGGGAAAGTATGAGTTTGTGTAAGAAATCTAGTAAAAGTTGAAAGTCAGCATGACAAGTAAGTATGTTTCCTTAAGATAAAAAATAAATTACCCAATGAAAATTAGCTTAAAACAAAAATGTTGTCTATTAATTTTTTCTACTGGGGAATCGAATACCGTTTAACCCATCACAAGTTTGTGATTTTCTTGTGGTTAACTTTCTCCTAAACATGTTTTCTATCACTCTCCATCAGAACATGGCCCTATGTTCTCTCCTCCAAGTCCATGTTTTCCGACATGGAATCCTAGAATGGGTTAACTCAGGTGACCTTTTTACTTCCCTTTCTTTCTTTTAAAGTGATAGTTTAATTTACTCCTTTTCCAATGTGGGGCTTTCAATGAAGTTTCCGAGCCTAATTTCAAAATAGCGAGGACGCAATTCCCAAATGGGGGGAAGGATGTAACACCCCAAGTAAATAAAGAATATGACATTTTTATATTTATACCTATTTGTGAATAAAATTTCAATATTAATTTAAAGGGAACACTATGCTCTATGGCTTACCCAATACGAAACAACGAGTTCCTTTGAAATCTAATGTTGCACTCTAATAATAAAAATAATATTATTTTAAATGGTAGTTAACACATAGCCGTTGTATTGGCAGGAATGAATATAAATAACTAAAATATGATTATATATGTTTTTTAAATGTTTTTACTTTTATCCAATAAATGTTAGAGGCTTAAAATGCAAAGGAATCCAATCTTAAGCATTGAATACACTAATATTTTTAAAAGATTGTTTTACTGCCTTTTGATGGCAAAACATTTTTAAATAAAACTTTTGACAATTTTATAAGCTCTATTTTTCAAAATAAACATATTATTTATGATTGGGACATTTAAATTTACCTTGGGTTAATTTTTGGTATTTTTCTGACAATGTTCATTTTTCAATGAATAGTGAAAAATACTGCATTTTACACCAAAACTGATTTTTCATATAATTTAATTATATGGTTATATTATATTTTTAATTTTTTTTAAAGTGTAATTAGAATATATTTTTACCATGTAATCCAATGATGGTCATTGGTATTAATTTCACTTTTTATTTGGGCATAAACAATTGCCAAACTTTTCATAAATATTGTTTCTAAAAAACCCGCTATTTGTTTTGACAGTGAGAATTATTTTTAAATTAATTATTGCAATTAATGTGTTTGGAATTTGGTAAAATGGATTAAATATTTGGAATCAGAAGGTACAAATTATGTAATTAAGACTCTTTTGTTTTTGGACATTATGAATAATAACGACGGTAATTATCTTTAATTATCTTGATTAATGAGTAATCGGGTAGTTAAAGATAATAAAATAATATCATAATAATAAAAAATGACCACAACATGTATCCTAAGGCTACTGGTTGTCTCATGGCCGACCATGGGATGCCTTGTTCCAAACTTGGGGGCCCCATGGAATCACTTATGTGAGAAAGTGACTTTTTATCTTTTTATTTTTAAAGAATGTTAAATATAACAAAGAATGTATCACCTAAGTAAAACATTTTTAATTTTTTCTACATAAATGATCTCTTGGACAATAAATAGTAATTTTAAATCTAAAAATATTTCATACATCATAGTATTTTTTTATAATTTTTAGACATTAAATAAATTAAATTATTTATGACACCATGATGATGTAGTGATTACCTCATTATTTAACTATTTAAATAAAATGGAAAGATAATGTAACATATAAGACCTACACATGTCAAAAACCTATTGGATGGGTATATTTATAACCCTTACCACGTTATCCTCGAAACACATAAATGTTGGACCTTTAAAATCCGAAAATCATTTGAAAATAAAGTAACCTTTTATCACTTTCCAAGAGTGCCCCTCCTCTCCTCTTATAAAAGGCCCCCACCTCTACCATTTTAACAACACCTCTCAAGCCTTTGGATTTGCCAAAACCTGGAAATTTTGTCTCTCCACATCACTCTATTACTCCTAGAAGCCTCACTTTGGGCAGAAGTCTTCACAAGGAAGCCTTTGAGCTCAAATCAAAAAGAGTTACCCGATTTAAAGGTATTGTCTTCTCTTATGTTCTTTTGTTTTATTTTGCTTCTCCAACACCATAAACTATTTTTATTAATTTATTTTGTAACAAATACAGTATCTTAAATATACTAGTATGTTTTTATAAAAATTATTTGAGCTACACTTACACACACCTTCATCTAATGGTTAAAGAACATACTGTTTCTGTGGATGGCGAATTTCTGCCTCACGAAACGATGATTGTTCAACACTCATATAACACCTTCAAAGGTGGACATTAAGATGTCAATATATTTATATATGATATATAATATGTTTATGTTTTACTTAAGCTTCTTTATTTTTCATTTAAGTCATACCTTTATGGTTTTCGTTATGGGTAAACGCGATATCTTCATTTTAGGAAGTGCGGACTACCGCCCCCTTAAAGTGATTTGATTCGCTAATTCCATATGTGGGATGTATAAAGGATGGATTTAAAGTTATTATATATGATTTTATACTGGAATTATAATATACCTTTTTATCATTATTATTTTCTTTCCATTAAAATATGAGATATAAATGAAAGTATCATTCATGCGTACGTACGGATTACCGTCTCCATGAACGGTGCATTTCATTTCTTATCCCCAAATTTAATGTAATATTATAAGTACATATATATAATGGATATATATGATTTATGTTACATCTAAATGATTAAAATAATTCTGGAATTAAAATATACATATCTCTCATTTAGTTTTAATTCCATTAATATGACATAGAAATGAAAGTAGCGTTCATGCGTACGTACGACTTACCATCTCCATGAACGGTGCATTTCATTTCTTACCTCTAAATGATTATGTAATATTATAAATACATGTATATGCTGGATATATATGATATATATGATATCAAAATCATGAATATCATTCTTGAGATAATGGATATTTGACTACGTGAACAACTTGTAAATATAAGAAGTTCACTTTTGACTCAAGTACCAAATATTGACAAAACGACTGTTATTAACATAAATGATTACATAATGTTCATAACATTGTAATAAGTGATATAAAAGGAATAAATAAATTGAAAAATGTTCTTAAGAAAGTAGAAATTAACTCAAGTTTATTATTCAGGACATTAAAGAATGATCGAGTCAAGTCGGACGAGAGGTAAGGGATCCTACGCCTCTCTTTCTTTTTAAGTACTCTCTTTTATGTCATTTATTTTAAGCTCATCTTTCTTATATTTGGGATGTTATTTTATATTACTTATACTGTATTTTTGTGGTCATATTATGAGAGACCATATTTGTTCTCATAAATCCATTTTTGGATGTTCTAAGTGGTGCCGTTAGGCTGCCGAGTTTTCATAAGAAAATTTTCATCTCACTTTTATTTCCATGAGATTTATGCTACATTTTCCACCATTTACTTTGAGTAGTGTATGTACTTACCATTATTATACTCTTTGTGTAATATAATTTCATTATTTACATCTTTATTTTATGACCCTTCTTCTATGGGGTGTACGTTTCGAAAGATACCCAAGTCGGTAAGGGAACCTTTCACCCTCCTATTCTTAAAAGGCTTATTTTTGTTGGGTCTTTTAATTTACATATAGTTATATTGGGATATGTTCTTATATATCCTTATTGATGTAAATTTTATGTCCAAATGATGAGATACCATTTTCTCTCTCATCAACTCTTTTTCTGAATTTTGAAGTGACGTCGTTAAGCTGTCGAATTTTTGCAAGGGAACTTCTTAACCCAATTTTGATTCTTTGGGATAATATTGTACACCTTAAATATGTCATTCTATGAATATGTGTGAATAAACTATGATTGTTTTACACTTAATATCCACTTATATTTGGTGTATTAATTTGTCACACATAATTATGTAATTGATTTATCCTTAATCAAAGGATACCGTCTTTGTATGGGACTTCATCTCAATCTCCTTTCATTGAGGCATATTTTGTTTTATACACAACCTTATTTTATATGGTGTATAAACCCCTTTGACTTTTATGTTTATCCAAAAGGAATATTTTTTATACGAAGCGCTTTATGAAACGAAAAAAGGGAATGTTTTTGTCGTACGTATGCGGCGACAACGACTTCTCCGCTGCCGTGACCATTATTTGAGTTTCGGCTTCCTCTACAAGCCTTACCTTTTTTTAAATGAAAAATAAATACCATGTTTTACTTTTCTTTTATTTTGGTATTGAAAATGGTTTTCATAATTTTTTATTTATATCAATGTGTTGTATTGATATCTTGTGATTGAAATGTGGAAATGTTATGTTTCCTTTATGCATGTTTTATGTGATATGATTATGTTATGGTTATTGGGAATTGTTATGAAGATGGGTGGTTCCTGGATAAAATAAGGGTGGGTGAGCCCGATATATCTCTCCAATGCATTGGGTAACGCGAAGGGGTTAAAAGTTATGGTTTATCTGAAGAGATTTAGGGAATATACTGTGATGGGTATTTCAAACGTAACCAAGAGGGTTACTCCCTACGTAAGAATGTTATGAATGCCTCAAGTTACCTTTATGTCTCATGATTTCTATGATTTATTCATGATTTGATGAGGTATGTTAAAGTGCTTATGTTTTATGGGTAAAGTATGATTTCATTCTTATGTATATATGAACTCATGTTTCCCTTCCATACTTCTATAACACTTACTAAGCTTTTTATGCTCATCCAAGTTTTTTTTGAAATGTTTTTCACAGGACATAAAGTTGAATAAGGTCAAGGATGGGATCAAGGAAATGTCAGGCTATATATAACAAGGAACTAGACATGACTCTTTTATTCAAGAGTTTTTATTTTGTGGGAAAAAATGGAAGCTGAGTAGATATGTCTACTTTGTAATCTTTGAGATGAAATTTTTATGTCCTAATTCTATAAAACTCTAAACCTGAAAAGATCCCCAATGTGTAATCTTTTAATAACTCAAGATTAAGTAATGTTTAAGGCTAGGGCATTATACTTAAGTAATTCATTATATGAAAATTTTCTTAGATCCAGAACTATTAAAATCTTGGAAGTACTTTATTTTTCATTTTAATATTCAATTTAAATGCACTAACTATTTTATACAGGGGACATATTTTTTATTGTTTTATATTATATTCCTCTAAATTTAAATATTATTATGATTAAACTATGAAATCAATTTCTTATTATATTATTTTATGAATTAATTCATTTAATTTTTATTAACCAATAACCACCAGTCACACTCTTATGATTTTATATAAATGATTATCTTTCATGTAAGAAAGTATTTAATGTTTGACTATTTAAATTAACTACATGTGCTAAAATAATCAATTACTATATGTGATAAATTGTTCTATTATTATATTAAAATATTTTGGTCCGTTATAACATGCATAAAATACTTTATTCTAAATTCTTTGAAAAATATTTATTTTAAATTCTTTGAAATTCCATGAATATATTTTTTAATTATGTTATGTCTTAAGGGGAGTTATTTTAAGTATTTAACATGTGTTTAAATGTTTTATTATTATGTCATGAATTAAATTATTTAATATTTTTTAATTCATTGAAAACCCTTGGTATTTATTTAATAATATTTTATATGTTTTCATGGATCCTTGATTATATCTATTTATTTTGTAAAGGAAGCATGAATTTAGTGGGAGTTTATATTTCTAAATATATTAAGAACATATTTTTATACCATTAACATTAACTCATCTTTTTTATATTTTAAAAAATAGGGAAGAAAATTATTATTTTTTGAACCTTAAACATTTTTCATCATACTTATATTTAAATTTATATTCTATATAAAATGGGTAAATATATTGTATTATTTAATATTCTCAAGACTCATATCTTTGATCCTTATAAAAATGGGGAGAAAAATTTAGTAGAGAATTTGGGTTTTGTAATTATTAAAAATTGGGAGAATGTTGAGTGGATCCTTATCATTATCATCTTAGATTAGTTTTGTTAATTACATCAACCCATAATTATTTGTTTGGTAATAAATTTGTTTAAGTTTTTAAAATTTAGTATGTCACTATATTTATTTTATATTTGAATAAATTATAATCATATTATTAAATTGTTTGTTCCATTGGAAAGATATGTAGATTATATTCATTTCAACTATTTATGTAAAAATCCAATTTAGTTTTTTCGATGGTGAAAAAATTCACCAAAGCTTTAACAAGCTGTTCAAGTGGCATTGTAGTTTTTAGCTTAAAGTCACTTATAGATTATAAAGATATCTCTAGATAAAATGAATAGATTCATGTGATTCTTGTTCCTTTGGATATCTAAGACATTTATCGAAACATCATTGTTTATGAAGAAGTCGGAAAAGGGTATTTTGGTAGTCTAAAAAATAACTGAAGTTGCTGTAGTAGTTGTGCAATTCTACAGTATGCAGATTTAGAAAGATATGTTATTTTATTTACTGTAAGCTCAAAAGATATCAAAATCACTCACATATTAGTTATATGGAAATACAATATAATTATCTTTATTTTATTATTTTATATATAAGGCAAAAAATATATTTCTGAATCATCAATAAATTATTTTAATTTCTGCGATGATTTTATAGAACTATAGTTTTTCCAAAATGTTATTGCTTCTATTTTTCAAAGATATCAAGATATGTATAAGTTATATTGGTGTAATTATTAATCCATTAGAAATTCCTTGAGATTTGAGAAAAATAATTCTTCTAGGGCAAAGAATGAATCTGATTTCAAAGAGATCTAAACATTCAATGAAGTATGAAGTTAAGATATTTAGAATTTGAAAAGGTTTTATACCCTATTTTGAACCCTAAATTTTAGGATCCATAATTTTGAGTTAAAACTATGGTTTGATGAACCATACACTACTTTTCATAAACCCTAATTTTCATTCAAAAGTATGGTTCATGTACAATACGTTGTAATGAAATGAACCCTATGCTACTTTCATGAACCCTATACTACTTTCAATGAACCCTATATTTGAAAATAAACCCTAAATTTTCTACCACCATCAAAGATAAACGGAACACAACTGCTGCTATAAAAGTAAAGTTTAAAAACACTATATATTATTTCTATAACTATGAAAATCAAACTGAAATGCTACAACTTATAGAATCATACTGAAACTCATTCTAAGACTCACTAGTTGTACGCTGGGATATTAGGATGATTATTAGAAATATCTTTCACTTGAATTGAAGCAATAGAACCTGATGTACAAGAATGAAAACTGATGTATAGTTCTTTAAAAATAGAAATGCTGCATCTTCTAGAAAACACCTTTGTTTTTCGCTGTAACAAACACTCAATATCAGCATGTATGTTGTACAGTTCTTCATAGATGAGATAATGAATACTCTCAATAACACCTCACCTACTTACTATTGGATGATAACTCTATTAACAATATACCTTTCACCTTACTTGATATTCGAAGCTTGTATGTTGAAATATAGAATGTAAGAACCTGATTTTTCACTCAGGTATAGATCCCTTAATTGTCAATCTAAATCTTTACTTTGGACCTAAATTGGATTCCTTATGAGTTATTAAAGGTTCTAAGGGTTTACAGGGCTTTTTTGGAGCCCGAAACCCATCTTTTTGGAGAAAACAGACTCATCGCATGATTTAGAGTAAACTGTGCATGCAGATGGTGTTTTTTTAGGCAGTGAAACCTCGCATGGTTGGCACATGGCCATGCAACCAAACCATATGAACACCCCTTTTTCCCAAGTAATCGTGCATGGAAGGGACACGATTTGACATAACCATGTAGAGAAATACTTTTTAGGCAGAACCATATCACACGGTTTACGCACGGTTTGAAAAAACATGCGAACAGACCATGCGTAGGCTAAAAACCTATTTAAAATGTCCAAAACACCCTTATTGATCTATTAATACTCCTTCTTCCTCCTAATTCAATAACTAGATGGATTTTCATCTATTTTACCCATTTGGAGCTTTTTGAAGGCTAAAACTAGGGATCAAGAGATCTCCTTCATCCAGCATCTGATCGAGATTCCATTCATCACATTGGATGCACAATGGTAAGTACTTGAGTCCTCTTTAGCCGTTCTTCTTCTCTTTCACTCTTAACCTATATATACCCTTGTGAGCATTTTTCACCTTTTATTAGATCTACTCCAATCTTAGGAAAATCAAGGTATGATACCGAAGGATAAGGGTAATACAACCCTAAGGTGGGTAGTCTATAACTCATCCCTAAAGTTCATTGTTTTGAAATGTTCATGTGGGGCCCACTTTTTTCATTGGAAACTATTTCTTAAATTTACATTCCATGATTATAATTGTGAGAATCATATGATTATGAAATTTCTAAATATGTGATTAGTTATTAGTGTTTAGACCCATAACTCAATCCACCCCATGTTGAAGGTTATGCCGTAATTGGGTTTTTAGTGATTCAGCGCATTTGAGCCACTATTCGGGCATACCTTTTCTTGAGCTTCCTAAAGGGTAGAATTCTATAATAAATGACTTGTTGTTAATGAGAATTTCATAATGGAATGTACCATTTATTCTCACCACTTGACCCATCTAAGGTAAGTGCTTCAAAATGGTTATTAAATGTGAAATGTGAAATGGAAAGTATACTAAGTATATCACTTGGACTTAATAAATGAGATTCAATAAAGGTTACATGTCTGTAGCACCACCTTCCATGTTAATGTAAGGTAGTGGAGTGAACCTATCTAATTGAATACGCCTTAATGGTTAATTAAGACATAATTAAATGGTTCAACACTACTTGGCCTATCCACACTAATGGAAGAAAAGGATTGGACCAATAAATAAATGGGTTCAACTCTACCTGACCTATCCACACTAATGGAAGGTAAGAATTGAACTAAATGAATTATAACATGATTACAATATCAAATAGGAATGTACTAACTTGATCTCTCCTTGTATTTTGAGAGTACAATACCTTGGGTCTTGGTAACCCCATTCCGATTCATGGATGTAGTTTGCTTAGGTTGATACCCACCTAGACTCTGGTTCATGTCTATTTCTTAGATTCTTGGTATTCTACCATTGGATCCCTTTCATTATTATAGGATACCTCGAATACACTCCATGGATCCCACATTGACTAGTTGGTGCCATGGTGAAAGCCCATAGGGCCCTGTCTTTGCTTAGCCCCATTTTACCTTGGTCGATCACCTTGGACTCAGTTGCTGCCTTATTGTGGAATTCCTTGGATTACACTCTTGCCCCTTATCTAGACTCAGATACTACTGAGTTAGCATTCCATGAGATATATGTTACCTTGGTTATTTGTAGAGACCCGAAGCTTAACGTACATGGGCATTACATTACTTTTGCGGAATACTTAGTACATAACACACACACAAGGATCGTAATAGTTTAGTGTCTTTGGAAACTCGGAATATAATCTTCTAATCGTGGTGAAAGATCTTCAATATATCCCATAAAGATCTTCCTTTTTTTTATACCTAAAACCTTTCTTTATATCCTGGGGAAAAGAAAACATAAAAGGGTGAGCTCAAATGCTCAGTAAGGGTAAACAAAAGAAATATCAATCACATAATTTTCATAAGAACATAACATTTTTGGAAATCTTAACCTGCAAAAGAGAGCATAATTTCATAACATTGGATAAATCATAGTAGTGAAATGTAATCCCAATAATCATAACTTAAAACATGAAACTTTGTGTCATACACACATAATCATATAGAATCATTTCTTGTTAGTCAAGACTCATTGACAAGACTATATTAGTGGACAAAGTCCCTTTCTGAACCGAGTCACCCTCGTTTCAGTCCTGTTTCACTGAACCGGTATATCCTACCGTTCCATCCATGTGTATCTCATGAGATATAAAATCTTTACCCAATGCATTGGAGGGAGATATAGGTCCCACCCATCTCATAATGTAACCATTCTTATGTGTGCCACAAAATCATAAATCATACATCATTGCATAACCCATGTAATAAAATGGGATTCTTAAACATCATGCCATCATAATCCATAAACAATTGATATCATTTCATCATAAGAAAATTGAAACCATTTAAATCATAGAGACATTTTACTTGAAACATACATATCAAATAATTTCATCTTATATGGAAAACAGTTTTGAGATAAACACTTGAAATGAATTCTTGATGAAAATATCCTTTCTTCTTTAAAATCATTTTCTTTTAACAAAATTACATGCAATTTTAAAAGATAAGGGTTTTTTTGAAAATAATCATGCAATCTTGTAGAGGAAGCTTCTTGAAAATGAGGTGTTATGAAACCGTAAAAATCCTTTCACGCCGTATAAGTTAAAAATAACATTCTCCTCGTACTTTTGTCGGAAAAGTCAAAAAGTACCTTATATGGTAACCAAAGGAAAGATTCCAATCATACAATGTGGTAAAAAGTCAATAATGGGTAAAAATGAATTTAAACATTCATGGAAGAATGTTAAAAATTTTATAAAAACATTTTTAGAAAACATGGTCATGGATGATAAACGTAACCCCAGTAAATACTTAATATAAGCAATCTCGGATAAAAAGGAGATTGAAAATTTATCCCTTACCTTAGGTCCGACTTGCTTTGTACGTGTCCGAACCTCCTGTATAATGATTTAAATCATGTTATTGACTTATTCCAAAATCATATTCATTGTTATTATATCATATATGGTCCACTTATGACTTTATATTACCCGTTCTTTTGTAAATTCATGTTAAAGTAGCGTTTTGGGTAAAATCGTCTCATTTGTCGTTCGTGTTTTTAACTTGTAATTATTAATATGATTACTTAGATCATGATTAATTATATCCAGAATTTAAAACATGATTTATATATAATATATATTCATAATAAACATATATATAATATATTGATAAATGGAATGAAATACACCGTTCATGGAGACGGTAGTCCGTACGTACGCATGAACGCTGTTTTCGTTTCCTTATTGAATTGAATGGAATTAATTAGATGACATACATATAAATATACATAAATCCAGTATAATTATTATTTCATATATTTCATTAGTACTTATTATATATACTTTATAATCATTCGTGAATGGTTAATGTGGAGAATGAATCTCATCGTGTCGTGGAGACGGTAGTCCGTACGTACGCACGAGCGATGATATCGTTCCCATGGTCGTGGAATTGTGTTGAAGTGTATGTATAATATTTCAGTATCAATATAACTTTATAATAATCATATATAGTTACTCATTACACCATTATACCCATCCAATTAAGGTGGTGGCAGAAAATAGATTACACCACGGCGTGGAGACGGTATTCCGTACGTACGCACGCGCGGTGATTTACTTTTTCTGTAGGATGGATAGAAGGTTAATTAGAGTTGTTTCAAATTTATAATAACATATCATTATATAAGAAATACTGATGTTATTACTTTATCATGAAACAACTAAAGAAGAAGAAGTTGAAGAAGAAAGAATTTGAAAAAGATCGGTAATGGATATTACCTCTTTTTGACGCGCCTTCACTTAACCTCCACTTAAAGAACTAAGGATGGTCCTTGAAGAATACCAGGACCTCTAGGATGATACTAGGGAAGTGTAGAAGATATTTTGACAGGGTTTGGACGAGCTTGAATGCTCAAATTGGTGTGAGGAGGAGAGGGAGGAGGTGCCCTTTTATAAGGGAGGAGAGGGGCACCTTTGGAAAATCTCAAAATATTATTTTTTATTAAGGTCAAATTCGGTTTATAATGGTTCCAAAGGGTCTTATTTAGAATATAATGTGGGGATGGGTCGAAATATTCTCATCCAATAGGATTTAGACAATTTTAGGTTATTATTTTAACCTTATCAATTAGATTTAACTCTAAGTTAAATAATTTAACTTTTACCGTGTCTTTTTGTTTTCTTACACTATATGGTTAATAAACTTACTATATCAAGCCAAACGAACCCCAAGTTGTTTATTATCCATATATATAACCTTATATAAGTCATTTGGCCGAACCTTAGATTTTTAGGAATAAAATAACAATTAATGCCATAATATTTGTTTTAAAAACTATTTTATGTCAATTTTGACACTATTTAGTAATTGATTTTTGTGAAAATTATAAAAGAATGATAAGTTCTAAAAAAGTTAATTAAATCAATAATAACATGTCATATTAACCTATAAAATTAGTGGAATTCATAAATAGTCTCAAATTATACTTATTTAGGTATTTATATTATCAATTATTCGAATTTTTTACTATTATGGTAATTACTGTATCATCATTGTGACATAAATAAATTGAATTATTTAAAGTCTAAAAATTACAAATAAACTACCATTATGTAGGAAATCTTTTTAGATTTCTAATTAATATTTATAGTCGAATTTATCTTATGTATAATCCCATATTAGAAATTATTTCCTTATTAAACTTTGATTTTAACTATTTTAACCCTTCTTTAAATAAATTAATAATAAATGTCCTAATCTAATCCAAGTGGGCCTAAGTGGTCATATTTTATTCCTAAGTTTGTTTTTGGTCGAACTACACTTATCCAATAGAATTAGTACATGTGTTAGGGTAATAATAATATCATTTTTACCCTTAATTACCCTATTTACTTTTAACCGTGGTAAAAAAAAAGTAAAAAGTTACTATTCACCAAAAATTATTTTCATCTCATTGAACCACATTTTACTTACTGACATCAACCGTGTCTCTCGGATTTTTGAAATTCCAATCACAGAAGTGGTAAAATTAGGATTTATGAAAAAAATTAGTTTTTTAACTACCACTTAGTAGTTTCACTATTCATAAAAAATTGAAGTTTTTTCAGAAAAATGCCAAAATTTTACCCTAAGCTATAATTGATATTCCGAATTCAAAAATGATTTCTATTTTACAAAATTCCCAACATATAAGTTTCATTAATTAATTTTATAATTAATTTCTGCTCTCACAATAAATAGCGTGTTTTTAAGAGATAATAACTATCAAAAGATTAACACTTGTTTATGTTTGGTTTAAATGTGAAATTACATCCAATGACCAACATTGTATTAAATTGTAAAAATATATTCTAAATATACTTTAAAACCACTCAAATTAATAATTTATCAATATTAATTATTTCGATTAAAAAAGTTGTTTTTAATTATAATTTAGTAATTTTCAATATTCATCAGAATATGAAAGTTATCCGAAAAGTACCAAAATATCACCTTAGGCTAAATTCGATACTCCGAATCCAAAAATGAAGTCCATTTTGAGAGCTAAAATTTCTAAAATTTTAAAATGTGGTTATTACTATTCATAACAGCTAGTTATAATAATATTTTAATAACATATCGTTGTTTAGTGAAACTAGGTATTGCGTACTACACACGCTATCGAGGAAGGTCGCGATTGCGTGTAATGCAAGGCAAGTCAAGGATGTGTGTTATGCAAGCTCCTTTTGGTGCAGCGTACAACACAAGACATTAATTAAATTAAAAGAATATTTTTCATAAAATCTCGGGCTGTTACATTATTACCCTAGAACTCCCTCACTATATATCATAGTCTGGTTGCCTTGTTACATCTTGGGACATTCACTAATTATACTATCATGAGGTGATGTCAGTGATGGATATGCCTCATGCGACCTATTAACATTAAATGGTAATTGATTAATTAAAATTAATTGGTTACATGTTTGGACACCAGCTGAGGGCTAAAGCAGGTACTTGGTTATTTAGTTATATTGTGCTATTTTCCTTACTTATATATATATATATATATATATATATATATATGCCTGAACATTGTTATATTCCATTACACGGGCCAAATGTTATAGACATCATTGGTGGTGGATCACTGAGATTTATCTCACACCCTCTCCAGGTGTTGTTTGGTACCCAGATTGGATTACATGGTTGCATGTATTGAAAAATGGAAGCATATAGCTTCCAATACTTGATTGTGTGCTAATAGGATGGAGCTTGATAGCAGAGGAATGATTAAGATCTTAGGATGCTTGGAGTAGACTTTGTTTTATTTTACCTTATGGATCATGTTATACTTATTGTCTTGTATCCATTATTTCTTGTTTTCTAGTGATATGACATTACATTATCACTATTCCAGTTCATACAATTATTGTTATTCTTGTATATCTATTTCATCAGTTTTTTCTACTATTTATTTATATTGCTTCAGTTCTCTACTATTCCATTATATTCGTTCTACTGTGCTACACTCTTCTAATGTGAGCATTGTCTTCTCTCGGACACACCCTAGGCCCTCGCTGCTTGTCGGCAGCCTATGGTGTTCGGGAAGACGCGCTTGAGGCTATGTGGCCCACCGGGGTCAGGGAACCTATTAAGTGGCATTCAGGTCTAGGTCATCACAAAGTTGTATTAGAGGTGGTTTCTTTTATTGCTTTACTATTTGTAGATAATATATTGGAGAATAGGAACTCTAAGGACTTCTTCATAATCCGTTCTTGGGTGTCATAAACCCATGTTCAGGGTAAAATCCAAGTTACCCAAAATGAAATTTTTGTTCTATTTTCCCTATTACAATTGATATTATTTCACCATTGGGTGGCACAAATGATGTATGGTGTTGTTTATTTTTACTTTGGTTGAGAATTTATTTCATCCTTAGCCCGATGATATGAGGGAAAGGAGAATTGTAACATGCATCATTATAGGCACCTAGAATTCACATGTCATGCATATTTCCATGCCATATAGGTGCATTTCACTACTTTTTATTGCTTGATATGCCTGTAATTGCTGAGTGATGCTGTGATAGTTGCTTGTACTTGTATTAATTTGGTTTCGATTGAGTGATTTCCTATCCCAATTCATGAGGTGTATGGGCCCTCATGGGTTGGTATGATTAAATTTACCGAGTCAAGCCATTATGCTATAAGTAAATGGGTGTCATTTCTAGTGATAGGTGTATGAGAACTGATTCATCAAAAATTAATATCCATTATAAAGTGAATTCTGAAATCAAAAATGAATTGGTTGCACATCCTTATCCCACCTTGTCATGTTTATGAAAGGTAAAGGAGAGAAACTAATAATTAACTACAAAATGACATAAAACACATACTTGAGCACTTACCGATACTTGGCTGTCTAAGTGGGTAGTTTGGGTAGTATGCCTTGGGTAGTGAGTTTTCTTATGATATTTTCTCCAGACATGGTGGGTCCAGAGCCACCAGTCTTACTTCCAGAAGTTCCACTTGAGGTACTGCCTGCTGTACCTAATCTAGGAACTGATGCCCAAGTCTGTGATAGTTTCTTATGTATGATGCAGTACATGATTGATGCTCCATGGGTTGCACCTATGGTGACTAATCTAAACCACAAGTTCCAACAACAGTATCCTCCCACTTTTTTAGGGTATGGTGGTTCTCAGGCTACTGGGTCTTGGCTAGAGGCCATGCTGTCTATCTTTGAGCATCTAGAAACTCTTCCAGAGTGGAGAGTAAAGCTTTCTACATACTTGCTTTGGGATTTGACCAAGCATTGGTAGGATGTTGTTACCAAAGCAGGAAGTCATCAAGGCATGTTATGGGTTGAATTCCAGACTGACTTCTATGATCAATTCTTTCATTAGTCACTGAGAGCTGACAGAGCTAGAAAGTTCACACATCTCGAGCAGGGTTCTATGTCAGTTATGGAATATTCAGCATGTTTCACTGATTTATAGTGCTTTCCACCACTTCTATACGGTGATGAGATTTCGTGTTCTAAATGTTTTGAGGATGGGATCCAATATACCATCTCAAATCAGGTGAATGTATTTCACCTTCCTACCTTTTCTTAAATAGTTTATCAGTCCATTATCACTTAGCCTGACTTGAGGGAAGGCACAAGTACTGGGTTTAAAGGATCAGTGTCATGGTAGGCCAATAGTTCTTTCTGTGGAAGGAAACATTCCCTTGAGGTTTTTCGTCAGGGAAGTGGCATCCATAGTATCCAGTTTGATAGATATGTAGTGTATCATCAGTATGGAAGAACAGGGAATAAGAAGCCCCAATGTGAAAGAAAACCTATGGAGTGTCAGTCTTGTGGCCGTATGGGTCATATTTAGAACTTTTGAAGGACCTTTCCACCTAATTTTAGTGTAAAAGAATCTATTCCATCTCCACCTTAAGGATCGAGTTCTTTTACACTGTATCAGGTGGGGAGATGGAGTAGCACCGACAAGTCTTGCAGAGGAGGAAGTGGTGGAAATGGTAGTCTGATCCCTGATCACCAGAAGTGCCAGTAGAGTAGTCATGATCATGGTAGTGCATCTATTGCACAAGGCAATGGATCAGGTCAGTTTCATTCTTTAAAGTCGATACCTGAGGATCAGGCTGTATGACCATCTATAGTATGAGTTACTATTCTATTAGCCTCTACTATTTTCTCTTCTTTGTTTGATACATGTGCTTCAAAAACTTTTTATTTCTATATCTATCATGGAAAGTCTCGGACTAGAGATATAATATCACTATGGTATAACGACCCTTGATACACCGTTGGGAATATAGGCGGAGTATATACACCAGTGTAGGGACTACCCCCTTAAGGTAGATAGTTACGGTTTCTCATGGAATCTCTTTGTTCTCGAGATGATGAGCTTCAATGTCATTCTTAGGATGAACTGGTTCCACTATCACATCTTTGTATATTTTTATCATTGAAGGGTTTCTTTTACATCACCAAAAGGAATCAATTATCTTTTCAAAGTCGAGTGGGATGTCGAGTTTGGGAGAGAGGAACCAAATCATCATGGGCTAGGTGAAGTGACCGCTCAGATTTAAAATCTTTTCATAGAGGATCAGGGTTTTCTTTAAACTAATTTCTCTCCAGTAGTTAATAATTTTAGGGAAGTATTTCCCAATGAATTTTATTATTACCTCCTAAGAGAGAGGTATAGTTTACAATAGATCTTGTTCTGGGAGAATCTCTAGTGTTCATTTCTCCATATAAGATGACACCTACTGAGCTTCAGGAGCTTAAGTAGCAAATAGTGGACTTGGAGGCAAAAGGGTTTATATGGCCCAGTACTTGCTCTTGGGGTTTACCTGTGCTTTTCGCTAAGACGGTGGATGTAGCTCTCCATTTATGCATGGATTATAGAATGTTAAACCAACTTACAGTCAAGAACCAGTATCCACTTTCTTTAATATATGATCTCTTTGACTAGCTCTGAGGAGAAAAGGTGTTCTCTAAGATTGACCTGATATCGAGCTATCATCAGGTGCGAGTCAGAACATAATACAAACCTCATACAACTTTTCTAAGAAGATGTGGTCTGTATGAGTATCTTGTTATGTCGTTTGGTCTTATGAATGCACCTATCATTTTCATGTCTTTGATGAATAGGTTTTTCCATCCTTATTTGGACTCTTTTGACGTGGTCTTTGTGGATGACATCTTGGTGTATTCTTGCACTCATAACGACCATTCCAAAAATCTTGAGATCGTTCTGAGTATATTGAGAGAGCATCGAATTTATGAAAAAATTTCTAAATATGACTTCTGGATCAGTCAGGTGAACTTGTTGGGTCATATTATTTTAGAATCAGGAGTGTCTACTGACCCTGAAAAGGTTAGTGCTATAGTTTCCTAGGATCATCCCAAGAATGTGTTTGATATCAAGAGTTTCTTAGAGCTCATTGGATATTACAAGAATTTCATACAGTGATTATCATGTATTAATTAACCTTTACTGGAATTAAAAATATGGGTGTTAAGTTCCTCTGGTTAGAAGCATGTGAGAAAGCCTTTCAGGAGCTGAAAGGGAGGCTTGTCTCGAAACCTATTCTGATTCTTCTAGAACCTAGTAAAGGTTATATCATCTTCTACGATGCATAAATCATTGTATTACGATTAGTTTTGATACAAGAAGACAAATTAATTGTGTATGGATATCAGCAGTTGAGGCCTCATAAGAGAAATTACCCAATGCATGACCTCGAGCTAGAAGCAGTTGTCCATGACTTAAATTGTTGGAGACATTATCTATTGGGTGAGCGCTTTGTGGTGTATAAAGATCAAAAAAGCCTCAAGTATATCTTTTCTCAGCATGACTTGAACCTATGACAATGGATATGGGTCAAATATCTACAATCCTTTTATTTTTAGCTTTCCTATATGCCTAGAAAGGGAAATGTGGTCACTTATGCACCGAGTCATAAAACTCAAACGTAGGTCATACATGAATCCAGTGATGAATGGAAGTTAATGGACCTCTTTTTTGAGATTTATATAGAGTTTCATGATAGTCACAAGTAGTATTACCTCTCATCCTTAACAGTTATCTCTTACCTCATCAAGAAGGTGAAGAGTAGGCATTTTTTAGATCCTAAAGGTTTGGTTCTCCATGAAAGTATATCAGGAGATAACCCACCTCTAAATTGGTCTTTGGACAAAGATGAAATCCTATGTCTACGTGGACATATCTGGGTTTCTACAGAAGTGGGATAGGAGTTGATGAATGAGTCCCATGATTCTCAGTGGGTAGTTCATCCAGGCATCTCAAAGATGTATCGAGATATGCAACACCAGTATTGGTGGCTTGGGATGAAACATCAGATTGCATGTTTCATCCCTAGATGTTCCACTTGTCAGCTGGTAAAGGCGGAGCACCAGAGGCCTGCAGGATTGTTACAGCTACTTCCCATCCCATAATGGAAATAGGAAGATGTTTCTATTGATTTCTTATTCACTTTAACTAGGTTGCCGATGGGCAGTGATGCTATCTAAGTAGTCATTGACCGATTAACGAAACCATTCCACTTACTTCCTATTTAGGAGACTTTCTCAGTTGATGAACTGGGAAAACTATATGTTTGTGAGATCATAAGACTACACGGGGTTCCATGTACTATCGTTTTAGATAGGGATTCTCATTTCACTTTGTAGTTCTGGTAGGGTTTGTAGAAAGCTATTGGAACTCAGGTGCTTCTAAGAACATATTTTCACCCTCAGACTGATGGACAATCAGAATAGACAATACATATTTTAGAGTATATTCTCTGAGCATGAATCCTTTATTTCATTGGTTATTAGGAGAATAATATCCCTCTCATGAAGTTTTCCTATAATAAAAGCTTTTACGAAATGATTCAAATGTCCCCTTATGAGGCCTTATATGGTAGGCCATGCTGTTCACCCTTGTGCTGGATAGAGGTAAGTGAGGTAGCCCTACTAGGTCCTAGTCTCATTTAGGAGACTTCATAATAGGTCTGGCTAATTAGGAAGCATATTAATACTACTCATTATTGACATAAATATTATGTCAATCTCTATCAACAACCTATTGAGTTCGAGGTTGGGGATCATGTTTTTCTTTAATTATCACCCAGTCTTGGGCATAGATTGTTATAGAATATAGGAAAGTTGTTTCCCCATTACGTCAGACCATTTGAAATCTTAGAGAGAGTCGGGCTGGTAGCCTATTGGTTGCTACTAAATCAGAGGTACCATGCCATGAATGACATCTTTCATGTCTCACAACTTCTTCAATATCATGCTGACCTATCTCATACCTTTGATCCCAAGGAAGTTGAGTTAGATCCTGATGCTACCTTTGAGGAATATATAGTACGCATTGTTGAATGAAGCATGAAGGCTCTCCGAGGAAAGTATGTCCCTCTCGTATGGGTGCTATGGTAGCACATACAAGTACATGATGAGACTTGGGAGAGGGAAGCCGATGTATGTGCTCAGTGGAAAGGGTTGTTCTTAGATAGTGTTTCCTTACCCTTGGAAGGAGAACTCAGGGGGTGAGTTCTTTTAAAGGGGGAAGACTTTAAGAACCTAGTTTTTCACTCAGATATGGATCCTCTAATTTTTAATATAAATATTTAATTTGGACCTAAATTGGATGCCTAATGAGTTAGTAAAGGTTCTAAGGGTATCCAGGGCTTGTTCGGAACCCAAAACCCATTTTTTTTTGGAGAAAATAGACTTATCGCATGATTTAGAGTAAACCGTGTGGATGGTGTTTCTTAGGTAGTGACACCTCACACAGTTGGCACATGACCATGTATCCAAACCATACAAACTCCCCCTTTTCCTAGGTAACCATTCATGTAAGGCACAAGTTTTGATCAAACCATGTGGAGGAATAAGTTTTGGGTAGAACCATATCGCACGGTTTGTGTACGGTTTGAAAAACTATGCAGACAAACCGTGCGCAGGCTAAAAACCTGTGTAAAATGTCCAACATGCCCTTAATGATCTATTAATCCTCCTCCTTCCTCCTAATCTAATAACTAAGGGGATTTTCCTCCATTTTAACTCATTTGGAGCTTTTTGAAGGCCAAATCTAGGGATCAAGAGATCTCCTTCATCTGACATCCGATCGAGCTTCCATTCATCACATTGGATGCACAACAGTAAGTACTTGAGTCCTATTTAGCCATTCTTCTTCTCTTTCACTCTTGACCAAGATATCGCCTTGTGATATTTTTTCACCTTTTCTTAGATCTACTTCGATCTAAGGAAAATCAAGGGACGATACCAAAGGAGAAGGATCATACAACCCTAAGGTGGGTGGTTTATAACTCATCCCTAAAGTTTGTTGTTTTAGAATGTTTGTGTGGGGCCCACTGATTTTGTTGGAAACCATTTCTTAAATTTTCATTCCATGATTATACTTATTAGAATTGTATGATTATGATATTTTAAAATATTTGATTATTTGTTAGTGGTTAGACCAACAACTCAATCCTCCCAATGTCGAAGGTTATGCCATAATTGGGTTTTTAGTGATTCAGCACGTTTGAGCCACCATTTGGGTGTTCCTTTTCTTGAACTTCCTAAAGGTGAGACTTCTATAATAAATGAATTGTTGTTAATGAGGATTTCATTATGGCATGTTCCATGTATGTTCACCACTTGACCCATCTAAGGTAAGTGCTTCCAAATGGTTATTAAATGTGAAATGTGAAATGTGAAGTGGAAAGTATACTAAGTATATAACTTGGCCTTAATAAATGAGATTCAATAAAGGTTACATGTCTATAGAACCCCTTTCCATGTTAATGTAAGGTAGTGGGGTGAAACACTCTAATTGAATATGCCTTATTGGTTAATTAAGACATAATTAAATGGTTTCAACACTACTTGGTCTATCCACACTAACAGAAGAAAAGGATTGGACGAATAAATAAATGGTTTCAACTCTACTTGACCTATCCACACTAATGGAAGGTAAGACTTGAACCAAATGAATTATTACATGATTAAAATATCAAATGGGAATGGACTGATTCAAGATCACATTGGATTATAAGAAGAGAATACCTTGGGTCTCGGGAACCCCATTCTGATTCAAGGATGTGGTTTGCTTAGGTTGATACCTACCTAGACTCCGATTCTTGTCTATTTATTGGATGCCCAGAATTATACTTCTGGGACCCTTTAATTATTATAAGATACCTCAGATACAATCCTTAGATCCAGCATTGAATAGTAGGTGTCATGGTAAAATCCCATAGGACCCTGTGTTTACTTAGCCCCGTTTTACCTTGGTCGATCACCTTGGACTCGGTAGGTTTTTTATTGTGGAATTCCTTGGATTACTATCATTAGATTATACTATTACCCCTAATATAAACTCATATACTAGTGAATTAGAATTCTGTGAGATCTATGTTACCTTGGTTATTACCCTGGAACTCCCTCACTGGATATCATTGTCTGGTTGCTTTGTTAAGTCTTGGGACCTTCACTACTTATACCATCACAAGGTGATGTCAGTGCTGGCTATGCCTCACAAGACCTATTAACATTAAATGGTAATTGCTTAATTAAAATGAACTGGTTACATGTTCAGACACCATCCGAGGGATGAAGTAGGTACTTGGTTATTAAGTTATATTGTACGGTTTTCTTTACTTATATATATATATATATTCCTGCACGCTTTTATATTCCATTACATGGGCCAGATGTTATAGAAATCATTAGTGGTGGATCACTGAGATATCTCACACCCTCTCAAGGCACCGTTTGGTACCTGGAGTATACTACATGGTTGTAGGTATTGACAATGGGAAGCATGAAACTTCTAATACTTGATTATGTGATGATAGGATGGAGCTTGGTAGAAGATGACCGAGTAGGATCTCAGGATACCTAGAGTAGAATTTTTTTCTTTTACCTTGTGGATCATGTTATGCATATTTTCTTGTATCCATGATTTCTATTTTTTTAGTGACATGACATTACATTATCACTATTCCAATTGATATAGTTATTGTAATTCATGTTTATCTATTGCATCAGTTGTCTTCTGCTATTTATTTATATTGATTCCATTTATTAATATTACATTATATTCCTTCTTCTATTATAAAATCTTCTAATGAGAGAATAGTATTCCCATGAACACACCCTAGGCCCTCACTGCTAGTCAGTAGCCTCTAGCATTCGAGAAGATGCGCTTGAGGCTATGTGGCCCACCGGGTTCGAGGCACCCATTAAGTGGCATCTGAGTCTGGTTCATTACATAGAATATTGTATTCTTTACAAGAGATAAAAAATGGAATGTGAATCATTATACTGGAATACATAAAAAAAATTCATGTGTCACCACTGAAGAATGCTAAGAATCATCACATGTGATATCACTATGAATAAGATGTTAAATATGGCCACACAAGGAATTAGAGAGATACATAGAAACTTGAGAAAGGATGAATTAAATATGTTTATTACATTCACATGAAATATAAATAAATTTAAAATTTATGGAGATTATATATTTTATGAATTGTTTTTTGGAGGTAGATGGAATTATAGATTATTGTAAATATGAAAATATACTATATTCTTGATATTTCAAAAGTAGGTCATGCTACTATTTTTACTTATTTCATGGTATTTAAAGCTACTAAATTTTTATTTTGAATTATTTCAGAAGTTTATCTTTTGGACACTTCCAAATAAATTATAAGGATTATAATTTAATATATTTCAAAGATTTCAGTCTAATATTTAGAGAGAAAATGAAAAATTTATTCTAGAATCTTTTTTTTAAATTAAGTCAGAGGACACAAGGTTATTAAAATTCAAATATTTGAATTTAAATTTGGATTGAGCTACTAGTTTTTAGGAATTTTATCGATTCAATTTAAAGAGGTTTGAATGGATTTAAATGGGAGTTTAAAAATTCTCAACACAACTATTATTCATAAGATATTATTGGAGGAGTAATTCAAATTGTTTTGAATGATTTTTTTTGATATTTATTCTAAATGAATAAAGATGCAATGGTGCTATTATATTCTTGGGATATTTATGAAGGTTATTTTCGCAATTTATTTTGAGCATCTGATGGAAGAGGTGCACTAAAACATCTATATATATATATAGAATATGTATATACAAATAATAAAGGATATGTAATAACTCTGATGAAAATAAAGTTCTGAAATATTTTCATTATGCTTCACGTTATTTTGAATAAGAGAGAAATGTTCTTTGTACATCCTTATTCTCTTACAGTGTAAAGAATAAGGAAGCATACACAACATTGTATAATTTATTTTTTACTATTTAAATAAGAATAATAATCATGCATGAAATTGAATATTATTTTTCTACTGTTATGAATTATTGAAGATCAAATCAACTATTATTTTCTACTTCAACTATAAAATAAATATAATTTCTCAATCAAATAAATCTATATTGATCTATTAGAGTATTGGCTACTCAGAATTAGTCATGGTAGAGTGTAAAATTATTTTACTAAGCTATGGATATTTCAGTTCCCTATAAAAGAACCATAAGGCTCTGTAGAAGCCTTGTATGTTGTCAAATTTATGCACTTAGTTGTAGAGGTATCATGATAAGAGGACCTACTAGAAAAAATCACCAAGCTTATGGGGTAGAGAATTGGTGGAGTGGACTAAGGGATCTTTATGCCTTGAACCACTATACATCACCATGTTCTTTTATTTATTTATACCCATTTCACAAACATATTTAAAACATAAGAAAATGATTGCTTCATTTCCAGAGGGATGTTTTATTTTTTTGAATATTTTTTGAAGGAAAAAATTAAAAAACCCTCTTTTGTACTCATCATAGCTAGTCTAACACAACACTCTAGATTTCAAACAGATTTTTTGGCATCTTTTAGGACATAACTACATTTACATTTTTTGAATCCACTGAGATGACTCTTGAAGATATCACATGCCCCAAAAAATTTCACTTCCCATATCCAAAACTCATATTTGGAAATATTACCATAAAAATGATGTTTTATTAAGGTTTAATGAATGATATCCAAATGGTCCATATGTTCCTAATATAACTTGGAGTAAACCAATATATCATCCACATAAACAACACCAAACAAATATAAAAACCTATGAAAGATGCAGTTGATCAATTCCATAAAGACAGCAGGAGTATTAGTGAGATTGAATGACATAACTAGAAAATAAAAACTCCTTTATTGACTACTAAATACTATCTTAGGTATATCATCCTCTAAAACTCTAAACTAGTGGTACCCTAACCACAAGTCAATCTTAAAAAACCAACATGTCTTTCAAAGATGATAAAAAAGGTCATTAATCCTAGGTAAAGGATATATGTTCTTAATGGTCACTGGATTTAACTTTCGATAATCCATACAAAGTTTGATACTCCCCTATACCTTCTTATAAAAGAGGGAAATAAAATCCCACAGTTTGATTATCGGATGAATAAATCCCTTATCCTATAGATCCTCAAGATGGACTTTTATTTTTACTAACTCAGTAGGTTCCACTTAATATGATGTCATAGAAATTGGCATCATACCAGGGAGTAGTTAAATAGTAAAATCAACCTCTCTCTTGTGTGGTAGACTAGAAAAATCATTTGGAAACACCTAATGGTACACACACACCACTACAGGAATTCAACCACTAAAACAAGGTTCAACTATATCAAAAAAATATCTAACAACTGACATGAGATTACCCCATCACAAGGAATAACAAACCCTTCCCTTCCCAATCCAGAGTCCCAATCACCCTAAAAAACATGAGTGACGCCATCATAAGATAAAAACTAAAATCAATGATGATAATAGTCAACTGGTTCTTAACATTGATCATATAATCCATGATGATAATCAAGTAAAAGATGTCAAGATTGAGCACTAAGAAGTATCACAACTCCTCAAAGTTTTCCATCCTCAATAGAAACATGGTACACTTAAAACCTTATTTAGAAATATTTTCACAAAGGTGTTTGAAGATCCAACAAGAATGAAATAAGTGAAAAATGCAAGTCAAACATGTAAACTAAAATTAATAATATTTAAGAATGAGTAACACCCTTATCAAAAAAATCTATCACCATAGAAGATAAAATAAACACCGTACCTCTAACAGTAGTTGGATCTACTTTAGATTCATCTCGTGCATACTCTACCACATAAATTCATCTTGTATTAGCCACCTAGACACCCCTTGTCCTGAGCATTTGATCCACCACCATTAGAAACATTGATATGATCATGTGAACCATTAGTGAAAGTGGATCCCACATTACTACCTTGGGATATACTATCACAAAAATGTTTCAAATGGCTAGATCATCCAAAAAGATGACAAGTCCTGGGGGCCTCAATATAGTTAGTCTAGGGAACACACCTCCTACACTACTAGTAGATAACCTGATACTATCTTAAATAATCCCCTGAAATTGGATCTGAAGAAAACTTACCACCGTTGTGCTTCCTTTTCTGGCCAAAAGATACATCCTAGATAATAACCACACTAACCAAAACTCCACCCAAACTAGTCTTTCCAACCATGTACACCTCATCCAAATATTCCTTGTTCACTACCTCAATAATGATTGGAAGTAACATGAAAATCAATATTGATCAAATATTTGGTCTCAATCCAAACTCAAACCCCCAATCCTTTAGGTATTCACTTGTTAAAAGCTCTAATTCAAGATGCAACAGCTCAGAAAAAAGGGTAGAATAATCCATAATGGTACACTCACCTTGATCCAAGGTTAAAAACTCCTGGGTATTCACCATATATAACATCTTAGGATAAAAATTGTTATTAAATATGTTCTTAAAGGAAACCAAAGTAAGATCCTTGTGTAACTTATCTTGCATAATAGAGTCTGACCATCTCCTTCCTGGGCCCTCGAGCATATACGTGGAAAAACCAAACTTAGAGTCTTTAGGAGAATTTAAAAAGTTGAAGATCATATCAATCTGGTAAAGACACTACTTAGATTCATGAGGAACCATTTCACCATGAAATATGGGAGGATTCTTCTTAGTGAACTTGAATCCATGATCCACCACATGTCCTAGGTTCCCGACACCTACTTGACCTAGAGTTTGAATTATGTAGATGACTAATTCTACAAAGAAAGGTTTCACTAGGGGATTCACCTACATATATTGTCCCATATTTCTCTCTCTTGGAATTAGAAGATATCTTTTAGGACTCATTGTATAATAATTAAAAGAAAAAAACAAATGAGTTATGAGTATATTCAGAAATCAATGGATCAACTTCATGTATTAATAAAAAAGATTTCAAGTCGTAAGAATTTTAAACAATTATAAATTATACTGATAAAAAGAAAAAAATCAAGAAGTAACCAATTCATTTAAATAAACTTCCCATAAATTTCACCCAAATGACCTAAAATTCCAAGTCTTAAACCTAGTAAAAATCTTCTGATCATCTATGGTAACTTTAGTTTAGACATGGAAGTGAGATGGCCAAGAACGCTTCCACACATACTACCCAAATTTAGGCAGTCCTAACTCATATCTACCCAAGACACAAAAAAAAAAAAACTCAGGAAGTGTTAACACACTTCATGCTTAGCCATCCTCTAATACCAAATTGTACCATACTAACCCGGGTTAGCTGAACTGTACACTCGAGCTGACCCATAACATAAAGGTATAATAAAAACAATAGAAATAAACAAATAAAGATATACAATCAGAGTACAAAGTGGAAAAAAGGAGATACAATCATCCATAAAACCAAGACAAGTAGGTTAAACTAGAAATGCATGAATTAGACAAGACTACAAGTCTCTATATGACTAACAGTCACCACCAAACCACCCTTCTATGAAGGAAATGACAAAAGGGAAGCTGGAATTATATAATATACCCTTAAATTTTTTCTATATCATGTAATAAAACATATACAACCTCCAAATTGAAAAAGTAAGGTGTGATCACAAATCCTATTAGGACACCACCAAAGAATCTATAAAAGATTTAACATAAAGAATACACAAGATCTAGCTTTAAAAAAATCTAGTTTTATAAGAATTTTCATAAATAAAATAATTTGGATACATTACTTTGATTTTTGATGAATACATATATAGGTAAGAGAAAGAAGTGTCACGACCCATCCTCAGGGCCCATGTTGTGACTACCCCAAGCCCGCCTTCCATAGGCCAGGGGCTGGCGACATGCACCAAAGGCATAAATCCCGATACAAAGGGAAGACATTTCCTTTATGAAATGTAAACACACACAACCAGAGTACAAGAGGAAGTAAACACTAAGAAGCAGTATAACAAGTGTGCTGAAAGTACAAAGGGGCTGGAATACAAACCCAACAGAAAGGTACAGCTACAACTGAAAGAAAGTATAGCTGAACAGACAAACAGCTGCATGGTGAAACAGCTCCTGGATCGTCCTCTGGAGTTCATACCTAAAGGCTAGGTACAGTTGGCCACCATAACTCTCCACGTCTGTCTGTCACCTCCGGGTACCGTCTCATCATGAAGTACACCTCCGGGTACCATCTCATCGTGAAGTCCACCTCCGGGTACCGTCCAGCTCTACAAGCCAGAACCACGATCAGTGTCATCCATCGTCTGCATCCAACACAACAAGGTGGGGGCATACCCCGAGCAGGGGTGAGTATAACGATACTCAGTAGGGACCCCGAGACCCTCAAGGTCTCACTAAATCCAACAAGGATAAACCACAAAAAAAGATCTCAATAGATAACCTTTACATAGGTATATGCCCATACATATACCTAAGTTATCAAGTAACTCATCTCAATCATGAGGTGAACACAAAGGTCATTGAATCAGCTCAAACCAGGATTTTATTCATGATATTGAAACCAAAGCTGCTGGAGAACTCCTCCTTTGTCGAGTAAAGTAGTCCTGTCACGACTTCGAGGTGCTACTCACCAACCTTAGACTACTGATGTACTCCTCTTGTCGAGTACCGCGAGTCTGCTGCCAAATACCGGGCACTCTTTCCGCTGAGGGTCTACCGCCAAATACCAGGCACTCTCCATAATAGCCTACAGAGGTACTCCACTTATCGAGTACTGCGGGTATGTTTCCAACTACCAGGCGCTCCATCCATCGTGGTTTTGTCACAAAATACCGGGTGCTCCATCCATTGGGCTAACTGAATCACTACAAGTCGAATCAGTCAAGCAGTCATTAGGTCTTAGCCAGGTACAAGGTCTCCGTAATCCGTACGCTCGTCTCCAGGAGGGTCCGCTCCACGAGCTACTGGTCGATACTTCAAAGTGTCACGTAATCTCATTTGGAAGTATCTCAAAGAACCGCCTCCTCATAGGGGCCTCAATGCAACAGACGACACGCCAATCGGACGCCCAGTCCGTGAGTTATTAGCTTTTCCGTTCTAGGGGTCCGGTTGGTTTTTATGCTAAAACCAACACGACCATACCCCAAAATCATCCGAAACTGATGTAGATTATGCCAAAAGAACCATCTCATCAAGAGGAATCCAACATAGTCTAGGGCACACCAATCGAACGTCCGAAGCTCAAGATACAAGCGTTTCCGATTCGAGGGCCCGGTTGGTTTCAGGTTCAAAACAACCCAGCCATATCTAAACTTTGTCGAAAACTTTAGTGTAATATACCGAAATGACCTTCTCGATCCAAGGAATCCTAAGTAGCTAACGTTGCATCGATCAGAGGTACACAACTCATGTTATAGGCGTTTAATTGAAGAAGATCCCAAAATAGGGGGTCTAGGCCCAGTCAGACCCGGCCCAACACCCCCTGGGTCGGCCCAAACCAGGTCGACCCGACCCAGGTTCGGGTCCGACCCGGCCTGGTTGGCGCAGCCCGACCTGGTACTGGCGGCTCGGCCCGATGCTGGCGGCCCGACCTGGCGCTGGCGGCCCGGCCCGGCGCTGGTGGCCCGACCCGGTCAGCGCGGTCCAGCCCGACCCGTGTGGCTGGTCAACCAGGCGGGGTGGCGGCGCCCAGTGGGGACCTCCCTAGCTGCTGATCTGGGGGGGGGGGGGTTACACCCCCCGGTTTCTTCGAAACGACTGACCATGATGGCCAACTCTTGGGTAACTGTGGGAACCCCTTGGGTCTCACCTCTTGGTGGGACCGGCGGCCGACATAGACGACTGCCCTTCCTGATCCACCGTGGCCTTAGGCCACAGCTTTGTTCATCCGGTGTGACATGGCTGCGCCGCGGCCCGCCCCGGCCGCGGCCCCTGAAGCTCCTGCGCGGCACAACGGTGCCGCGCCTCTCCACCGCAGCCTGTCCCGGCCGCGATCCGACTCTAATCCACATGGCACGATGGTGCCACACCTTTGCGGTGACCCGAAAATCATGCACTGACGATCCGCTCATGGTCGGCCTGTCGCCGGCTGGTTCTCGCAGTTAGACTCCATCGTCCACAAACAACAAATGAGAGGGGAAGGGTCGGACCATGTTCGTGTGGTCCGAGACCTTCCTCATCAAGATGGTATCATGCAGCCAAACAAAACTCAAGATTTTAAGAACGATGAAGAATGGTATTAAAACTTGAACATAACAACCCCTACCTCTTAAAACGGTGTTAAACGATGGAGAGTCCTGGAAGACAGGTGTTGTGAAAGACATGTGTTGTTCCGTCAACGCCGGGAAGGAAGGAGCTGAGGGTGGCATCAGCATTCTTCGTTCTTCATTCTTTGTTGGAGGAAGAGGAAAACTCTTCAAGTGCTGGGTGCCGTGCTTCGCTACTAGCGTTCCGCCGATTGAAGAAGCTGTCCAGAACTCCTTCCCATACCCTCCTTTATATAGGAGTGGGAGGATTCATCCTTGGCACGCAATTCATAAATGGAGGATTTATGATAGAGGGCTCTACCTAATTAATCCACTGTGGTGGCATATTAAAAATGGGGAGGAAGTTACGGGGGGGGGGGGGGGTTAATGCTTGGGTGGTCCCCTCATTAAAAGGGAGGTTTCATCCTCCTCAATTAAGAGGGGAATTTAAACCTAGAGGCTCTCCCTCATAAATTAGGGGGAGTCAAGGAGTTATGATTCCCCTCCCATTAATGGGAGGTCTCGTGTGGTTTCCACCACAATCAATATCACATGGGAGGTTGGATCTCGGTGGGCCCCACCACCATAACCTCTCATGGGGGGTTAGGGTGTGACGGTCCCACCACCAACTCCCAAGTGGAGCTTTTAACCACTTTATCCGCAAGGCATGTGTTTAAAAAAATAAAATAAATTATTCACTTATTTTATTTTATTAACCCACGTAAAACCCCAAAAACTAACTTTCATACCTGATCTTATACTGTCATGGTGAAAGTCTTATTAAGTGAAAACCCACGCTGCGAGTTCAACGGTGCCCTCACATTTCAATTCCGAGCACCGGTTCAAAAGATAGAAAAACCCATTCGTTCGTTTACTGAACGTACCCGAGCTAAACTTAAAAAATTGGTTCCAGGAACACCAGGCCTCGGAATCAAGTGCCGTCAGAAGCCACTAACTCGTAAAATTTAAAATAAATTAAGAAAGAAATTTCCTTGAAATTTTCAGGTCTTTAAATTACTCCCACGTCTGGGATTTATGTCCCCTAAAAGCTATAACACAAACTAAGGAAACTAAAAGAGGTACCGAGCATGCATCTGAGCCTCCCGCTCCCATGTGCTCTCCTGGAGGTTTCCATGATACCAGCGAAAGCGCACAAGAGGGATCGAACGCCCTCATAGGACCCTCTCCTGTCGATCCTCAACCTCTACTGGAACCCCATGAAGGCCACCCCGTCATCGATGTCTAGCTCCCCATGGTCGATAATGACGGATAGGTCATGCACACATCTCATCAACTGAGATATGTGGATGACCTCATGCACCCGGTGCATTTGAGGTGGAAAGGAAAGATGAAACACAAAGATAACTTGCCACCCCGGCCAAATCTCCGTAGACCCCGTCGAGGTGAGACCCAAAAGAAGATGTGGTCGTCACCCTCAAACTCCAGTGGTCTCGTCTTCTATCAGCATAGGACTTCTGTCTGCTCTGTACAGTCTTCATCTGATCCTAGATGATCTGCACCTTCTCCGTCGTAGCCTGAAACATCTCTGGTTTTACACGTGCTGACTCCATCACTATCCATAAAGTATATCCAAAATCTGCTCAACTGCTATCTCGCCACTCCTAACAGCTGAATGCCCGATCTCCCACTAAGAGCATCTGCTACAATGTTCCCCTCCCCAGGAGTATAAACTATCTCAAAGTCATAGTCCCAGAGGAATTCAAGCCTTCACCATTGTCTCAAGTTCATGTCCTTCTGATAGAAGATACACCTAAGACTATTGAGTTGGAGATATCCTTAATCCGTTTGCTCAACGAACAATGGGTGAGACTATCCAATTGTAAGAACTCATCTCCACCCTTCTTCGTCTACGTTCTACCAAGGATCTGCTGAGATTTCTCCTCTGCCAAAAAGAGAAATCTAGTCTCATCCCCTGGATGAACCATGTTCTTTTCCTAATACAGTCAATCCTAACATGAATGGTAAAATTCATGTCATGGATGATGTCTTATGGCCTTGACGCTACTACCAAGAGATCCAACCGTTACTCTCACCTCCAGGGGTTGAGTCACACTATCGGCATTAGTGTGTGGTTACGAGGTCTCCTCCAGTAGGAATCTCACAAGTGAGGGTCAAGTCAATAGTTTTAACTGGAACCTCCTAGTATCAACTATACAAAAAGGACTGGAAAGTAAATTTTACAATGATAAGTGTCTTTTATTACTGAAGCTCAAGTACAAGACATAAAGCAAACACAACAACAAGAACAACAAGGAAACTAGAAGTACCAAGAACAAAGGCCTCTATGCCTGGAACTAGTCCTGCTCCTGTCCACCTACTTCCAAAGTTCCATAGTCGTATACTTCAGCAGCCTGAAGCTGTGATCTCCCTTTTCCACCCGCTCTTTGCGGTCGGGGTGGACCTCCGGGTGGTGGTGGTGGCAACACCTCGAAGAGTCTTCCACCTCCATATGCACGGCCAGATCCTCTTCCTCTGACTCCTACTCCCTGAGGTCCGACTCGATCGAACCTATGCCTCTGCCTAGGAGGTTCTTCATCTATCTGCTGATCATCTGTACGGCGGGTCGGACAGTCACGTTCCATGTGACCAAGCCTGCCGTAGGAGTAACACTGCCCGCTCTTGGCACGACTGGATCTGACTCTACTCCGGTTGCCCCGCACAACTGAACCTGAGTTGTGTAGTCGGCCACCGGTGGGTCTGGTCCTCTTGGACCCCTGTGTCATCTGTCTACTTCCATATGTAGAAGACTCCGCTCCAAGTCGACTAGTGGTGGGTCTCGCTACTGGAGACTACTCAGAAAGAAAACTCTCCACTAGAAGGGATCGCTCCAACACTCCCGTCTGTGTCAGAATGTTGTGAGAAACAAATGAAGCTCTAATCTCCCACTTGAGCCCCTACTCGAAGGTCTAGGCCCTGAAGAACAGGTCCCATACCATATCTATAGAGTAGCGTGAGAGGTCTTTGAACCTCACTGAGTACTATGCTATTGTCATGTTTCCCTACTGTAGATGCAGTAGCTCCTGTATCCGCACCGCTCGAAGGGTGGCTGGTACAAACTCTGCCCGTAACAGGCTCTCGAAGTCTGCCCATAGGAGTGTCGCCTCATCATGCATCTAGAGCATCAGACTCTACCATCTTCCTGCTTCTACCTGTAGGAGGCTGGCAGCAAGGATAACCATGAAGTCGGCTGGTGTCCCTACCAGTCTAAAGACTCTCACCATAGCCTCTAGCCAATCCTCAGCTGCTTGTGGGTCTATCTCTCCTCGGAACCTGTGTGGCCTCTAGCGTTGGAACTCGTGCAGTGTCTCAAGCAGCGTGCATCACCTGCTACTGGGGCTGGTGGCATCGGTGGCCCAACGGGTGGTAGTACCACTGGTGCCTCAACTGGTTGAGGGCCCTGTACTGAGGCCTCGTCGCTCAGTGGCCTGTCAATACGTACAACTCTCGGGGCTCTAGCTAGTCATCTACAGGGAGGCATCCTGAAAGAAACAGATGTGACACGGTCAAAACACTATACTTGGTGAGCTGAATTGGTTTGAGATAACTTAAAAGAAACTTTTAAAAACACACAGGCAAACAGTGTTTTCATGCACTGTGTTGGAAATCAGAAATCAGGGTCCTGGTGTATGGATACTTTGGCCACCCGCACCAACACTGGACTCCCTGAACTGAAAACCACACTTAGTACCCTTAACACTATTGCTTCACAGAAAGAAAATATCAGAGTTCTATGTTATGCGGTAGAACCGACATCCCCTGATACCAATTTTTCATGACCCATCCTCGGGACCCATGCTGTGACTACCCCAATCCCTCCTTCCATAGGCCAGGGGCTGGTGACTAGCACCAAAGGCGTAAATCCCAATATAAAGGGAAGACATTGCCTTTATGAAATGTAAACACACACAACCAGAGTACAAGCAGAATCAAACACTAAGAGGCAGTATAACAAGTGTGATAAAAGTACAAAGGGGCCGAAATTCAAGTCCAACAGAAAGGTACAACTATAACTGAAAGAAAGTACAACTGAACAGACAAACAACTGTATGGTGAAGTTGCTCCTGGATCGTCCTCCAGATTTCCTACCTGAAGGGTAGGTACAGTTGGACAACATAGCTCTCGACGCCCATCTGTCACCTCTGGGTACCATCGCGTTGTGAAGTACACCTTCGGGTACCGTCTCATCCTGAATTCCACCTCTGGGTACCATCCAGCTCTACAATCCTCAGCCACGATTAGTGTTGTCTGTCGTCTGCATCCAACACAACAAGGTGCAGACATAGCCCGTGCAAGGGTGAGTATAACGATACTCAGTAGGGACCCCGAGACCCTCAAGGTCTCACTAAATCCAACAAGGATAAACCACAAAGAAAGATCTCAACAGATAACCTTTACTTAGGTATATGACCATACATATACCTAAGTTATCAAGTAACCCATCTCAATCATGAGGTAAACACAAAGGTCATTGACTCAGCTCAAACCAGGATTTTATTCATGATATTGAAACCACAACTGCTGGAGAACTCCTCCTCTATCGAACACAATAGTCCTGTCATGACTCTGAGGTGCTACTCACCAACCTTTGACTGCTGAGGTACTCTTCCTGTTGAGTACCGTGGGTCTGCTTCTAAATACCGGGTGCTCCGACCGCTGAGGGTATACTGCCAAATACCAGACGCTTTCCCTAATAGCCTACAGAGGTAATTCTCCTATCGAGTACCGCGTGTCTGCAGCCAACTACCAGACAATCTGTCCATCGGGGGTCTGCCGCCACATACCGGGCGCTCCATCCACTGGGCTAACTGAATCACTACGAGTCGAATCAGTCAAGCAGTCATCAGGTCTCAGCCAACTACAAGGTCTCCGTACTCCGTACGCTTGTCTCTGGGAGGGTTCGTTCCCCGAGCTACTGGTCGATACTTCCAAGTGTCACGTAATCTCACGTGGAAGTATCTCAAATAATCACCTCATCATAGGGGTCTCAATGCAAGAGACAACGCGTCAATCGGACTCCCGGTTTGTGAGTTATTAGCCTTTCCGTTCTAGGGGTCCGGTTGGTTTCTAAGCTAATACCAACACGGCCATACTCCAAAATCATCCAAAACCCACGTAGAGTATTCCAAAATAACCATCTCATCAAGAGGAATCCAACATAGTCGACGACATGTCAATCGGTCTTCCAGAGCTCATGTTATAAGCTTTTCCGCTCCGAGGGCGTTGTTGGTTTAGTGTTCGAACCAATCCGGATGTATACAAAATTCACCAAAACCATGAGTGTAATATACCAAAACAATTGTCTTGATCAGAGGAATCCTATGAAACTGACTGTGCATCGATCAGAGGTCCACAACTCAAGTTATATGCCTTTAAATAAAGAAGGTCTGAAAATAGGGTGTCTGGGCCCGGTCAGACCTGGCCCAACACCCCCTGGGTCGGCCCGAACTGGGTTAACCAGACCCGGGTCCGGTTCCGGCCCAGCTTGGCTAGCGCAGCCCGGGCTAACTCTGGTGGCCCAGCCCAGTGCTGGCGGCCTGGCCCAGCCCGCATGGCCCACACGGTTGGCCGCGTGGCTGGCTGACCAGGCAGGGTGGCAGCACCCAGTGGGTCCCACCCTAGCCACTGATCCGGGGGGGGGGGGGGGGTTACACCCCCCGGGTTTCTTCAAAACATCCAGACCTTGCGTAACCGCATGAACCCCTCGGGTCCCGCCTCTTGGTGACACTGGCGGCCGGCACAACCAGCTGCCCTTTCTGATCCTCCGCGGCCTTAGGCTGCGGCTTTGTTCATCCGGCACGGCGTGACGTTGTCGCGCCCCTGCGCCGCAGCCCGTCCCGGCCACGGTTCTACTCTAATCCGCATGGCACAACGGTGCTGCGCCTTTTCGGCGACCCGAAAATCATGCGCTGATGATCCGCTCGTGGTCATCTCATCGTCGGTCAATTCTTCGCAGTCCGACTCCATCGTCCACGAACAACAAATGAGATGGGAAGGGTCAGACAATGTTCGTGCGGTCCGAGCCCTTCCTCGTCAAGATGGTATCATGCCACCAAACGAAACCCAATAATTTAAGAACGATGAAGAATGGTATTAAAACTTGAACATAACAAACCTTACCTCGTAAAACGGCGTTAAATGATGGCGAGTCATGGAAGACGGGCGTCGCGAAAGATAGGCGTCATTCTATCAACGTCGGGAAGGAATGAGCCGAGGGTGGCATCAGTGTTCTTCGTTCTTTGTTCTTCATTAGAGGAAGAGGAAAACTCTTCAAGTGCTGGGCGCCATGCTTCACTGCTAGTGTTCCACCGCTTGAAGAATCCATCCAGAACTCCTTCCCCTAGCCTCCTTTATATAGGAGTGGGAGGGTTCGTCATTGGCACACAAGTCATAAATGGAGGATTATTGGTAGAGGGCTCCACCCAATTAATCCGCTGCAGTGGCTCATTAAAAATGGGGAGGAAGTCAAAAGGGGGGGGGGGTGGTTAATTCTTGGGTAGTCCCCTAATTAAAAAGGGATGTTTCATCCTCCTCAATTAAGAGGGTAATTTAAACCTAGAGGCTCTCCCTCATAAATGAGGGGGAGTCAAGGAGTTATGATTCCCCTCCCATTAATGGGATGCCTCATGTGGTTTCCACCACAATCAACCTCACATGGGAGGTTGGATCTCGGTGGGCCCCACTACCATAACCTCTCATGGGGGGTTAGGGTGTGGCGGTCCCACCACTAACTCCCAAGTGGATATTCTAACCACTTTATCCGCAAGGCATGTGTTTAAAAAAATAAAATAAATTGTTCACTTATTTTATTCTTTTAACCCATGTAAAACCCCAAAAACTAACTTTCATACCCGATCATCTGCCGTCGAGGTGAAAGTCTTCTTAAGTGAAAACCCATGTTGTGAGTTCAATGGTGCCCTCAGATTTCAATTTCGAGCACTGGTTGAAAAGATAGAAAAACTCGTTCGTTCATTTAATGAACGTACCTGATCTAAACTTCAGAAATTGATTCCGGGCACACCAGGCCTCGGAATCAAGTGCCATAAGAAGCCACAGACTCGTAAAATTCCAAAGAAATTAAGAAAAAATTTTCCATGAAATTTCCAGGTCTTTACAAGAAGAAAAACCAAAAATGTGAGAAACTTTTAATGAAATAAACAGTCATGCAATAAACAAAACAGAAATGAAAAAGAACCATCCAGTCGGGCTCCAACCTATGAGACAATACGTGCATGACACTAATGATCCTAAACATGTATATATTGGTACAAACCAATATTGATCCCTACCACAATCCATCAATATACAAAATATTACCTCTTAGTGTGCCACACACACTGAGTCTACCTGTGTCTATTTCCTAACACTTTCAAATTTCATTTTGAAAAATATGCTAATTATTTATAAAAATATTTTTAAATTCAATCCAAGATACTTCAGGGTTTGAAAAATCAATTTTAAATCATATAAAATCTATTTTTAAAGCCAAATCCCCTTTAAGACACAAATCCATTCCTTTTAATTTCATCACTTTCATTTTCATTTCAAATTCCAAATGAATTGACCAGAACATATATAAAATCAAGAATTAAAATTAAATGTATAGATCCACCTATCTAAAAATGGTATAAACCTAGATACCATTGAAAATAGTGGTTGGACACCATGATATCATCCTTAAAAAGATAAGGTGTGACAATAATGTAAAAAGTATTGATATAAAACACTATTTAATCAAGAATGTAAACAAAAATCACATCCAACACAACATCTGTGACCAAAGGAACGACGAACCAGAAGGAGTTCTTACCCATTGAAGTGCACCATAAATTTTTTGATGACCGATCTTAAAATGAATGATCCAGAAGGATGGTAAATCTATAAAATCACATGGGAATATCTCTGGGTTGAGAGAGGGTGTTTTTGAAAAAAATGAGGTAGTAAACACCCACACAACGCCCTAAAAACCCAAACAATGAGGATTACACATCGTGTAATACCATTACATGATGTGAATTCCATAAAGAAACAAAATGATGAAAAAAAATCTCTCTTTTATAAAAACTTTATTTCATCCATTACATGACATGAATTATCATTACAAGACATGTAACCTTTCACACTGTGCATTTAATTCATGACTTCCTCCTAGTGATAAATACATGGAATGAAATCCTATTACATGATGTGTAATTCCCTAGTAGAGAGAAGAAAACCTAGGAATCTATAGAAAATACCAAAATAAAAAAGGGATCTCAAAGCCAAACTCAAGTAATTCTAGAGCAAAGTAAACAATGTATTATAGATTTAATTTAGGGGTAGAACTTAATTAAATCTTAAAATTATGTAAACACTTTACAAAAATCAAAATATATCCATTATGAAGGACATTATTTCAATTGGAATATTAGTTCCTCATCAAAAAACTTCAATTGGTATCAACCATTACATTTTATTAGGTACTAGACATGATTATGAAGTTGGATAGAGTTTACCACATGAAGGGGATTCAATATAAACACCTAAAAAATATTTATATTTTAAAATAAATCTGAAGTTCTAAAAATTAAAGAACCCAAATATCATAGTTCATGATGTTGAAGATTACAAATGATGATATTATAGATAATAATTAGATTTAATATACTATAATTTTTAAAATTAAATATTATATAATTGATGAGATACATTGTCTATACTATACTATTCTTATGAGAAAGATCAATTATGAATCCAAAAGGAAGAAATTTATTATTTAATTAAAAATGAAAAAAATGAATTTAACGGAAAAAAACTAAATTATGGGTTTGAAAAAATGTTTATTAGGATGGATATAGAAAATAATATGAATTAATTATTTTTAACAACCCTTGTAAGAAGATCTTTGAGGTGGTATCACTTGAGAAATCATTTACAGAAAACTTTAATGTCTAAGTTATTCACTATTGTTTTCAACATCGAATGTGGATCACATAAACTTAGAGCAGATTACTGTATAATTAATTTCTTCTTGAAAAGTAATTATATCATTATCTCAAAGAATAAAGTTATATTTTCAAATCAAATAATGATAAGTGGGTAATATAAATTATGATGGAGTATGAGATGAATGTTATTTATACCTAACCATTGAATTTTTGAACTTATTGTCAGAAAGAGGGAGAAAAACACAATTAAAAATCTTAGGTAATCATTGAATTTATTTGTATTTAAAGTATTGGATATTGAAAAATAATTGGGTATTCACAATAAATCTAATGGGGGAGATTGTATAACTAAATGGATGATGATGTGTATTGTATTTTTTTCAATAGTTAAAGAACCCAAAAGATGATGATATGTATTAAATATTTGAGAAAAGTTAATGAGTAACGAAGGGAATATTTGAATGAATATGAATATGCATAAAATACTTTTAGAAGTTAAGGTATCTAAAGAAGGATCATAAGGTAACACTTTGGAATATAAGAAGAATCTAGTTCTAATTCCAAAAGTTAATGCTAGTATGTTCCTTAAGTAATGAAGTCAAGTAAGTTAAACTATTGTATAAACATAAATATTTTAGAAAGTAGAAATATCTAAGTATAATTGAGATGATATTAAGTGTAAATCCATGAAATGTGTTGAAGGTTACTAAGATCATTGTTTAATACACTTGTATGAAGTTTATGATGATCTATCCATAGATAATGAAGTATTTAGAAGTTATACTATCCAAAATTTAAATATGGATCTATAGAGGATTCTAAAATAAAATTAATCTAGAAGATTCACTCATAGAAGATATAATTATAAAATCTATTATTACCAAAAAAACTCATAGAAGCAATAGGTTGAACTATTGAATGACGATTCATGAATTCAAGCATTTTTACATAAATAAGTTACATGAAATAGTGGAGATCAGAATCTAATAAGCTAATGAGTTTTAAAAATAGAATAATTGAGAGGTTAATGAAATAATTTACAAAGGAAATAATCTTACATGGTATGGAAGGTATTTTTTTTACACAGAAGATATTTTCCAGAGATTCATACATAAGAATTTGGAAAAGGTGTGAAGTTTTCATAAGGATCATTACTCTTGTGAAGTGAGAAATGAGGAAAAGGGAAGAGACCCACTCAGAAATTTAAGGTCCATTAGGACCCAATGTAAGATTACAATACTGAGTTTTCAAAATTCATATAATTTTTTGGAAGATTCATTTATGAGATGGATAATTTGACAAAGAAATGTAACTTTTAGAGAAGCATAAGAGTCATTTACTCTTATAAATGTTCTGTTGACTGGAATATTGGACAATTCCTAAGAACATCAGTAGTTCATGAGAGAAACTCACTCTTATGAAAAGGGTAACATATGAAAAGTAATATTTATAAGTTATAAAAATTTAGGATAAGGACATATTGAAAATATTCTCTTATATGTTAAAACAGATGATTATAAACTGTTATTTTAAAGAAATAAATATCATGAAGATTGGTAGATCATATGTGATCCTTGTTGAGTTGATTTAATGAAGTAAAATGAATAAAAAGACCAATATTAAGTGTATCTGAAAGTTGAATCATTATACTTAATCAATGTAAGTTAAGGATGCTCTAGGAGAAATATGAACTAGCATGTAGACCAACACATAAGCAGAAGATAAAGTTTTTGCTATGGACTAGAAATTGGGGTAGTCAATTTTAATGATTGTTAAAAATAAAAAGTTTCTAAGTAATGAAATTATAATTATATGATCAAGATTCTAAAGAATTTAATGAGTACAAGTAAAATATGATGGATTCACAAATATGAATGAAAATATTTGAAAAATCCAGAGTTCTGGAAGATATACTATGAGTTCTGATCAGAAGGTGTTTCAAGTTAATAGAATTCCCAATTCCATATGACTGAATGTTATTAAAGATGAGGAAGTTCATATGTGATGAAGCTGATATAATTGGAATCTATGTAGTGAAATATAGATTGATTGGAAGATTAAGAATGAAAGATGAGTTTATCAGAAGTTATGGATATTAGAATCTAAATTAGAAGATGAAATGATAGAATCCAGAATTTGAACAAGGTGGTAGAGAATTGGAAGAAGAACACTAGAATCTCAAAAACAATAACTATGTTAGTTCAATGATACAAAGGTTGTAGATGTTTTATTAGTCCAAAGGTAATGTAAAAACCAAGAGATAAAACTAAGTGAAGTATATAAAAGTTAATAAAATATAAGATGGAAATAAATTTCATATAACATTTATGTGAATTCAAATTCAAAGTAATGATACAGAGTTGGATGTTAAAGATATGAAGTCACTATTCAAACTGATAATTTTAGAAGCCATGAGGATTGTTGATTATAAGTTTTGTAAGAGAATTTGATGAATTCAGATACTCATATTATTAGTGGAATTGATAGTGGTTGACTGATATTTAGAATGGTGAAAAACGTGGAGCTCTAAGAATATATTTACTTGATTAAGATTGGATATATAAAGAGTGTTTTAGTTCATGTATTTATACTTTTCTTAATGAGAGTCTTAAATAGAAAAGATATTGAGTAGATGATTTGTAAGTTTTGAATATGATTTGGGTCAAAGAGTTTCATATCTAGAACATTGAGTTCCAAAGTAAGTGAGGAGATTTATAAAAATTAGAAATATTGATGTTATATGTTCAAGTAAAATGTTTAGTGAAAACCTATATAAGTTACCAACATTTAAATACTTAAGGGTGTGGAAGTTCAAAAAACATATGTTCTGAAAGTTATTGAGTAAGGAAAACTATCCCAATAGCTAATAAGGTTTAAATATTTTGTGACGTGAAGATATTATCATGCATATAAATAAAGAAAAATAATATACTTTATTTCAAAGAGTCTAATTTAGAAATAATATATGATTATTGTGATGTAATGATATCAAGAGAAGAAAGAATATATTGTTCATTAGAGAGTTCATGAGGACCCACTATAAACTGGTGTGATCTACTATAAATAACTAGTTAGAAGACTATAAACCTTATTGAGAGATAGAATAATATTTTCAAGTGATATGCCATTGTATACACCTATGTAATATTGTGAGTATCTTTGTCTTGGGAAGATAATATAACATAGAATAGATTAGGTACCCACATTGGGGATTAACTTTGTAAATTTAGTGCATTATTCTCTATTTACATTATTCAAGTTAATGTGTTGTGAATGTGTGCTGGGGATGCTTAAATAGATATATATATCTTAACTAAGAAAAAAGGATGAATAAAAAAAGTTGTAAAAGTTTATTTGGTAATAAATCAGTAAAATTGGTCTACAATGATTCACCCCACCTCTCTGTATGACTGTATGATCTACCGGGAACATCAAAATTCATTTCTCATAATAACTAGAACCAAAATTGATTTCTATTATAGAACTTTAACCATAAAATTTTGTGATAAAGTGGTCAAATTTTACATATTTAAATCTATGAAGTCTCCCATTGAAAATTGAATTATATATAAAATTGATTCTTTGATGAATAAATATTTTGAGTTTAGTTATGAAAATAGGAGATCCATTTGAAACTTGTGAAAATATTCTAATTGTTGTGAATCTAGTTTGTTATGTAGTAAGTCTTTATTTGAGATAGAGGAGAAAAGGTTTGAAAATAATTTTCTTTTTCAAATATTTTTTATGTATTTTTTAAATATCCTCTTTTAAATGGTTGATGAAGAACCAATATAATCCACTATAATTTGGGTTAGAGAGAACTCAAATGCATCCCAATTATGATGTGATAAGGGAAAACTCAAACACATAAAGAAATTAATTTGATCCCTATATTGAATTATTCCCATGACACCCATCGCTTAACCATGCCATACATTACCCACATCATACCTTGAGAATTTTTTTCACAGTTCCAATCATAGGGCCCTATGACATTGTGCAATAGAAATCTTCATTGTCATCGAAATATGATCAATGTAGCTACCAAAGAGCACCACCAAAAATTACACAATGAAAGAAAGATGGGGGTTAGATAGCCGAGAATGCACTTGGTTTATCATCATACACCATAGAGGTTGAAACCACAATCTGAATAGACAAAAAGGGAGAAATAAAAAGTGACATCATTAGAGAAGGGCTAAAGCGAGGTGGACCATAGAGGATACTAAAACCATAGTATGAAGTCCCGTACAACTAGACACCGATGATAATAATGATTTATGGTGGATGATTTATCGACAAAGATCATGATTAATGATAGAGATCCCAGATAAACCATAATACCAAGAAGAACCCTAGACCGTGCTAGTGCTCACAACCAAACATGAACACCGATAATGACAAAATAAAAGGAAAAAATTTCCAGATGAAGGAATAAGTAGGGAAGAAACCAATGGAACCCACCAAGATGGGGTGAGACAAGGATGGAAATACATATTCAACCACCATATTAATACTAGGCCACACCAACACTGACACTCATGGACAAAGATAATTTCAGTTACAACCCCCAACCTCCCCTGATAAAGGCCTCCCGCATATGATTGATGTAGATACTAATTTTATATACATAACCCGAATACTAAAAGTGTCATAGATTCTTAGAAACCAAAGTAATGAGTTAGATAAAAATATAAAAGATATTTGAGTTGAGTAGTATGACCATCACTTAGAAAATATTTGAAATTATTGGAATCAATTCAACCCTTTTAATATATAGAATTTTCCTAGAAGAAAACTCTAAGCTTGTTAGAGATCATCAAAGTAGTTTGAATCCTATAATGTTAGATGTTGTTATGGAGGATGAAATAACCTGATATTTCACTACATATTAATCTTAAATAAATATTATTTTAATAAAATATTTCATATGAAAAACTAAAGTAAAATGAAACTGTACTATGTTAAAATACAATTTTACCATTATAATATACCTATTAAATTAGCTACTATAAATTGAAGTAACCTTTTATAAAATTAATAAAGAAACTAAAAATAAATGTTATGAATCACATTTGTCTATTATTGGAAGGGATATAGATTAACTAGGTTTTTTCCTAGACCAATACCAATCCAAACATGAATAATTATGGGTTGAGAAAAACTATATACAGGATAAGTTCAAGCTTGTGGAGTTTTTCACAAGATCCATGCTAGCTGAAGTGCCATCCAAAACTATAAAAAGGGCATATATGATACTTAGGTATTATTCAAAGATCATAAAGTTTATGTAAGTATAAATTAGGGTAATATAAATATGTAATAAAATATTTATATGTATATATATATCATGACTTTCTATACCTTTTTAAAGGTCATTTTTGCTCAATTCTCTTTACACATAAAAAATGTATTTAAAAAAATGGTATTTTAATTCAAGGAACTAAGTTTATTATTATTGAATAATATAAAGATATTTTGATCTCATTAATAATAATTTAACACTAGATTAATTATTAATTTATAAGGAAAATAATAGTTAACATATCAAAAGTTTTTTTACAATAAAAATATATTTTTCTATATTTTATAATTATAATTAAAAATAAAATTTATAAATTATAGAATGTGAATTTGAAAAAATTAACTTATTTTTTTGAATTATCATGTAAATATTAACTTAATATAAATTTTTAATATATTTCTAAAAAAATTATTTTTAGGTGAATAATGCAATATACCATTTTTACTAATACTACACCTTTTTATGTCATTATTTGTATATAAGTATGAATTATAATTTTATAAAACATTTTTCTTAAAAATAAATTATTTTTTAATTTAAATTATATATTTAAAAATATTTATTTTAGTTTAAAAACCTATGAATGATATTTTAGAACTCAAGTAACTTTTTTATCAAATTTTTTAATAAATTAGACATTGATTATATTAAAATTAATTTTTAACACTTTTAGAAATTGAACCATAAATAATACATTTGAAATTTATAATAAGTAATTATAACCTATTTAATAAGTTACATTTTATTTTTAGGTATAAATATTAAGTTACCTTAGAGAAAAACTAGTTACTATGGTAAAAGCTAAAAAGGAAAAGGTAATGATTCAAGGGGTAAAGGGGTTGAAATATGTTTAAAGAATGTGTGAAAAAACATTCGAGGTGTGATAGACCTTATATCTTACCCAACCCATTATTTATCAAATTTTGGATCCAATTTACTTGAGAGTGACTTCCAATTATTGAAATATTTTTGGTATTTACAAAAATTTCATCTATTTTCACTTATAAAAGGGGATCTCTTCTCCTCACCCCCTCACACCAAAACCCCTAAGTTGAGACTAAAATATAACAAAAACTATCATAAATACTCCTAGACACATTTAAGTGGTTATAATATTCTCATAAGTCCATCCCTCAATTTCTTAATCCCATTTGCAAAGAATATAATTCAAGAAGTGTGGTATAAGTTCCTAACCTCTATTTCTCTTTTATATTTAATTATGTACACCTATTATTCCAAAATTTTCATTAAAAAATATTAAAATTATAACATCATTATCAATATTAAACTGTTAAATTATATAATTATGTTACAGTCATCAAACATCATTCCATTTTCCTTAAGAAAAGAGAAAATGACATTAGTGTACGTGTGCGAATTACCGTCTCCACAAAATGTCATCTTTTATTTTCCATAAACTCATTAAAAGGGATATAAAAATGTTAATTTAAAAAAAAAGTATTGTAGTTATAATATATTTTAGATTCTAAAATGATAAAACATATTATACATTTCTCTCATTCTATGGAAAATGAAATCATCAATCGTGCATACGTATAGACAAACGCCTAAATGGAATGTTTGATTTTCATTTTTATTTTCATCACCGGCTTACATTAATAGTAATGATAATGGTTTTAACAGATGAATATTATTTATATGATACCATTAATGTTATGATATGACAAATTTTATAACCTATTCATGATATAATCAACAAACAATCATCGTTAATTCAATCATTTAAAACAATCATACAACGAGGAATATGTTTTATTCAAATTACACAATATTTTCATATCCATAACTTATTATTATAATTAATTTATAATTTTGATATATCACAATAATACATAATAAATTATATCATTATGAAACTGTTTTAATGATAATTCTACTAAATCACCTCATGATCATCCATTAATCTTGGTATGTTCATGTTTTGGGTCGGTTTGACTGCCTACATGATCAATGACATAACATTATACCATGGATTAATATAGAAATATAATTAATTATATAATATGAGAAAAATATTTAAAAAATTATTTCGTTTTAGTTTTGTAAAGGATACATCAATATTTAACTCAATAATTAAGAAAACACCTTTTGTTGGTTAATAAAAACACTAAAGTATGCTTTTTTATCAATTTCATCTTCAAGGATAAAGAGTGAAACAATTATAAAAGGAAATTGAAACATCATAAATAATTATAATTCATAAATTTAAATTAATATAATGAACTTTTAATAAGGGAATTTTTAATAAGAATTAATATCTACACTTCTCCTACGAAACTAGTACAAATGATCACAACTATAAACACCAAATATGAAAAAATAAGAAAAAACTAACTAATATACAAATATATAATGATTATTAATGAAAATTTTAAATAGTTTTATCTATGAATATGGTTATAAAATATTATATTAATATATTTATCATTCTTTTATAGGAGTTTAGATCATTTTTGACTGAGTGAGAATAAAGGTTAGGGGTTGTCGTGACTCAAATATTTTCCTTGGTTAATAATTACTCATCTTTGAACATTATATTTTAATATTGATATATAAAAAACTATAATTATATTATTTTGTATTTACACCTTATTTTATATAGAAATAATGTTTCACAAAAAATATACTTCCTTGATGAATGTATTGTTGTGTGAAAATGAATTTTTTTCAAGAATAATTGCATTTATTCTGATGGAATTTTCCTCCATATACATGTTTTTACTTCACAAAATTTTTCTATTTTACCTAGTTGAAATTTATTTTTATACATCAAATTATATATTTATTATCCTTTATTCTTTAAAAAAAGTTTTTATTATTTTAACAATGTGGTTTATCCGTAAAGGCAATTTCAAATATTTAAAATGATCTTCGTTTCCATGATCCTATGTTCTTCCCTTATGAATTAAAATTTTGACATATGTTTTATTTATTATCAAGGTATATTTATTGTAATTTTTTTGAAGTAATGTTTTAATAATTTTTTTCCATATTTTTAGAAATGGGTTTTTTAAAGTGACTTCAAAATCACATATTTTTAAGATGATATTAACAAAGGATTTTTAATAAAAATACTTTTTTGTAATTTCTCTTTAATTTTCAAAGGATTGTTATCCAATGAATTAATGTTTCATAAATCACTATATATTTTCTCTTATTAAACACTCCTTTTGGTATTTGAAAATTAAGAGTTCACTTAGCATGATGGGAGTGGAAATACTTGGATTTGTTCACAATGTTTTCCAATGATTATGTTTGTGCCTCTTCTCTAAAATATTCCTTATTTCCAATATATGAAAAATAATTATGATATTACATTTTTTAAAGATGTTACTATTTCTTATGTTACATTTCATGTTTTTTATTTTCTTTATGTGTTTCTAAGCCATGTTATAATTACTTTTCTTTGGTTTTATGTTTATATTACACAATCCTTAATTATCAATCAAGTTTTATGATTTACACTTACAATCCCATGATATTTTTATATGATATTTCTCCCTTTATTATGGTTTCCCTCATGTTTATGATCTAATGGTTGAGACCAGTTGATAAGTTTCACTTACCAAGCATTCGATCTCACTCCTTTATTATATTTACATTCCCCAAGTTATAAAGATGATTATATCATATGGTATTTCTAGAAGATGGTCTATAAAAGCATATTTATTGGTAAATTTTCAAAAGGGTTGTAAAATAATATATTTATATAGATATTTTCCAAGACAATAAACCTTTAGGGATTTGGGTAGTGACACTATTTGTGATATGTATAAATTAAACCATGGAATCAATTTATTAATTATGTATGTTTATCATGGGTCACTATAATTGGTATCAAAGTAGATTTAATTATTGTTTTAGATTATTTTAGTTACCTTTGCTATTAAGGTTTGATAAAATTAGTAAAAACCCTATAAATTAGTATAAGTATAGTGTGATGTCTTAAAATATTTGTAAATTTTTGAGTATGTGGGTTTCATAGAAATATATCCATATTTGGATACTAATAAGTGGATGCAGATGTGGAATATATACACCTAAAGGTAATCACCCAAAAAAGGGTTGGTTGAGAATTACTCTAATGCATAATGAGTGGGTCCAGAGTGTACATATATCTAGAAAATCTCAAGGTATATGCTTGGGATGATCATATTCTCTTTATAAACCACTATAAAGGATTGATTTTCTAGTTACTTTGGGGTATTAGGTTTACAAGTATAAGACAAACCAACTCAAATTAACCTAGGTCAAACTAATATTGATATAAGGTGAACTAAATAAAATATTGGACAACATGATAATTTATATTAACAAGAAATTTTAAGGTTGAATTCATTTTATGATTATGATAATTACCCTGTATTGTTAATGTAACATCACTCATGTCAACTTTTTTGGTTTTATTCCTAGGAAGAAAAGTAACCATGGGTGTAGGGGACAATATAGAGATTACCTCAATGAAAAATCCATCAAAATGGGTGATGAAGTGAGAAAAATTATAATTATTCCAAACTAGATATCATGAAATATGATTAACAATTTGAACATAGTCCAAGTCCCAAACACACCAAATAAGAGATGGATTTAGTCTCATGAAAGATCAAGTAATGAATATGATGAAGAAAATAATTTTCAATTTCATATATGTCAAAAAATATGGATATAATCACTAAGGGAATTTCCTCAAGGGTATTATAATATGATTTACTTATGGAATAGTGGGTTATCAAATATCAAACCGTCATTGGAAAATTAAGAGGTTAGTTTGCATGATGGGAGTGGTTATGTGTATCCAAAATCACCACTAACAGTCCAATGCCTTAAGTGTGAAAAAATTGGATATTTTCCAAATTAGTGTCATGATCCTAAGGTTAAAATGGATAATAGGAATGAACAACCACCGTACCATAGAAATAAGGTGAATCATGTTCAATGACTACTGATGAGTTAGATTTTGATAACTAAATACCCTACTTCAAAATTACAAATATGGAATATTTATTCTAGAAACTCTAAGTTTCCTAGACTATTTTATAAGTGTACCACCCTACTTTTTTTATCAAATAAAATATTTAGTTGTATGATGGTTGTATTTAAAAATATAATTTAATGAGAATATAAATATTAGTGTGGGTATGTTGGATGGATATAATGTAATTATGGTAATGGAATAAATATTTAAACATAGATTTCATATTAAATAAGAATTTTTATGATTGCCTATAAAATCTCCACAACTAATAAATTGGATGGGAGTGGGAACAAAAACCATCAACCACCATAGAGATATGTAAACATCACTGGAAAAGAATGTAGAGAATCATATTATTCATTATCCATCAATTCACCTCCACTATGTGTAGGCCCTGATGTTTCTAGAGAAGTTGAAAGTTCCATTACAATGGTGGATGTAGAATAAAACCCCTCACCAATACTACTAGGGCAACATGAAATGATGGATAAGAGAAAAAGGGTGAGTCTACTTGGTGACTTTAGCATTGGGATAATTTCAAGAATTAGGTATGATAAAATAGTGAACGTGAGACCATGAAAATGTATCTGAAAAGGTTCATGTCTTGGAAGTCCCTATTTGGGCATATGAAGGGCCACCCAAAGTAAATGTGGTGGGGTTTCTGTCCCCCTCTAACCTTTAGTTTATTGGTTTTCATGGAGTGAGTGGTATATCAAGACAAGTATACCATATATAAGTATTACATCTTTTCGATGAATATTCAATATATCTCCCAAATAAATATGTTCGAGATATGTAATGGTTTAGTATACTTGGAGAATAGAAACATAAGAATATTATTTTAGTATAATATTCATCATCTTAAGAAAATTTCTTTACATAAGTTACCCTTTTACACTGATCATACTAATGAACCTTCTTTATAACCTATGAAAAAATGAAAACATAATATGGGTTGATCTTAGATAATTTGTATGGGTAAACATAGAAGATATCAATCAATGATAATATATAAAAATATCATGAGAATAAGTGTATGATAACATGTTATTATCAATAGAAAATCATACCCAACAATTCATAGATCATAATCATGAGTCATGGCATAAAACATTACTATGTCACAAGATTGGGTAATCATCAAAAAATAAATCATGATCCATGAGTTAAAATCATAAGCATGTAAACATTTCATAAGATCATGGAACTATTATAGTCATAGAAACAACATCATTTCGTAAGGTTAATTACTTAGACCATAATATCATAACAGATCATGAAACACCACATGTTTCCCATATCACAGGGGATCATAAATCCCTACCTATTTCCCATAGTGGATCTAGCACATTAACTCATTTCCCATAATCATATCATGAGAGATAAGTATTTACCCAATTCATTTTAGGGTTATATAATTCTATTAATATAACACCTTGAGATTTTCTAAATTGTTTTTTTGAATTAATTTAATCTTTTTGATATTTTTCATTTCACGTGACAATGAATGTAGGTTTTTTATATAAAATAACTATGTTTGTCTTGTGTTATACACAAAACCATGTTAAGACTTCACTACATAGAATACATAGATTGTATTGAAATACAAATGACTCTATGTTTGTCTTTTATTACACAGAATACTGAGTCCCTTCGATATCTTTCCTTATATGCAAGGTTGAGTTTTAACAAAATACAAAATACTATTAATATTGTTATTAAAATATTATTATATTTTTAACCTATATAATGGAATTAATGTTATGAATAATATAAATTAAATAAGGAAAACATGGTTTATACATGTATATAAGAAGATTTATTTAGTGACTAATTAACTAGAAATTAAAATAAAACCCTTTTGATAATAAATGAAATATTTTGCGGGAAAACTATATAAATTAATTAAACCACTTTTGATAGATTATATTAATGATATATATATATATATATATTATTCATTTAATTTTCATATTATGTGTTTTTTAGACAAGAGATAATAATAAATTCAATTTTACGCATAAATATATATATTCTTTTGAAAAGGTAAATTTTCCACCTTTTAATGGAGAACCTATTTTGAAAACAATTTTCAACACTCGAATAATTTTTATTTGAAAAAATATAATTCATTTTTTAAATCATAAAATCAAAATGAATTTTGGGTGATTTTTTGGTATTTTTATGAGATGTTTAATTTCTTGATGAATAGTGAAAACATTGAATTTTAATTGAAAAATGCTTTTCATCTAATTTATTTTTATAGTTAAATTATATTTTAATTTTTTCATATTGTAATTATATAATTTTTACATCAATTAAACCTATTTAGTTCATTGGAACTAATTTCACATTGAAATTGGATATAAAAACATTTCAATATTTTGAACTTTTTTACTTAAAAACCATCTTTCACGACATATATGTTATATTAATTTTAAATTAATTTCTACCACTTAAGTATTTAGAATTTTGAAAAATGGATTCAATATTTGGAATCATTATAATTTATAATTTCTATTAATGTCAACTTAGTTTTTGACCAAAAACATCAGTGAAATTAATTAAAACTAATTACAATAATTAAGGTAAAAATTAGTTTACTTACCAGTTAAACTTTAATCTTAAGTGAAAAAATTTCCTACAAAATTATCTAAAAGAAATTGGATGCCAATAATTATAAAATTACCCCTATTTTATGAATTTTATGATATTATTAGGTCAATATTCCATGAAATTGACCTATATGAAATGTTAAGTAAGGAAAAAGACAAAAAAAGAACCTTCCTTACCTTTACCTTTTATAAAGCCTTGAGATATGAAAAAAAAACAATATTAGTTTGGTTATAAAAATTATTTTGAAATTTAAATTATTTCTTGTCATTATATTAATTTATATTTCATTTTTAGATTTAATGGGGGTACAATATGAGGAAAACATTCATACTATTTCTTTTAATGGTTTATGTTTAAGATGATAAGTTATTTATGAAACCCATTTCTCTTACATTAGTTATATGATTTTTAAACTCGCTTATTTTCATAGGTTATTATTTGATGAAATGATCTTGAAACATTTATATTTTACACATTTTAGAATATTATGACGTGTTTATGATACCAATTTCATTTCACGAGTTATGAAATGATGTTTATGAAACCAATATCTTTTTATGGGACATTATATTATGAAGGTTTCATTATATTGTGTCAAAAATATGTATAATTTCATTATGTGATGGGTTTGACCTAAATATCCCTCCAATGCATTGGGTAAAGATTTATATCTCATGAGATAATTATGAGAAAAAAGTTTATGAGCTTGATCCACAATGTAAAATAGGTGTATCCTGATCCAAAATAGGGAACAGGTGTATCCTAATCCATTATGGGAAGATGGGGAAACCCAATACACTATGGGGAGAAGGGGAAACCCTATCCACTATGTGATTAAGGGAAAAACGATACCACTATGGGAAAAAGATATAACCCAATCCACTATAAGGAAAGGACTATGAATGGGGATGGTGGTGTGTCCCCCCAAGTAGTTACATCCCCCATAAAGTTCCCAGATAAGTTTTGGAAATGAGCCTTGACTTATAGGGAATGTTTTTATATGATTATGTGTATGCTAAAAGGCTATGTCTTATGAAAATTTTATTCTCTCATGACTCATGTTATTTGATTTCCTTATGGTCCATGTTTAACAAATTACCAATCCTTATGTCATGAATCTTTATTATGATCATTGAAATGAATAGTATGATCTTTTAATGTTATTATCATGTTATCATACCCTTATGCTCATGTTATGGTTACTTATCTCTTGTGTTTACCCTTAATGAGAATCTGAGCTCATATCATTATTATCTTTCCTTTCCCAAAGTTATGAAGAAAGGTTTTAAGTAGTAGTATTAAAGGGGATGTTCTTTAAGGGAGATGTTGAAGGTCATTCATGAAGTTAAAAGATTAAGTTCCCAAGTTTAAAAAGACACTAAACTATTATGGTCCTCAAGCATGTATTTTTGTAATGTGATGAATATTCATCTTAAATGATGTAATATCTTTGTATGTCAAGCTTGGGTTTCTATAGTTGTTATCAAATGAAAGGTTTAGTCAAACTTTGGAAACTAGGATGAGAAAACTTTAGGGAGATCCATAGGGATATTTATAAGGAAATGTCTAGGGATGCCTCTAAGGATAAGCCTAAGGTGCTAAATATTTAAAATTATGAATCATGATTAGTTATACTATAAGTAAATTTTCATGATTATGTGGTTTTATACTATGATAAGTGTTGATCACACTATGCTTTCTAGTCTTAGTCAATAGCGTGAACTATAAGGAACTAGATTAACATTGAATGTTTCAAATATGGAAAGTGTGGGAATTATGAAAATTAATTTCCAAAGTGTAAATATCACAAAGATGAATAAGAAAGATGGTACAAGTGTTGGTTATACCGCTGAAGATAAATAGGATGAGAATGACACGTGAAAATTATGAAATATTCTAACAGTATTGTTTACATTAAATGTTAGAAGAATGATTGAATTGACTTTGAGGAACCTTAAGACATGATTCATGTTTTATATTTTAAAAAATGAGTATTAAATAATAGTATAAAGAATCTTAGTTAATTTTTTGAGAATGAAGTGAGATGAGTAATGTATTTAGGTTTTGGAATTCAAAGATTTGGTTATATGAATCATAAAGTATATAAGTATTATATGTAAATTTTTATCTTTAATTATTTTCAAGAATGTGTTAAATGATACATATGAACTTGAAAATTGATTTAATGGAAAGGTTACATTAAGGAAAGGTAACCCTTAACATGTTCTTAGAATGATAAAATGATATTTTATATGTATAAATAGATTATGATATAGAGTGAGTAAATTGGATAGTATTTATGACCTCATAAATGATAAAATATTTTTTTAAAAAGTGATTTATACTATCATGGATAGAGTTTATAGATTTTTTTTGAATTTAATAAATATATCCAATAATATTTGGAATAATAAATCATTCATGCTTTCAATAATTATTTATGGTAATTCAGGTTATTACCATGTTTCAAGAAAATACATGATGAAAGTATTCACACGTTTGGTATGTGAAAAATAAAAGATACTTTATGATATACATGGGATCAATGCTATGATTTTTTTTGAGAAATTTAGTGACCTTATTTTTAATATTTTATAATTTTATCTTTTAAAAGGGTTATAAGGTTAACCATTTATGAAATGGTTCATGTTAAACTTCAGATGAGGTTTTATAGATTAAATAATTATGTCTACATATAGGGATTTATGTATAAGTTTTTCTAACGTTTTTTTGTGATAAAGACATATGGAATAACCTATCATTCGATTTATGGATCTTCTAATCTTAAAATTCCTCAGGGATGAAAAATTCACCTTCATTTCTTAGAATAAGAGATGAAGTAGAAATTTATCAAGGCACAAAAAGGGTGAGGTTGTCCTAAAATCATGTAAGTATATCTTTTAATGAAAATTCTTTAACTTTAGGAAAAGGGCATTGAAATAAAATGTTGTCCCGTTATCATCATTTTTTATAACATTAATGACCTTTCTCAAGCCTCTTTGATTTATGAATTTATTATCATTATCTTTATCCTAACCATGTTCTCTATCACTCTCCATCAGAACTTTATAGTTAGAGTTTTCTTCCATGTCCATGTTTTCACTTCGCACCTATGTTCCCTTATTTAGGAAACTAGTAATTATTTACTTTGGCTAACAATTATGTTTCCAACTAGCCTTTTTTAAGGAAGTTTTATTATTCATTTTTACGATGTGATTTTCTATGAATAGATCATTAAATTATTAAACCATTGATAAACGATATGAATTATAAGGGTTAAATTAATTTAAATGGGGTTATAATGTTGCACCTTGAGATTTTTTGAATTATTATTTTTTAATTAATTTAATCTTTTTGATATTTTTCATTTCACGCAACAATGAATATAGATTTTTGTTATATAGAAACACTAATATTTTCTTGAGTTATATAAAAAAACAAGTTAATCATGAACTACATAGAACACTTGGACTGGATTTCAATACATGAAACACTATGTTTGTCTTGTGTTACACACAATACCGAGTCCCTTCAATATCTTGCCTTATACATAAGGCTTAGTTTTACCAAACTTAAAAATACTATCAATATTGTTATCAAAATATTATTATAGTTTTCACATAGTAATTGGAATGAAAATTTTGAATAAGATTAATTAAATAATGAAAATCTGGTTTACAAATGTATATTAGAAGATTTTATTGCGACCAATTAAATAGAAATGAAAATGAAACCCTTTAGCTCATATAGGAAATATTTTACTGGAAAGTTATATAAATTAATTTAACCAATTTTGATAGATGATTTTAATGATATATATATATTATATTCATTTAAAGTTCATATTATCTATTTTCTAGACAATAAATATGAATAAATAAAACTTTACACATAAAGATATATATTCGTTCTAAAAGGTAATTTTGCCGCTATTTAATGGAATACCTATTTTAAATATAATTTTTAAGCTATTATAATTTTTATTTTATAAAATAAAATTCATATTTAAAAGAATAATATCAAAATTTACTTGTGGTGAATTTTTTGGTTTTTTTCTAAGAAGATTCAATTTTTGATGAATAGTGTAAAACACTAAATTTTAATTGAAAACTACTTTTTCATTAAATATAGTTATACATTTATGTTATATTTTAATTTTATTTTAAAGTTTAATAATATCAATTTTACATAAATTAATCCTATTTAGGTCATTGGAACCAATTTCACATTGAAATTAGATATAAAATCATTTCAATCTTTTGAACATTTTTGACTTTAAAAACTCACTTTCACAACATGTCTGTGGGATTAATTTTAAATTAATTTATGACACTTATGTATTTAGAATTTAAAAAAATGGATTATATATGTGGAAGAATCATAATTTATAATTTCAATAAAGTTCAACTTATTTTTTAACTAAAAATATTAGTGAAATTAATTGAAATTAATTACAACGATTAAGGTAAAATTTAGTCTACATAGTGGTTAAAATTTAATCTTAAGAAAACAAATGCCCTAGAAACTTGTCCAAAATCTATTTTTATGACCATATTTAGACCATATCACCCATTTTTATGAATTCTATGAGTTATTGGGACACTATTCCATTAAATTGAATTATATAATAAGTTAAGTAAAGAAAAAGACAAAAAATGAACCTTTCTTAACTTTAATATTTATAAATCCTTGAGAAATAGACAAAAAATCACATTAGTTCTGTTGAAAATATTATTTTGAAAGGTATGAAGTTTTTTGTCAATATATTAATTTATATTTAATTTTTAGAGATTAGTTATTTATATTAACGACTTAAGGAATTCAAAATGCAGTAATTAATTAATTAATAATGAACTAAAATAAATGATACTAAAAATATTAAAAGTAAAGTAAATTTATTAAATTATTATCTTTAATTTTGTTAGATGAATATATCATTTTACAAAGGCGTAAAATTAATATATTCAAATTTCATCTTTATCTTGATATTTTCAAATTTAAATTAATTAAATAATGTCAAAATTGACATTAATGTTATTTTATAATAAATGAAATTTTATTAAAATATTTTAAATTTACTAAAAAACATATATCATTTGAAATTATTTTTATATGTTAATATATATAAAATATATTCTATTCATGGATTAATTTATCTTTTATAATGAACATATTGACCTTTAAATAGTAAAAACTTTGTTAGCACAATTTGGTTTAAAGCAATGTTTTTTACCGTTGCATGCGCTTGTTTTAAAATTCATTTCCAACACATAAGGAATTTATTTTTTTGTAAATTATATAAAATATTTATAATTCATTGGTTCTATATTTTATAATAAATCTCACTTTAATTTATTCTTAATGGTTAAATTACTTAGGGTAGAAAACTAGTTCCCTTAATAAAACTAAAATGATAAAAGTGGGAAACTTATAAGTTGAGGAACAAAATTATAAAAATGCACTTATTTTTGTGTTTTAGAGGTTTTGATAAACAATAAATCCCTTTTAATATATTTTTTTCTCATTTTAAATCACATGAGGTAAGTGAGATCTTCTAATAGTGTTTACCTTTTGGTATTTACATGAATACCACCCCTAATCCTCTATAGAAAGACATTCAATATTGCCCTTACTAAAACATCTCAAGAAACTTTGTATCATCAAAAAACTTCCCAAATAATCTCCCAAAATACACCATCCCATCCTAGATTCCTCATTTTTTATAAATCCAACTAAGGAATCTTTTTGGTGCAAACCAAAAGAAGTTACCTGAAAAAGAGGTAACGTTCTTCAACGTGCATTTTTGTTTTATTTCTTTCTCCACCCATTTAGTTATTATTATTACATGATTATATAATAACATAAGTATCATAAATATAATTATATGTATTTATTATAAGGGTTCTACTTACACCTATACACACTTCCCTCAAATAGGTAATGAACTTACCATTCATATGTATGGAGGACTACCGCCTCACGAAATGATGTTGTTCTTTTTTACATTACCACCTATCATGGTTGGGAAATATGATGGAAATACTTTTTTATATGATATAAATTATATTTATGATGTATTTTTTCTTTTATTATTATTATATAACACATACCTTCATGATTTCCATTTTTTGGGAATACGATAACTTCATTTTTGGACGTGTGGACTACCACCACCTCAAAGCGATGTGATTTATTCTCATTTTACATATAATGTATTAAGGATGAGTTTAGTAAAATTATATTAATTATTTGAAATAGTAATTATACTTTAATGATAATATATATATACATATACATATGTGTAATTTAATTTCTCTCTTTCAATAGGACAAAAAAATTGAAACAACGTTCATGTGTACGTACGACCTACCGTTTCCATGAACGGTGTATTATATTTCATATTTATATCTTTAATATATTATTATAAATATTTTTATACTTAATATATATGATATATATATATATATATATCATTTTTTAAATTATGTAAATAATTAAATCACGATCTAATAAATAGGATCATGAATAACAATTCAAAAAACATTTGAAAAACAAAAGAGATGTTATCCGAAATGTAACCTTAACATGGAATTATTAACAAATGAGAAATATAAAGTCAAATTAAAATAATTTATGGTATGATATATAATAATATGGTACTTTTTTTTTATAATTATAACAAACTAATATTTATTACACAAGAGGTTTGAATGTGTATGAAGGAATTTAATACTTAAGGTAAGAGTTTTCTTATCTCACTTTTATTTCTATAATATATATGCTATATTTACAAATTATTATTATTATGTGGTTTATATAGTAACCTATAAAATGTTATATCATGAATTTAGATTATTTCATTATATTAAACATTCTAATTGATGTTAGTCTTTAATGGATCTGATGATTCAAAAGTTACTTAACTAGTAAAGGGATTTCTAGTCTCACTTTTATTTCTGCGAGACTTATGCCCTATTGACAAATCATGTATTTTGTATGGGGTATATTATAACAATTAATTAATTCAATTATACTTATATGTAAATATATTTCTATTTAAATATCCATTTTATGATCTAAATTTCATGGGGTTTTGGGTTCAAAAGTTACCAAAATGGTAAGATAATTTTTTCTCAATTTGCCTTCTTTGAGACACAAGTTTTGTTATGCACCTAAATAATTTTTTGAGGTGTATATACTGCCTTTGGAAATGTTATATAATGATTCTTATTATTTTAATTATATTTTATGCTTCATTTAAAGTTAATATTTTATGGGTATTATGATTCAAAGTTACCAAAGTGGTAATAGTTTATTGTAATAATCTCATTGTTTATCGAGATTGTTTATGATTATCCTTTCATTGGTTAAATATTTTGATCCATATATCAATAAATATCATGAATTTTATTATCCTATGTTTATTCATGTCATATTAAAGTAATTATAACATTTTCTCACTCATTGGTACTTCAAAAAATTTAAAAATTGTTTTTAGGAAAATTCGATCATATTTATCTCTTTGGTTGGGAATCTGTGTGCTTTCAAAAAAATGTTTTCTAATTTTTGATAAATGTTATAAACCTTAATTTATAAGTTTCTAAGTAAAAGGGTTTTAAAAACGTTTTCAATATTCATTTATAAATTTTCAAAATATTTTCAAAGGAAAATGTTTTTTTTTTCAAAATGTTTTCAAGATTCATTTATAAGTTTTCAATTCTATTTTGAAATAAAAAATGTTTTCAAAAGGATTTAATTTTTAAAAATAAAATTTTCAACCAGGAAAATACATATTTCTTAATAAAAATTTTCAATGAAATTTAAAATATTTATTTATAAGAAAAGTATTTTTTAAAATGTTTTATGAAATGGATTTTTAAAGAAATTCTATTTTCTTTAAGAAATGTTCCAAGAGTTCTTTCAAAACACTTCTCCGTCTAAGATGAAATAATTTGAAATAGTTTATGATTTACTGGGGATATGATCCAAGTACACCATTCATAATATTTATCTGAATGGTTTTTGTTAAAGATGAAAAGTTTTTTATGAAACCCATTTCTCTTCCATGAGTTATATGCTTTTGAAACCACTTCTTTTCACGGGTTCTGATTTGATTAAATGATTATGAAAAATATCTATTTTCTAGATGTTATGATATGATTAAATTTTTATGATAACTATTTCCTTTCATGGGTCATGATATTATGTTTATGAAACCCATCTCTTTTTATGGGTGATGATATAATAAATGTTTTATGATCTTATAGAACATGTATATATGATTTGATTATGTGGAAGGTGGGACCTATATATCCCTCTAATACATTAGATAAAGATTTATATCTCATGAGATAATGACAGTAAAAAAGTTGATGTGGTTTATCCACAATGGTAAATAGGCGTTTTATGATCCAAAATGGGAAACAGGTGTGTCCTGATCCACTATAGGAAGATGGAGAAACTCAATCCACTATGGAAAGAAGGGGAAATGTAATACACTATAAGAAGAATGGGAACCCAATCTTACTATTGGGAGAATATATAATCTAATCCAATATAAGGAAAGGGATATAGTTAGGTATGGTGGTGTGTCCCACCCAGTAGGTGAATCCCCCATGAAGTGACCTGATATGTTTTGGCAATGGGCCTTGACTTATATGGAATGTTTTTATATGCTTATGTGTATTCTAAAAGTCTATGTCTAATGAAAATTTTATGCTCTCATGAATCATGCTATTTTATTTCCAAATTATTAGTGTTTAATTAACTGATAATCTTTATGTCATGACTCTTGAATATGATCATTGAAATGTAGGGTATTATCTCCTAATGTTATGATCATGTTCGTATACCCTTATGCTCATTTTATGCTTACTTATCTCCCTTTTTTACCCTTATGCAACATCTGAGCTCACCCTATTATTATTTTTCCTTTACCTAGGTTATGAAGAAAGTTTTTATGTAGGATTACTAAAAGGGATGATCTTTAAGGTAGATGTTGAAGATCTTACATAAAGTTATAGAATTATGTTTCCATGTTTACAAAGGCACTAAACTATTATGATACTCAGGCATATATTTTTGTAATATACTAAATATTCATCTTAAATGATATAATATCCATGTATGTTAAGTCTGGTTCTCTATTTTTACCACCCATCAAATATTTAAAGCCACTTATATGTGTTCAAGAAGATCATAAAACATTCATTATATCATAATAGAAAAACCCTTATAAAATAAATAGGTTTTGTAAAAATATAATCATCATAATATTAAATAATATAGAGAAATAATTAATATGGTATCATTGGATCATATCCCCAAAAAATCATAATAATCCTTAAATTATGATGAAATAGATGAAAAATACCTTCATAAGATCATTCAAACATTTCTTTGAAAGCATGAAAACATTTCCTTTTCCTTTGATAAAAGTTTAACTAAAAATTCCCAAAATATTGAGAAATTCATTTTATTAGGAAATAACCATGGAAAATTTTAAATTAATATTCATATAAAATAATGGTCATGATGGTATAAAAATCCATTTATTCTATACACATTAAAATAAAACATTCCTTTTACACTTTTACCAAAAATAAAAAATCTACTTATTCAGAAAACTCTTAGAATTATTTATTCTTAAAAATTTATAAATAAATTAAAATTATGTGAAAATAAAATTTTTAAAACATTTTAAGTATAGTTAATAACTTTAATGAAATGTTTTTAAGAGTATGGACATGGGAAATTTTTTTCCGACCAAATAGGAATTAAAGTATGATTTTATTTTAAAAAAGTTTCAATCATTTAAAGTACCAAGGAGAGAAAAATGGAACTAATACATGAAAATTATAAGAATAACTAAATTAGAAGAAAATATATTGGGTTTTATGTATACAATTCATAAAATTTACCTCAATAGAAATTTATCATAGACAATCCCAAAACTAAATAAGATTGTGACATAAACCCTTACCTCTAGTCCTATATTTCTTCATACGAATTAAAATCTCATATAAAATAAAAATAGATTTATTATAACTATATTATAGTATAATATTAATATATAAAATTATATGTATCATTTATTTATAATTTCTAATTATCTATTTATTTATAATTTATTCATTAAAATGAACATTCAGGTGAAAACCGGTCTGTTTTCTATGCTTATTATGATTCAATGGTTTGCGTACTTGCACCATTTGCATAGTTCCATAATCTCTAGAATATTAATAATGAAATAGGTACCATATTTATTCATTGTATAAAATTTTAAAATTATTCTTATAAAAAGGCGATGAATGATGAATCATATCCCTTCGTGGAGGTGGTAGTCCACATGTATACACAAGAGACATTATCGTTTTCCAATGGATAGAAAGGTAAGAAATTAGAAAATATATTATAATTTCAAAAGAATAATTTTAACATAAATATCATATATAAACATTGGATACATAATTATTACCATTCATAAGAGTTGGTGATGGAAAATGAAATACATCATCATTGGATGTGGTATTCTGCACATACAAATGAATGATGTTTACAATTTCCATTTGATGGATAAGTAGACTTAAAATGGTTATACCATAAAAATAATAATATTTTAGTATATTATAGATAATTATGTTATTATATCACAATTTTTAGGATATTTTTTAATGAGGTAAAACAACAACTAAAAATAAAACACTTGGTTAAGAACTGTACCTCTTCTTCGAACAACCACCTCTTGTTTATACCTTAATCCTTCTTAGGATGGTATTATAATCAAACCAAGAAATATGGGACATGAATATGGATGTTCATAAATGATTTTGGTTTTTAATTTAAGATCTAAGGGGATATTTAAGTGTGTAAAATAGAGGATAGGGGGTGTCATTTTATAATTGAGGGAGAGGAAACCGTTAAGATTTTTCTAAAGATTAAAATATATTAATGTATTATTCAAGAAAAATAACTCCAGAATGACTCATATTCAAAGATGATATGTGATAATTTATGGAAACAACCTTAAATATAAGGCCCCAGCCTTAAACCTTACTTAATCTTGAGTTATTTCAAGATTACACATTGAGGAGCTTTTCGGGTTTAGAGTTTTAGAGAATTAGATCATAAAACTTGCATTACATTCCACATATAAACAAAGTGGTTACATAAAGATAGTATTCTTCATTCCCATCAATGTAAACACATTTGAAATAAAACATGGATTCTTTTTGACACATCCTTGACCCTATCATCTTATCATGTACCTTTCCCTTGACCTGTGAAAAACATTTCAAAAACTTGGGATGAGCATAAAAACTCAGTATGGGTTATAAAAACATGGGAAGGAAACATGAGTTCATATATACATAAGAATGAAATCATACTATACCCATAAAACATAGGCACTTTAACATACCTCATAAAATCATGATTAAATCATAGAAATCATAAGACATAAAGGTAACTTGAGGCATTCATAACATTCTTACGTAGGGAGTAACCCTCTTGGTTACGTTTGGAATACCCATCACAGTATATTCCCTAAAATCTCTTCGGAGAAACCTTAACGTTTCACTCCTTCGCGTTACCCAATGCATTGGAGAGCTATAACGGGCTCACCCGCCCTTAGTTTATCACGGAACCACCCGTTCTTCATAATAATGCCCAAGAACCTCAACATAAAAGTATCACATAAAACATGCATAACGGAAACATAACATTTCCACCATTCAATCACAAGATATCAATACCACACATTGATATAAAATATTATGAAAAACATTTTCAATACCAAAATAAAATAAAAGTAAAACATGGTATTTATTTTTCTTTTAAAAAGAAGGTATGTCTTGTAGAGGAAGCCGAAACTCAAATAACGGTCATGACGGCAGAGAAGTCGTTGTCTCCACATACGTACGACAAAAACATTCCCTTTTGTCGTTTAGTAAACGCTTCGTATAAAAAAGATTCCTTTTGAATAAACGTAAAAGTCAAAGGGGTTTATACACCGTATAAAATAAGGTTGTGTATAAAACAAAATATGCCTCAATGAAAGGAGATTGAGACGAAGTCCCATACCTTGTATCCGACTTGACCCGACCGTTCTTTAATATCCTGAATAATAAACTTGAGTTAATCTCTACTTGCTTATGAATCTTTTTCAAGTTCATTATTCCTTTTATACCATGTTATGAACATCATGTAATCAGTTAAGTTAATAATGTTCATTTTGTCGGTATTTGGTTCTTAAGTCAAAAATAGACCTCTTACACTTACATGTTGTTAATTTGGTAAAAGTTTCATTATATCCAGAATGATATTAATGTTTTGGATAACATATATATCATATATATTCAGCATATACATGTATTTATAATATTACATCACATTTAGAGGTAAGAAATGAAATGCACCGTTCATGGAGACGGTAAGCCGTACGTACGCATGAACGCTACTTCCATTTCTATTTCCTATTTTCTGGAATGGATTCATAATGATATAAGAGTATATTATAATTCCAGTATAATAACATATATAATATCATTAACTTTATCCTTTACACATCCCACATATGGTATTAACGAATCAAATCACTTTCAGGGGGCGGTAGTCCGCACTTCCTAAAATGAAGATATCGTGTTTACCCATAATGGAAACCATAAAGGTATGACCAAAATAAAAAAACAGAAGCTTAAGGAAAACATAAACATATTATATATCATATATAAAAATAGTGACATCATAATGGCCACCTTTGAAGGTGTTAAATGAGTATTGAACAATCATCGTTTCGGGAGGCAGAATTTTGCCATCCACGGAAAACGTATGTTCTTTAACCATTTGATGTAGTTGTGTGAGAGTGTAGCTCAAATAAATCTTATAACAACATCCTAGTATATTGTAGATACTTATGTTGTTACAAAATAAGTAAATAGAAATAGTTTAGGGGGTTGGAGAAGCAAAATAAAACAAATGAACATGAGAGAAAGAATTACCTTTAAAAGTGTAACTCCTTTTGTTTTGAGCCTAAAGGCTTCCTTTGAAAGGATTCTGCCCAAAGGGAATCCTCTAGGATGAGGATAGGGATGTGGAGAGAGTAAATGGGCAGGGGTTAGCCGAGCCAAAGGCTTGAGGAATGTGTGAAATGAGGTATAGGTGGGGGCCTTTTATAAGAGGAGAGGAGGGGCACTTTTGGAAAGTAAAGAAATATTACATTATTTGAAAATGTGTTTCGGTTTCAAAAGGTCCCACATTGATATAATTCGTGGATAAGGTGATAAGGGTTCGAAATCCACTCATCCAATTGGTTTTGGCCATGTGTAGTTCATAGATATTACATTGTCTTTTCATTTTATTTAAATCGTTAAATAATGATGTCATCGCTGCATCATTATTATGTCATAACTAATTTAATTTATTTAATGTCTGAAAATCATAAAAAAATACTATGATGTAGGAAATCTTTTTAGATTTCCAATGAATATTTATAATCAAAATTTGGACTTGTATAACCCCACTTAAAAATTGTTCTTGTAAAACATATTATGTTTGTGTCATTTTCCACTTTAACATTAAATAAAAAGTAATTTATGTCATTTCCAAACAAAAGTGGATCCATGGGGTCCCCAAGTTGACCCATGGCATTTCATGGTCGGCCATGACACAACCAATAAGTTTAGGACATGTGTCTAGGTCATTTCATATTATTAAAGCATTATTTATACCTTAAACTACACTAATTACCACTAATCGCGATTAAAAACTTAATAAGTTACTATTCACCAAAAAATTATTTTTGTCCCATTGAACCACATTTTACTTATTAATGACAACCATGTATGTCGGATTTTCAAAATTCAATACACATTAGTGGTAAACTTTCATTTAACTGAAAAATCAGTTTTCTTGATTACCACTTAGTGGTTTCACTATTCATCAAAAATTGAAGTTTTTCAGAAAATTACCAAAAATTCACCCTAAGCTATATTTGATATTCCGAATTCAAAAATGAAGTCTATTTTACAAAATTTAAATCATATAAGTCACATTAATTAATTTAATAATTAATTCCCACTGCCAGAGCAAATAGCGTGTTTTTACAAAACAATAAGTATCAAAAGATTGACACCAGTTTAAGTCTAATTTCAAAGTGAAATTGATTCCAATGACCACCATTGGATAAAATGGTAAAAATATATTCATGTTACACATTAAGACCAATTCAAAAGATAATCTAATCATATAAATAAATTAGATTAAAAAGCAGTTTTGATGTAAAATGCAGTATTTTTCACTATTCATTAAAAAATGAACATTGTCAGAAAAATACCAAAAATTCACACAAGGTAAATTTTGATGTCCCAATCATAAAGAATAAGTTTATTTTGACAAACATAGTTTATAAAATAGTCAAAAGAAATATTTAAAAAGGGTTTTCCATCATAAGGAAGTAAAACAATCTTTTAAGAATATTAGTGTATTCCATGTTTAAGATTGTATTTATTTTCATTTTAAGCCTCTAAAACGCTATCTTAATCATTAATAGACATAGATAAAAATATCTATTATTCATTACTTACTTGGTATGTTACATCCTTCCCCCCTTTAGAAAATTGCGTCCCCGAAATTTATTTACTTATCGAATAAATTGGGGTACTTATCCCTCATTGCATTTTCAGATTCCCATGTTTCCTCTTCAATCATGTGGTTTTTCCACAAAACCTTTACCTGGTGAATCAATTTATTCCGTAACACTTGCTCCCTGTGGTCAAGAATCTGGACCGGTTGTTCCTCATAAGATAGGTTCTCTTCCAGCTGAACTACCTCTGGACTCAAAACATGAGATGGATCTGGTATGTACTTTCTCAACATCGAAACGTGAAAAAAATTGTGTACCTGAGATAAACTTGGAGGTAAAGCCACTCGGTATGCAACTGATCCAACTCTTTCCAGAATTTCATATGGTCCAACGAACCTTGGACTCAACTTTCCTTTCTTACCAAATCTCATCACACTTTTCCAAGGAGAAACCTTGAGAAAAACATGATCACCTATCTCGAAAGAGAGATCCTTCCTCCTGTTGTCCGCATAACTTTTCTGCCTGCTCTGAGCTGTTCTCATGTGTTTCTGAATCAGCTGAACTTTTTCTGCCATCTCTTCTACCAATTCTGGTCCCATCAACTTCCTTTCACCCACTTCATCCCAGAAATCTGGAGTTCGACACCGCTTCCCATATAATGCCTGAAATGGTGCCATCTGTATACTGGAATGAAAACTGTTATTATATGAAAATTCAACCAAAGAAAGATGTTGGTCCCAACTTCCCTGATAATCCATAGAACAAGCTCGTAGCATATCCTCTAATGTCTGAATTTTTCGTTCTGACTGTCCATCTGATTGAGGATGAAAAGCTGTACTAAAATTTAATTCAGTACCCAACGACTTCTGAAGGCCTTTCCAAAAGTTAGAAGTAAACCTGGGATCACGATCCGATACAATGGAGAGAGGAACTCCATGTAACCTGACTATCTCTTTAAGATACAAACGGGAAAGTTGATCAAGAGAGAAAGTATCTCGTATAGCAAGGAAATGAGCAGATTTGGTCAAGCGATCAACAATAACCCAGATTGCATTATTACCTCGAGATGTCTTCGGTAAGCCAACAACAAAGTCCATGGATACATTCTCCCATTTCCACTCTGGCACTGGTAAAGGCTGAAGCATCCCTTTCGGTAACTGCCGCTCTGCTTTAACCTGTTGACATGTCAAACACTTCACAGTAAAATCGGCAATATCTCTTTTCATTCCATCCCACCAGTAATACTCCCGCAGATCTCTATACATCTTAGTACTGCCCGGATGAACTGAAAACGGAGAACTATGAGCTTCACATAACAACTCTCTCTTCAACTGTGAATCACAAGGCATACACAATCTCTTCCCAAATCTAAAAACACAATCATTATCAATGTTGAATTCAGGCAACTTACCTTTCTGAACCAGCTCTACCTTTTTCTGCAACTCACTATCTTGCTTCTGTGCTTGCTTGATTCTATCTGATAGAGAAGATCTCACTGATACCTGAAACAAAACAGAAGGACTTCCAACAACTTCTATGCCAAAGTTCATCAAATCGTTAACCAAAGGATCACGTTCCAACCGCAACATTGTTAATGAAGCATTACTTTTTCGACTCAAAGCATCAGCCACTTTATTTGCTTTTCCCGGATGGTAATGAATTGTACAATCATAATCCTTGATTAATTATATCCATCTCCTCTGTCTCATGTTTAACTCTTTCTGAGTGAATATATACTTTAAACTTTTGTGATTGGTATATATTTCACACTTTACTCCATACAAATGATGCCTCCAAATTTTTAAAGCAAAAACAACAGCAGATAATTCCAAATCATGTGTAGGGTAATTTACCTCATGAGTTTTCAACTGTCGTGAAACATAAGCAATTACCTGATCATTCTGCATTAGGACGCAACCAAGTCCTTTCAATGAAGAATCACTGTATATAACAAACTCACCATTCCTAGAAGGTAGTGCCAAAACTGGAGCATTCACCAATCTTCTTTTCAATTCCTGAAAACAATCATCACATTCTTTTGTCCAGATAAACTTAACACCCTTCCGAGTTAGCTTAGTCATTGGACTAGATAACCGTGAAAAATTTATAACAAACCTTCGGTAATAGCCCTCCAAACCAAGGAAGCTACGAATCTCGGTTACATTTGTGGGTCTTGGCCATTCTTCCACAACTTTTGTTTTTGCAGGATCAACAGTTATTCCATCTTTAGAAACAATGTGACCAAGGAAAGAAATTTGTTGCAACCAAAACTCACACTTGCTGAATTTCCCATACAGTTTCTTTTCTTTTAAGGTTTTCAAGATAACCCTTAAATGTCTTTCATGCTCTTCTTTACTTTTAGAAAACACCAAAATATCATCAATGAAAACCACCACAAACTTATCCAAGAACTCATGGAAAATTCTATTCATTAAATCCATGAATACAGCAGGTGCATTGGTTAGCCCAAAAGGCATTACTAAAAATTCATAATGGCCATATCTCGTACGGAACGCGGTCTTCGGAATATCTGCCTCCTTTACCTTCAGCTGATGGTACCCCGATCTCAAGTCAATCTTTGAAAAAAACTGAGCTCCCTGGATCTGATCAAAAAAATCATCGATATGAGGCAAAGGATATTTGTTCTTAACAGTGATATTATTCAAGGCTCTATAATCAATGCAAAGTCTCATAGAACCATATTTCTTTTTAACAAATAAAACAGGAGCACCCCATGGTGATGTGCTAGGTCTAATGAAACCTTTCTCTAATAAATCTTGCAATTGCTCCTTCAACTCTAAAAGTTCAATTTGTGCCATTCGATAAGGGGGTTTTGAAATTGGCTTAGCATCAGGAACTAAGTCAACAGTAAACTCAACTTCCCGATCTGGTATTATTCTAGGCAACTCATCAGGAAAAACATCAGGATACTCATTTACCACTAGAACATCATTAATCTGAACAGTTCCTTTATTTTCAACGACGTGCGCAAGGTAACATTCATTTCCATCTTTTACAAGTTTCTCAGCCTCTTGATATGTTATCAAAATTAAGGGTTCATTCCTGTAAACAAACTGGAAGTCTTTCTGAAAAGAAACTTCTTTAGCTCTAAAGTCAATCTTAGCATGGTAAATAGAGAGCCAATCCATACCCAGGATAACATCAAACTCTACTAGAGGTAGAACAATAAGGTTTGCAAGTAGGATCTTTCCACAAATAAGGATAGGAAGATTCTTATAAATTATTTTTGCCTCAACACTTCCCCCAGGTGTTTTTACCAAAAGTTCCGGAGTCATTTCTTGAGATGGAATTCCCATTTTACTAGAAAAGGTTTCAGAGATGAAAGAATGTCTAGACCCCGAATCAAACAACACACTGGCATAATCTGAAAAAATAAACAAAGTACCTGATACAACTTAATTTGATGGCCCGATATCTGCTGAAGTAGTTGCAAAGGATTTTGCCACCCCTTTCTGCTTGTAGTCTAACTGCTTCCCATCACTCAAGCTCTTTGTCGGACACTCGTTTGCATAGTGACCCATCTCATTGCACTTATAACATTTCACTAACTGTAAATCAAATTTGGTCTTACCTTCACCTTGATCCTTTTCAGTGCAATCACGAGACTTATGTCCCATCTTACCACATCGGTAGCACTTTCCAAAATTCAGAAGACATTCCCCAGCATGCCTTTTTCCACATTTATCACAAACTGGAAACTTAGTTCTCTTACCATCAGACTTTTTTGAAGAATTCTTACCTTTCTCCTGCCACCTCGGTCTCTTCTTCTACTGGTTGTTATAGAACACTTGGTCATCGTCAAACTCCATTTCCACCTTCTCAGCACATCGAACAAGCTTTTCATAACTTTTAAACTCACGAGAAGCTAATGCCCTTCGATATTTTGGCTTTAATCCTGAGTAAAAATGATTGATTTTACTATCAAGGTCCCGAATAAAATTTGGAGCATACCTTGCCAATCGAGTGAACCTTTCTTCATAGGCAGCCACTGAGTCTTCCTCTTGCCTCAATTCCAAGAATTGATTTTCCATCCTAAGTCGAACAGCCTTTGGAAAATACTTCTCAAGAAACATACCTTTGAATTCATCCCAGTCAAGAGCATCAATCTCATCGGCGTCCCTGATATTTTTAACCATAGACCACCACTGATCTGATTCACCCTCCAAACGGTAAATAGCAAGACTAACCTTTTGATTGTCTGAACACCCCATGACATCAAAAATCTTCTCCACTGCTTTAATCCACCCTTCATCTAGAACAGGGTCAGATGATCCTCTAAATGATGGGGGATGTTGCCTCATGAGATGTTCCACCACTGACATGTTCCTCTGCGGTTGATCTGGCGGATATCGTGCATGGATACCACCACCATTTATCGCTTGAGTCAACTGCGCCATTACTGCAACAAACTGTTCAGTTCCAATTCCGACCATTTCTGGATGCTGATTCGGAAGGTTATTTCCTTCTGTATGCCTTCCTAGCACCGCTTCCCTGTTTCCTCTGCGGAAAACCATTCTGAACAAACATGTCTTAGATGAAGCAACATGGTATTCCATAAATGCTATTTCATTTCAAAAAAAAATATTTTTGGATAATATTTTAATAGAATTCGAACTCCTAAAGTTATCTAAACCGACCTCTGATACCAACTATAAGGCCCCAGCCTTAAACCTTACTTAATCTTGAGTTATTACAAGATTACACATTGAGGATCTTTTCGGGTTTAGAGTTTTAGAGAATTAGATCATAAAACTTGCATTACATTCCACATATAAACAAAGTGGTTACATAAAGATAGTATTCTTCATTCCCATCAATGGAAACACATTTGAAATAAAACATGGATTCCTTTTGACACATCCTTGACCCTATCATCTTATCATGTACCTTTCCCTTGACCTGTGAAAAACATTTCAAAAACTTGGGATGAGCATAAAAACTCACAATGGGTTATAAAAACATGGGAAGGAAACATGAGTTCATATATACATAAGAATGAAATCATACTATACCCATAAAACATAGGCACTTTAACATACCTCATAAAATAATGATTAAATCATAGAAATCATAAGACATAAAGGTAACTTGAGGCATTCATAACATTCTTACGTAGGGAGTAACCCTCTTGGTTACGTTTGGAATACCCATCACAGTATATTCCCTAAAATATCTTCGGAGAAACCTTAACGTTTCACTCCTTCGCGTTACCCAATGCATTGGAGAGCTATAACGGGCTCACCCGCCCTTAGTTTATCACAGAACCACCCGTTCTTCATAATAATCCCCAAGAACCTCAACATAAACGTATCACATAAAACATGCATAACGGAAACATAACATTTCCACCATTCAATCACAAGATATCAATACCACACATTGATATAAAATATTATGAAAAACATTTTCAATACCAAAATAAAAGAAAAGTAAAACATGGTATTTATTTTTCTTTTAAAAAGAAGGTATGGCTTGTAGAGGAAGCCAAAACTCAAATAACGGTCATGACGGCGGAGAAGTCATTGTCGCCACATACGTACGACAAAAACATTCCCTTTTGTCGTTTAGTAAACGCTTCGTATAAAAAAGATTCCTTTTGAATAAACGTAAAAGTAAAAGGGGTTTATACACCGTATAAAATAAGGTTGTGTATAAAACAAAATATGCCTCAATGAAAGGAGATTGAGACGAATTCCCATACCTCGTATCCGACTTGACCCGACCGTTCTTTAATCTCCTGAATAATAAACTTGAGTTAAAATCTACTTGCTTATGAATCTTTTTCAAGTTCATTATTTCTTTTATACCATGTTATGAACATCATGTAATCAGTTAAGTTAATAATGTTCATTTTGTCGGTATTTGGTTCTTAAGTCAAAAATAGACCTCTTACACTTACATGTTGTTAATTTGGTCAAAGTTTCATTATATCCAGAATGATATTAATGTTTTGGATAACATATATATCATATATATTCAGCATATATATGTATTTATAATATTACATCACATTTAGAGGTAAGAAATGAAATTCACCGTTCATGGAGACGGTAAGCCGTACGTACGCATGAACGCTACTTCCATTTCTATTTCCTATTTTTTGGAATGGATTCATAATGATATAAGAGTATATTATAATTCAAGTATAATAACATATATAATATCATTAACTTTATCCTTTACACATCCCACATATGGTATTAACGAATCAAATCACTTTCAGGGGGCGGTAGTCCGCACTTCCTAAAATGAAGATATCGTGTTTACCCATAATGGAAACCATAAAGGTATGACCAAAATGAAAAAACAGAAGCTTAAGGAAAACATAAACATATTATATATCATATATAAAAATAGTTACATCATAATGGCCACCTTTGAATGTGTTAAATGAGTATTGAACAATCATCGTTTCGGGAGGCAGAATTTCGCCATCCACGGAAAACGTATGTTCTTTAACCATTTGATGTAGTTGTGTGAGAGTGTAGCTCAAATAAATCTTATAACAACATCCTAGTATATTTTAGATACTGGTTTTGTTACAAAAGAAGTAAATAAAAAGAGTTTAGGGGGTTGGAGAAGCAAAATAAAACAAATGAACATGAGAGAAAGAATTACCTTTAAAAGTGTAACTCCTTTTGTTTTGAGCCTAAAGGCTTCCTTTGAAAGTAATCTTCCCAAAGGGAATCCTCTAGGATGAGGATAGGGATGTGTAGAGAGTAAATGGGCAGGGGTTGGCCGAGCCAAAGGCTTGAGGAATGTGTGAAATGAGGTAGAGGTGGGGGCCTTTTATAAGAGGAGAGGAGGGGCACTTTTGGAAAGTAAAGAAATATTACATTATTTGAAAATGTGTTTCGGTTTCAAAAGGTCCCACATTGATATAATTCGTGGATAAGGTGATAAGTGTTCGAAATCCACTCATACAATTGGTTTTTTCCATGTGTAGTTCATATATATTACATTGTCTTTTCATTTTATTTAAATCGTTAAATAATGATGTCATCGCTCCATCATTATTATGTCATAACTAATTTAATTTATTTAACGTCTGAAAATCATAAAAAAATACTATGATGTAGGAAATCTTTTTATCTTTCCAATGAATATTTATAATCAAAATTTGGACTTGTATAACCCCACTTAAAAATTGTTCTTGTAAAACATATTATGTTTGTGTCATTTTCCACTTTAACATTAAATAAAAAGTAATTTATGTCATTTCCCAACAAAAGTGGATCCATGGGGTCCCCAAGTTGACCCATGGCATGTCATGGTCGGCCATGACACAACCAATAAGTTTAGGACATGTGTCTAGGTCATTTCATATTATTAAAGCATTATTTATACCTTAAACTACACTAATTACCACTAATCGCGATTAAAAACTTAATAAGTTACTATTCACCAAAAAATTATTTTTATCCCATTGAACCACATTTTACTTATTAATGACAACCATGTATGTCGGATTTTCAAAATTCAATACACATTAGTGGTAAACTTTCATTTAACTGAAAAATCAGTTTTCTTGATTACCACTTAGTGGTTTCACTATTCATCAAAAATTGAAGTTTTTCAGAAAATTACCAAAAATTCACCCTAAGCTATATTTGATATTCCGAATTCAAAAATGAAGTCTATTTTACAAAATTCTAATCATATAAGTCACATTTATTAATTTAATAAATAATTCCCGCTGCCAGAGCAAATAGCGTGTTGTTACAAAACAATAAGTTTCAAAAGATTGACACCAGTTTAAGTCTAATTTCAAAGTGAAATTGATTCCAATGACCACCATTGGATAAAATGGTAAAAATATATTCATGTTACACATTAAGACCAATTCAAAAGATAATCTAATCATATAAATAAATTATATTAAAAAGCAGTTTTGATGTAAAATGCAGTATTATTCACTATTCATTAAAAAATGAACATTGTCAGAAAAATACCAAAAATTCACACAAGGTAAATTTTGATGTCCCAATCATAAATAATAAGTTTATTTTGACAAACATAGTTTATAAAATAGTCAAAAGATATATTTAAAAAGGGTTTTCGATCATAAGGAAGTAAAACAATCTTTTAAGAATATTAGTGTATTCCATGTTTAAGATTGTATTTATTTTCATTTTAAGCCTCTAAAACGCTATCTTAATCATTAATAGACATAGATAAAAATATCTATTATTCATTACTTACTTGGGATGTTACATTAAAACATTAATTAATCTTGAGTTAAATGAATAATTCACATTGAGGATCTTTTCAGGTTTAGAGTTTTAGAGAATTAGGACATAACTATTACATCTCAAAAGATTACAAAGTAGACACTTCTACACAGTTTCAATTTTTTTACAAAACAAGAACTCTTGAAAAAAGAGAGTCATGTATAGTTCCATGTTTAAGACAACATGACTTTTCCTTGATCTCATCCTTGACCCTATTCCACATTATGTCCTGTGAAAAACATTTCAAAAACTTGGGATGAGCATAAAAACCTCAGTAAGGGATACACAAAGAAGGAAAACTGTTAGTTTTTCAAAACAACAAGTAAACCATGAATACATTAACATAAGTAATAATTTTCACCTTTATGAAGTAGTAAATACTCTTCATTGAATAAAAGATTATTAATTACCCTTTTGTAATCAAAATATTACCATAAAACCCATATAAAGAACACATAACATATAAAGGTAACTTGGGACATAAACATACATAAATGGAATAACCATACGGTCGACTTCCACACATATCACTAAATTTAATAGCCATACAGCCGACTTCCATACCCAATGCATTGGAGGTAATGATGTAACCAACCGTCCTGGTATTCACGGCACCACCCGTCATTTGGTTTATCATGTAACCACCCATCAAATGACTAAGTACCATTATAAAATCATAAGACATAAAACAAATATAATGGAAAGAAAACATTTCCACATTTCAATCACAATATATCACTTAAATATATTGACATAAAAAATCCATTATAAAAACCATTTTAATACCAAAATACTTAAAATATTAGATGGTATTTATTTTCTTTTAAAAATATTATGACTTGTTAAGGAAGCCAAAGATCAAGTAGTACTCGCAGTGGTAGAAAAGGTCGTTGTCACCATGTACGTTAAAAGAAACATTATTTTTTGTCATTTAGTAAAACTCTTCATAGAAAAATATTCCCTTTGAATGAAATGAAAAGTCAAATGTGTTTATACATCATATAAAAGAAAGTCTTGTATTAGAATAAAATATGCCTCAATGAAAGGAGATTGAGACGAAGTCACTTACCTTGTGTCCGACTTGACTCGATCACTCTTTAATCTCATGAATAATAAACTAAAGTTAATTTCTACTTTCTTAAGAACCTTTTTCAAGTTTATTATTCCTTTTATATCACTTATTTCCATGTTATAAACATTATGTAATCATTTAAGTTAATAATGTTCATTTTGTCAATATTTGGTACTTAAGTCAAAAATGGACTTCTTACAATTACATGTTTTTCATATGGTCAATGTTTTATTATATCCAGAATGATATTCATAATTTTTATATCATATATATCATATATATCGAGAATATACATGTATTTATAATAGTACATAACATTTATAGGTAAGAAATGAAATGCACCGTTCATGGAGACGGTAAGCCGTACGTATGCATGAACGTTACTTTCATTTGTATTTCATATTTAATGGTATGAAATCACAATGATAAAAAGGTAAATTATAATTCTAGTATAATATCATATATAATATTATTAACTCCATCCTTTATACGTCTCACATATGGTATTAACGAATCAAATCACTTTGAGGGGGCAGTAGTCCGCACTTCTAAAAATGAAATTATCACATTTACCCATAATGGAAACCATAAAGGTTTTCCATAAATGAAAAATACAGAAGCATAAGGAAAAAATAAACATAATATATATCATATATAAATACAGTGACATCTTAATGGCCACTATGAAAGGTGTTAAGAGAAGATTGAACAATCATCGTTTCGTGAGGTAGTAATTCTCCATCCATAGAAATAGTATGTTCTTTAACCATTAGATAGAGGTGTGTATAAGTGTAGCTCGAATCCTTATCATAAAAAATAATAGTGTTGAAGATACTTGTTTAAAAAAAAATAAAGGAATAAAAAGAGTTTAGGGGGTTGGAGAAGCAAAATAAAACAAAAGAACATAAGAGAAGACATTACCTTTAAATCGGGTAACTCCCCTTAGTTTGAAACAAAAGGGTTTATTGAAGAGCTTTATGCCTAAGGTAATGCTTCTAGGATGAATATAGGGATGTGGAGAGACAATAGGAGAAGAGGTTGGATGAGCCAAGGGCTTGAGAGGTGTGGGTAAGGGAGTAGAGGTGGGGGCCTTTTATAAGAGGGAGGAGGGGCACTCTTGGAAGGTCATGAAATGTTACTTTATTATGAAATGCTTTTTTAATTTTAAAGGTCCCTAAATGATATATTTTGAGGATAAGGTGATAAGGGTTCTAAATCCACCCATACAATAGGTTTTTGAAAAGAGTAAGTCTTATATTTTACCTTATCTTTTCATTTTATTTAAATCGTTCATTAATGAGGTAATCACTGCATCATCATGGTGTCATAAATAAATAAATTTATTTAATGCCTAAAAATTATAAAAAAATACCATGATGTCGGAAATATTTTTAGATTTGCAACAAATATTTATAGTCTAAGAGATCATTTACATAAACAAAACTAATTTTTTTAATTAGGTGATACATACTTTGGTTACACTTTCCTTAAAAAAATAATATAATAAAAGGTCACTATCACACTAAAGTGATTCCAAGGGGTCCCAAAGTTTGGCACAAGGAATACCATGGTTGGAAATGACTCAAAGAAAGGATTTGGACACAATTTGGGGCCATTTTATATTATTATGATATTATTTTATTACCCTTAACTACCTGATTACTAATTAATCACGATAATTAAAGATAATTGACGTCGTTACTATTCATAATGTCAAAAAAAAGAGTCTTAATTATATAATTTGGACCTTATAATTCAAAATATAGACTATATTTTACCAAATTCCAAACATAGAAATTGCATTAATTAATTTAAAAATAATTCATGTTGTCAAAACAAATAGCGTGTTTTAAAAAAACAATATCTATCAAAAGATTGACAATTGTTTATGTCCAAATTCATAATGAAATTAATTCTAATGACCACCATTAGATTAAATGGTAAAAATATATTATAATTAAAATTTAAAACCAATTAAAAAGATAATATAACCATATAATTAAATTATATTAAAATGAGGTTTTTAATTAAAATACAACATTTTTCATTTATTCATTTAAAAATGAACTTTATCGAAAAAATAACAAAAACATACACAAAGTAAATTTTGATGTCCTGATCCTAAAGAAGGATTTTATTTGGTCCAATAGAATGTATAAGAGTTACCAAAACTATTTTTAAAGAGGTTTCTCTATCGAAAGGTGATAAATCGACCTTTTAGTGAATATTAGAGTATCTATGCCTAAAATTGAATCTTTTTTTTTATTTTAAGCCTTTATCGTTTATTGGATAAATGTAAAAAAATTTAACAAACATATATAATCATATTTTAGTTATTTATATTCATTCCCACCAATAAAAAGGCTACGTGTTAACTACCATTTAAAATAATATTATTATATTATTAGTGTGCAACGTAAGATTTCAAAGAAACTCGTTATTGCGTATTGGGTACGCTATCGAACATAGCAACCCCTTTAAAGTAAAATTAATATTTAATTCAAAAATATTAATAAATATGAAAATATATTATTCTTTATTTTCTTGGGATGTTATAGATAAAGTTTAAATATAAACATATAATAGGATCTAGAAAATATTTTAGGTTATTTTAACCCTATTATTTTATTTTTAACCCTTTTAACCCTTTAAACCCGTTTTAACTCTTACCGCGGTAAATTATTTTTTTACCAAATTTAATATGAACAATGAAAAAAATAATGTTGAAATTATTAAATAATATTAATTATTATGATTAAAAATAATTAATCAATTTTTAAATATTTAATTTCTATAAGTGGTAGAAATTCATTTTAAAATAAGTATGAAAAAAACAATAAAACTTTTTTAGAATAATGCATTTTTAAGTATGAATTTGATTTTACTTTCATTCCTTTCTTATTAAAAACTAAAAAATTAATGTTAAAATATTATATTGATTATATAATCTATATATTTTATTAAAATAATTCATAAATAGTGATAAATTTAATTTTTTAAGATAAAAACACATTGTCTGTATAAAAATAGTTTTTTAGAAAAACATCTCTTTTTTTTAATTTAAAATCAATTTATTTTATTTTATAAAAAATTTATAACCAATGAGTTCATTTCAAACATGTGTAAAAAATATTTTTTAAATATTAATTTTTTTCTATTCATACCCTTCAATCCTATGACTAAGTGACAACTATCACATTCAATAATAATAATCCAATAATAAACCATAATTAGTTTAAAATCAATGTTTTGTACAAAGAAAGATGTTATAGAAATCAAATTTATTTATAGGGAGATATATCTTGAAATATTTGGTTATCACATTCTACCCCCTTATAATAATTTCTCCCTCAAAATTCATTCACTATGATAAAATAACTGAGGAAACTTCTACCCTTCCACATACTCAAGTTCCCATGTATCTTCCTAAAATTTATGGTTTTTCCATAAAACTATAACCAAGTGGGTGGTATTGTTTCATAACAAATTATATCTTTTATAAAAAATCTCCACAATTTTTTTTCATAATAGATATCATGTTTTAGTGGTACAACCTATGAGTTCAATAAATATGAAGGATCAGGTATGTACTTACCCTGGAGAGATATATACAACACATCATGAACTTGAGAGAGATTTAGTGGAAGAACCAACCTATAAGAAACCATCCTGATATGATCAAGAATTTTGAAGGTACCGATATATCAAGGTCTCATCATTTGATTATTTTTGAATCACATAACCATCTTCCAAGGAGGTATTTGTAGGAATAGCTTATCAGCAACTTCAAAATCTATATCTTACTGAAAATTTTCATCCCTACGTCTATATCGACTATGAGATACCCTGATGTGATGATGAGTGACTCTAAAATTATTTTCCATTTACTTAGCTAGAACAAGTCCCAATATATTTATTTCTCTAAATTTATCCGAACATGTTGGATTTATGAAATTATTCTTATATAGTGTTTCATAAAAATAAATCTAAATGTTTGAGTGAATTTTATTGTTGTAAGAAAATTCAACCCAAGGATGGTGTTGATCCTAACCACCTTTTTGAATCCATTATAAGGATCCATCCTTAAACATTACAAAATCTTGAGTTTTAAACAATAATTTAATTTCTTTCATATTAAAGATATTTTCAGGTTTAGAGTTCTATAAAATTAGACCATAAATATTACATAACAAGTCAAATATTACAAATTATACACTTTTACTCACTATCCATTTTTTATAAAATAAAACTCCTTAAAATAAAAAATAATTTCATTTTTTGATAAAAATATTCATAACATCCATCTTGATTTCTTCCTTTTTTTACTCATCCTTATACCATATGGAAAACATTTCAAAAACATGGTATTAGAATAAAAATTATAGTTAGGGATATAAAATAAGGAATGAAATCACTAGTCTATGAATATTTTAAACTCATGAAAACATTTACACAAAATCATAGTTTTCACCCATAAAACATAAAATCTTTAACATTCCTCATAAAATCACATGATTCCTAAAAAAATAAAATAAATAATAAATCATAAATGTAACTTGTGGAATTGATAACATACTTACATTTTAGATTTCACATCTAAATAGGGAGTAACCATCATAGTTTTTTTGGAATACCCATCACAATATATTCCTTAAAATATATTAGGAGAAAACTTATCATTTACCTCAGTCTCATTACCCAACGCATTGGAGATCTATCATGGACTCACTTGCCCTTGATTTCCCATGGAACCATCTATATTTATAAACAAAGCCCAAGAAAAATAACACAATCATAACACATAAAAAAGAATAAAGGAAAAATAAAATTTACACATTGAAATCACAAGAGATAATTTCAAGATATAGACATAATCAATACTTTCTCAAAACCATTTTCAAAACCAAAATACATGAAAAGGGTATATGGTATTTATTTTTCATTTTAAAATATTATAGCTTGTAGAGGAATAAAAATATAAAATAATGGTCATGGCGGAAGAGAGTTCATTGTCACCACGTACATTAAAGAAACATTCCTTTTTTCATTTATTAAATCACTTCATAGAAAAATATTCCTTTTTAAAATCTTTGAATTAAATTAAAAGTCAAAGTTGTTTATTATACATCGTATAAATGAAGGTGGTGTATAATATCAAAATATGCCTCTATGAAATTGTTCTTTATCTTCCTGAATAATAAAATTAGGTTAATTTCTAATTGCTTCATAACCTTTTTCATGTTTAATATTAATTTTATATCACTTATTATCATGTTATACAAATTACATAATTATTTAAGTTCATATCAGATGTTTTGTCGATGGTCGGTACTTGAGTAAAAAATGAACTTGTTATTAAGTAAATTATACATGTAGTCATAAGTCCATCATCTCTATAATTATATTCATGATTTAAATATCATATATATCTATTATATTTGTATTTATAACAATCCATAATATTTTGAGATAATAAATGAAATGCATCGTTCATGGAGATGGATGGTCGTACATACGCATGAACACTACTTTCATTTATTTATCATATTAAAAGAATAATAATTAAATGGTATAAATTTATATTATAATTAAAGAATTATATTAATGTCATATATGTCTCATAATTTTAATAAAACCATCCTTTATACATTCCATGTATAGAGGGAATGAATCATATCACTTTTAGGGAGAAGTAGTCCACACTTCCTTAAATGGAATTATCGTATTTAAACAACATGGAAATCATAAAGGTATGTTTAAATAAAAATTATAGAATATTAGAGACAATATAAATATAATATATATCATATATAAATATATTTTTTATCATAATGTACACTATGATAGGTTAAAGGAGAAAATTGAACAATCATCATTTCGTGAGGTCGTAGTTCGCCGTACATAGAAACAATATGTTTGTTACCAATTAGATGGTGGTGTGTATAATTGTAGATATAAAACTTAGCATAAAAACATCTTATTATATTTAGGATACTGTTTTTTATATTTAATAATAAAATAATAATAGTATAGGGAGTGTATAATGGAAATGAAACAAAACAAACTTGAGAGATGACATTATATCTTAATCGGGTAACTTCTTCTGGTTAATACCAAAAGGATTCATTGAGAGGATTTCATACCTAAGGGAATATTATAGGATGATTGGGGGGGTATGATTATATGAATTTGTTTGGTCAGGTCATGTCTTAACCAAAGGGTTATTGAAGTGTGAAAAAAGAGAAGGAGAAGTTCCCTTTTATAGGAGATATGAGGGGTACTTTTGGAAAGTTTTGAAATATTAATTTATTATAAATTTATTTTCAGTTTATAATAGCTCAAAATCAATTTATTTAGAGTATAATATGAATATGGGTCTAAATAATCTCAAAAAATTAACTTTAGACATGTTTATTTCATAAAAATAAACTTATATTTTTGGATTTAACCCTTAGCTAAATAATTTAACTCTTACCGTGTCTTCTTGTATGTTTACAATATATGATTAAAATAGTTACAATAAAATACCAAAATAACATAAAGTGGATAATTTATGACATTTTTAACATTATAAAATCTATTTTGGTGAACCTTATATTTTTATGACTTTTACATCATTTAATAAATTAGTATTTATTTTAAAATATCATTTATGTCAATTTTAATACTATTCAATATTTTCTTTTTTTAAAATATCAAAATAACATGATAACTTTGAAAAAAAAACTTTATATATGAAAATAAAATGTATAAGTTATCTATAAAATTATTTTATGTCACTAATTATCAAATTACATTTATTTTAATATTTATAATATCACTTATTTGATTCTTTCATTAACAAAGAAATCACTACATCTCTATTCTGTCATAACAAAATTTAATTATTTAATGTATAAAAATTATGAATAAATTACCATGATGTAGGAAATAGTTTTATATTTATAATTGATTTTTTATTCTAATATATAATTTATATAACCCCATATTAAAATTGATTTAGTAATAGGATTCATGCTTATGATATTTTTTACCTTTACATTAATTTAAATGTTATAAATGTCATAGTCACACCCAAGTGGATTAAAAAGGACAAATTTGCATCCTAAAGGTTTTATTGGTATACCATAACTCATCAAATAATACCAGGACAAGTTTTTTGGTACTTTTATATTATTATCATAATAATTTTACCTTTAATTACCCTATTTACCTTTAACCATGGTAAATAAAATTTAGAAGTTACTTTTTATCAAAAATTATTTTGATCCTATTAGACCAAATTTTCAACCTTATTATAACCATGTATTTCCATTTTTCTAAATTAAATTCACATAAGTCATAAAATTACATTTAATTCTAATCCTGCAAATGTGGTTAGAAGGCGGGTAAAAGAGATGTTCAAAAGATCAATAATTTTTTGTAAATAATTCTATCATAAACAATTATTCCAATGACATAAATTAGATTAATTATTGTATTATTTACCTATTTTGGCTTTAAAATCAATTTAAAGTAAAAGTAATTATTTAAATGAACAAATTGGGGTTTAACTCCTATGCAGTATTTTTTCATTATTCGTCAAAACATGAAACTTTTCAGAAAAATACAAAAAATTTAACCAAGGTAAATTTTTATGTAATAATTCTAAATAAGATGTTTATTTTTTCCAAAATAATATATAAATTTGTAAAAACTAAATTTAAAATGGGTTCACCATCAAAAGGTGGTAAAGCTGCATTTTTTGGAAAAATACTCCTTTTATCTATAAAATTGAATTTGTTCTTATATCACGACTAGAAAATACAAAGGATGAATTTTAAAAATTATATTGAATTTATATTTTATTTATATAATCCCACACAATTATTCAAATTTAAATAGTTTTTCATAAAAATACATCCTTTATATTCAATTATCTTTTAGTTTCATTTAAATTTAACTTGGTAACCAATGAATCATTATATAAACATGTGTAAACCATATTTTCATAATTTAGATAACATTGTTCATTCCCTCTATTCTAATGTATATGAAATAAAAACCATTTAAAAATAATAATATTAACAATGTATTAATTTTTAGTACATCTCAATCTTGTGTGAAACATAAGATTCTAGAGAAACCCATTTTTACATGTCAAGTATGCTATCAAACATAGCTTCCCCTTTAAAGTAAAATTTATATTTAATTCATAAATATTATTAGATATAAAAAATTTATTATTCTATAATTACCTATGATGTTACATCCTTCCCACCTTTTGGAAATTACATCCTCATAATTTTAAATTTTGGTTTGGTAACCAAGGTTTCACTTTTCAAAATTACATCATTGAAATCCTACATCGGAAAAAGAGTCAATAAAACCTCAACTTTAAAAGAAAGAAATTGGAGTAAAAATGTCACTTAAGATAACACATACTAGGGTTCCATATAAAAAAATATTGATATGGAAGAAAAACTAACTCTCATAGAGTAATAAAGATTTATAGAGAAATTGATCATAGAAAGTTAACCATCACAATACCATAAATATGTGATGGGAAAAATTATGTTGATAAAATTAAGCATATATTATTTTTTTCTTTAAGTTAATTTTCATATATTTAAATAATTATATTACTACCTAGACTATGATCATAAGTAAATATACTTAATTTACAAGTAGAGTTTCATCCTTTAATCAATTTCCATAACAATATTATCTTTTCTCCTAATGATGTGTATTCAAGATGATTTTTTAACACATGAAGCACTAGAATAAACTTATAGAGAATAAAATAATCCACAAAAGATTAACTATCTATTTTTCTTATCGTGAAACGTTAACAAAATCCAAAATGGTTAATACAAGAGATGTTAATTCCAAAAAATAATAAACCATTTTATAATGAAAAACTACTTTTAATCGCTAAAATTCATTAGTAATAACCAAAGTTCAACATTGAATATTCAAAAAACAAATGTCATTAAAATCCCTGAAAACAATCCAATCTATATTTGAAACCCAAAACATAAAAGAATTTTATCACTTAATCTTTTAATATAATTTCAACATTTATCTCCAAATATCCTCAATTAATCTTGAAGTCTCACACAAAAAGTAATTGTCTTAATGATCTTCAAGGTATGCTAATAATTTCCATAAATAACCTGAATAAACATAAGTCCATAATAAAATCATATATTCATCCAAAATATAATTCATCCTTTATTACTTAAATGAAATTACATATTATATTATTTACTTTAATCATATAATGTTCCTAAAATAGTGAATGTCTTCTAAAATAACATTTAACATTTAATCATCAAATCATTCTCAAACCCCACAGTTATCTATTCGATAAAATATATGTATCCCAAATCAACTTATTCTTAATCCATAAAATAATTTAACTAGAATGAATGAGTCAAACTAAACAGGGACTTCATGTAGGCCAGTGGTAGGTGATAAAGACCTGTCATACTTCAATTGTGGGTTCGATTCACACAACCTTGTCTAACATTATGGGTTGTCACACAGTATGCATGTTGTCCCTCTTAAAAACTATATAATTCATATATCATTCCCAAAATGAGATTATATCTTTAAAAATAACAACAACATATTTTAATCTCAAATTTTATCTCACTCTGTTCATTTTGTACCCAAAATGTTACCTCAAAATCAAGGATCATATAAACCCTAAATGTTCTTTATAATTAAGTTCATAAAAGAAAAGATAATTCTTCCTCAAATAACATTTTCACATAACAAATTTTAGAGTTACACATACTAGAAAAAATTCTTTCAAAGTAATCCCATCATTAAAAGGGAATTAATACTTTTAAACATTTCATCATCCAGAGATCTAACATAACTCTCGAATTCCTAAAATGTAGACATCTTAATAATCCAGAAATCTCAAGATACCATAACCATGATTTTTATTCGTTAATATTTATTTCCTACAAATAAAAACATTAATCATGTCCTAATATTCAAAAATATAAAAACACAAGTTAAGAAATAATGTGGACCTTTCATATGTCATTTTCAGTTTCCTCATCTTCAATTGTAATGAAATTAGGTATTGGTAAACATATATTTGTATGGTTATCCTAATCCCATTCATGAAACTTCTTCATAAGACATTGATTTTAATAATGAACATACTCCTCACATTTAAAACATTCAACTGATAACTCAAGAAGAACCTCTTTCCATTTCATAGAGTCAAGCAAACCCTTCCTTTTTCTTTGGAAGGAAATTTCTTTATGACCTTCATTTCTACATATATAAAATTTTCTATTACCTTTAAAAAAATTTACTAGGTGTTTCTTTCCACATACTTGATGTATATGTTGTTTAATATACTCCCCTTTATGATCATTATTACATGAACTTCCATAAAGATTCATTTCTCTCACATACGATGCATCAGAAAACTCACCAAGGTTTAAGTGGTTAATCGTTACTCCTGAAAGTTGGTTTAGAATTACCATGAGAGTTCTAATTACACCTCCCATTTCATTTTGTTTCTTATTCAGAAAACCACCACATCATCCTTCACATCCATTTTTACTTTGATTCCTGCTAGATCCATCCACTTACTAAAACCAAAAAGGTTAGTGTGAGTATATCAATAAAATCATAGTATACTATCATATAAGGAAGATAAAAACTAAGATATATTTATCCATGTTATGTAAAGCTATTTAATTTTATTAAAATAACTATAAATATTTTTAATAGTCTAACCATTGTGGTTATATACATCTTTTCACTTATTCTTAAATAACACCCTAGCCTCCAAAGTTTTCTAAACCAACCTCTAATACCAACAATAAATCCCTAGCCTTAAACATTACGAAATATTCATTTTTAAATTAGAATTTACTTTCTTTCACATTGAGGATATTTTCAGGTTTATAGTTTTATATAATTAGGCCATAACTAATACATAACATGTCAAATATTTCAAAGTAGACACTTCTCCTCACGATCCATTTTTTCAAAAAATAAAACTCTATAAAATAAAACATAATTTCTTTTTCATGATAAAAATATTCATAACATTCATATTGATTTATTCATTTCTCTTAAATATCCTTATACTCTATGTAAAGCATTTCAAAAACATGATATGAGGATAAAAAGCTCAGTAAGGTATATAAAATAAGGAATGAAATTGTTTGTCCATGAATATTTTAAACTCATGAAAACATTTACAAAAAATCATACTTTTCACCCATAAAACATGAACTCTTTATCATACCTCATAAAATCATATGATATATGAAAAAACCATATAAATCATAAATCATAAAGGTAAGTTTTGGCATCCATAACATACATACATTGTAGCTTTCATAGCTACATAGGGAGTAACCTTCATGGTCACGTTTTGAATACCCATCATAGTATACTACCTAAATTCTCTTAGGAGAAACCTTATAATTTACCTCAATCTCATTAAAAAATTCATTAGAGAGCTATCACGGGCTCACCCACCCTCAGTTTATCACAGAACCACCCATATACATAAACAATTCCCATGAACCATAATATAATCATAACACATAAAACAAGCATAAAGAAAAAATAACTTTTCCACATTAAAATCACAAGATACAATTTCAATATATTTACATAATAAATACTTTCTCAAAACCATTTTCAATACAAAAATTGTAACACCCCAAGATTTTATAGTATGTTATCTTTTCAATGTAATTCAATAACTTGCACTACACGCAACAACGAGTTCGAGTGCACCACGACTTACCAAACTAGTTATTCAAAAAGAGGTTATGAATATTATTAACTGCATTTTAAATTTTATATATATCCTATATAATTTTAAAATTCATATTTTGTATTTCTTGAATATAATATAATGACAAATTTAATTTTTCAGATTAAAGAATTATTTTTCAAAAAAATGCAATTTTACCGCCTTTTAATGGAGAACTCTTTTTAAAACAAATATTTGACACTTTTATTTGTTTAATTTAATGAAATTAAATTTTTATTTAGAAGCGGGAAATAAAAATTTAGTTTGGATAAATTTTTGGTACTTTTATGATAACTTTTATATTTTGACGAATAGTGAAAAATACTACATTTTAATTGAAAAAAACATTTTTAATCGAAATAATTTATAGTGTTAAATTATGAATTTGAATGGTTTTTATGTATAATTATATTATATATTTATCATTTAATAAAATTTAGTTCATTATAAGTAATTTCACATTTAAATTTGACATAAACACATGTCAATCTTTTGATAGTTTTTACATTTTAAAAACACGCATTTTGATTTTAACAATGGGAATTAATGTTAAATTAATAGATGAAACTTCTATGTTTTTAATTTGGTAAAATAGACTTTATTTTTTAATTCGGAATATCAAAATTATATTAGGGTGAATTTTTGGTATTTTTTTGAAAACGTTTAATTTTTGATGAATAGTGAAAACACTGCGTTATTTTTTAAAACCGGATTTTTATTTAAATAATTAAGTATTTTAATTAAATTTATTTTAAGTAAAAAAATTTAAATCTTATATAAGTTCAATGAAATTCATTTAAGTCATTTTATAATAAAATTAGATGTATAAAATCTTATTGAACTTGTTACCGTCTTTTACCCCCATTCTTGGAGCATTTGCAAATTTGCATAAAACTTAATTTTACCACTTCTGTAAGTTGAATTTAAAACATCTGAGAGAAACAGTTGATATGAGTAAGTAAAATATGGTTCAATAAGATGAAAATAATTTTTGGTGAATAGTAACTTTTGACTTTTATTTACCACGGTTAAAAGTAAATAGGGTAATTAAAGGTAAAAATGATATTATAATTACCCTAACACATGTCCTAAATCTATTGTATAAGTGTATTTCGAACAAAAACAACCTTAGGAATAAAATATGACCCTTTAGGTCCACTTGGATTATATTAGAACATTTATTATTATTTTATTTAAAGAAGAGTTAAAAGTGTTAAATTCAAAGTTTATTAATATAAAAAAATTTAATACTGGGTAATACATAAGACAAATTCGACTTTAAATATTAATTAGAAAGATAATAAAAATTTCCTACATAATGGTGTTTTATTTATAATTTTTAAAAATTAAATAATTTAATTTATTTATTACACAATGATGATTCACTAATTACCTTATTAATGAAATTTTAAAATAATTGATATTATAAATACCCAAATAAATATAAATTGAGACTTATGATGAATTCAAATAATTTTATAGGTTAATATGACATATTAGGGTTTATTAGATAATTTTTTTTAAGTGATAAGGTTGTTATGACTTTCACAAAAGCAAAATACCAAATAGTGTCAAAATTGACATAAATTAAATTTTAAAACAAATACTATATTATTGGTTGATATAATATTCCTAAAAATATTAGGTTTTAAAAAAGGGATTAAATAATATTTTATATGTCATTAATTAACCACTTGAGGTTCTTTTGGAAGTCTAGAGTAAGTTTATTAACCATATAGTGTAAGAATACAAGAAGACACAGTAAAAGTTAAACTATTTAACTAAGAGTTAAATCTAAAAGATAAGGTTAAAATGGTAACCTAAACTTGTATGAAACCTATTGTTTGAGAGGGTTTCAACCCATAACCAGATAAGTCTCTAAATAAATTTATTTGGAGCCATTATAAACCGAATATGATTGTATAATAAATTAATATTTTCCTAAAGTGACCCTCACCCCTCTTATAAAAGGGTACTTCCCCTTCTCTTAATTTCATACCTTCAAATACTTTTTGGATCACCCAACCCCTACCCAAATATCCTCCCAACTTTCCTCAGTACAAACTAGAGGCCTTACTTTGATCATAATGCCAACCTAAGGAGCACGTTAGATCTACTCAAAAGGAAACACCTGAAGTAGAGGTAATAATTTCACCACCCTCTTCCAAGTTATTTTATTCTTCCACTTCCTATTTATTTTTTGTTTACATAATAAAATAATAAATACAGTACCTTATACATACTGTAATGTTATTATAAATATGGTATAACCATATTCGTTATTCTATTCATCCTATAAATGACAAAGTCACCATATGTGCGTACGTACGGCTTACCGTCTCCACGTCATGACGTAGTTTGTTATTCAGACACATAATTATTTGGATGGGTATAATAATGAGTATAAATGATATAAATAATAAATATAACATGTTAATGATTATACATATATGATATAACATCCAATTACATACTTTTTCTCCATCAATATAATGATATTTTTGCTCGTGTGTAAGTACTAATTACCGTCTCCACGAACGCGATGAGATTCATTTCCCCATCGTAACCATTAAAGAATAATTTTATTTTAGGATTAACAATAATTTTTAATAACTTAATGTCATTTTGTATGGGAATCAAATACATCCTATCCATAATAAACACGAATTATATTACAAAACATATAAAGAAAAATGAATCAGTTAACACCAGGAATGACGATAATACTAAAATATTATTAACAAAGCAATATTATAAGATCATATATGATATAATATTTACATATATGGTTCTTCTATAATTTAATAACAATTATTTAACTATTATACATGAGGTTAACATACCCTCGACCAAGGAAAAGTACAAGTTAAGGGTTAATTCTACAATCTCTTCATTATCCAAGGTTGTTTTTATGTGAGTATCTACTGGGACCTCTTTATCATCCACATATGTGTTTCATAAAAATATTTTCAAAAGGAATATTTGAAGGTTTTATAAAAGGAACTCTTTAACTATATCATTATTTTAAATAGTTTAAATATTTATTCTTATAAATCATTCTCATTAAAGTCCATGTTTTCAAAATGGGTTTTAAGGATTTATTTATATAGACATAAATGTTTTTAAAATGTTAATTCCTTTAAAAAGTTTCAAAGTGGTATGAGAGACTTTGATTCAAAAATGTATTTAAATGTATTCCTTTCAAAATTGTGTGACTTTTAAATGTTTTCAGGAAAAGGGATATTTCTTTCAAAGAGGTTTAAAAATCATTTTCATCTATGTCAACATCCTTTGATGGATTTTAAACTTATTTGAAGTTGATTTATTATGATAAAAATCATCCATATAGTATTGAAGGTTTTGTTATATGTTTGACTGTGGATGTGTTATTTTTATAGAATTCATGGTTTATGGATAAAGTATTTAAATTTAGTATGCTAGTTTTAATATGAATGTTTATATTATGTTTTAACCTTTTCATATGAGGAATGAATTGGATTTAGTAAGTGACTGGAGGAGCCCGCTATAGATCCTTGATGCATCGGTATGTCTCGTGAGACAAACTAGTGTCTTGGCACAAGCCCTTGACAAAATCTTATTTATAGTCTTGACACAAGACCTTGACTATGTTCTTTTGAAGTCTGGTATTATGCATTCCATCATTATGAAATTTGCTATTGATATTACATGTGATTATTCGACTAGTAGAATATACATATGAATAAGTAAATGAAATTATTTGATTTATATTTTCCATATTATAATGAAGTTAAAGTTTAAAAGGTTTATGTTTTAGTCTTATACATTTCCTTAAATGTTCATGATTATTTACAAAAGTTTACCCTATATTTTTATCCTTACTGAGCATCTGATCTCACCCCTTTCTTATGTTTTATTTTCCAAGTATTCCTAGAAGTGTATTATGATTGATAAGCAGGGTTAAGATAGAAGATTAATGGAATTCTCAAAGGATCATTTATGTTGTGTTTTATTTTATAATGTGTAATTTAACATTCATGAATGTAATCTATTTTCTAAAACTTCTAAACTGATCAGTCCTTCGGGACTTGATTCCTTGTAATCATGCCAATGCATTAAAATAATGCACCTGCTCTGGGTAACTGGGGTCAGGATGTTACATTTGGTATTAGAGGAAGTTTAGGAACAACCTTGGAAATATATTTAGATAAACTATTATTAGAGAACATTACCCTAAGATATACTTTGAAGAGTAGTATACAAGAACTTCCTAGAATTTGGGTAATGTAGAGATTTTGTGTATTTTCCAAGCAATAAATCCTTGTCTGGAAACAAACAGGTAGAATCTGCTCTGACACAGATGTACCTAGGAGTAAAAACTCCGACAAGGAGTTTCGGGCTTAACCCAGGGTATCCTAGTACACAACAATGTGAGTTGTTGTACTCTTGGTTACGACACTCTTGGGAGATATTCTTAGGATAGTTCAATTTTCTTTAAAAACCATTATGAAGGATTTATGAGTATATACCTCCTCAAAGAGATTTTTTTTATGATTATGGATTATATCCATAAACTGTTAAGTTTATGTTAAGCGTTTTACAGGTTTGGAATTATCTATTGAAATTAATAAATTAACCTAGTGCATTCCATTGTTTAGAAATGGTGCCTAGTAGAAGGAATGCGAACTCCAACAATACACATGATCTGAAGATTAAGAAGTATCATATCTTTCATGGTATTAAGCCAAAATTTAGAAAGGAAATAGTCTCTAACATATTATCATCATATGAAGAAATAGTATCATGTGTTAATAAGATAAGTAAATAATTCTCCAAGTCCTATGGCTTTGAAGGGAAACAAGAGAAGAAAAGATGAAAGAGAGAAAGATGGATAAAGGGAAGAGGGGAAAGAAGGATTTTCTTATATGTGATAATTTTGGAAAGAATCACATTGGTAAATTCTTGAAGGGAGTGAGAGTTTTTTATAATTGTGGAGAAAAAGGACACCAAGTACGTGATTGCAAGGGTAAGAAAAATGAGTCAAAGGTATAATGCTTTATCTGCATGGAGTTGGGACACTATGCGAATCAATGTCCAAATCATAAGAGTATTCCCCAACTGATGATATTGGGTAATAATCAAGTTATGATACTACCACAGATGAATATGAATGACTAGTATTCTTATGTTGTTATTAAAGAAGTATTTCATTTGAGTTTTGTATCAACAATATACTAGTTATATGAATTATGGAGATAAATAAGGATTGTACTGCAATACTATTTCATTGAGGATTTGAGATTATATGGTTCTAAGAAATGTTACTCAATAGAAATATTAACTTTTTGTAAAATACATGATAAAGGTATTCACATGTTATTACGTGGCAAAAGGATCTTCATTGTGTTTACCTTCCTTATAAATTTTGGACTGTAAGTTTGGACAGAAGTGTTTTAGATAAGTCTAAAGGTTAGAATCAATTAAGCATGAAATTGGACAAAATTTTTTAGGTTAAATAATTTATTAAGATTATTTTTGGATTGTTATAAAAGGGACAACCCAGAGGTTGGGCGACAACCCATCGCATCCGGAAAGTCTAGGAGACTTGAACCTGCAACCGAAGGGCGATAAGGATGCATCACCTACCACTAGCCTACTTGATGTCCTCATTTGTATAATGTAGTATTTTTTAAAATAGTCTGACAAATGAATTATAAATTAATTATTTTTGAAACCCTATAAGATTAGGATAAATAGAATATTTTTAAATTCTATTATCTTTAGAAGTGAAATATGATTTTGTGGTGGGAATTAGTTTAAGGATGAAACTCTACATGTCAAGTATATTTTTTCCTCTTATTCTATGAATAAATTAATTCATAAAATTTATGGAAGAGATCTTAAAACTAGAAATGTGTTATCTTAACACCTTATGTTTTGTTGAACTGATGATATTTTAAATCATCATAGATCGATGGATTTGAGGTCCTAAATTGTACACTTGTTTGCGATTGGTGACCTCAATCAATCCCTATAAATATTTACGTTTTCCCTCCAATTATGTGTCTCTAATTTCCACTAATGTTATTATAATCGAGATCATAATTTGGTGGTGAATTTTTAATTTCTCTTTCCCTCTTATTAAGATTAAATTTTATTAAACCAATTTTCGATGTGGGTTTTCCACAAAGGTATTTTTCTATTTTTAACCATTTATTTTCAAAGAACAATTTCAAATTGCGAGGATTCAATTTATTGAAGGAGTGGAGAATGTAACACCCCAAGAATTTACAGTATGTTATCTCTTCATAGTAATTCAATAACTTGCGTTACACAAAACAATGAGTTCAAACACACCATGTTTTAACAAACTAGCCATTCAAAAAGTGGTTATGAAAAATTTTAGCTGCATTTTAAATTTTATATATATCCTATATAATTTTAACATTCATATTTTTTGTTTCTTAGACATAATATAAGGACAAATTCAGTTTTTCAGATTAAAGAATTATTTTTCAAAAAATGCAATTTTACCACCTTTTAATGGAGAACCCTTTTTAAAATCAATAATTGAAACTTTTATATATTCAATTTAATGAAATTAAATTCTCTTTTAGAAGCAGGACATAAAAATTTCGTTTGTATAAATTTTTGGCACTTTTATGATAACTTTCATATTTTGACGAATAGTGAAAAATACTATGTTTTAATTGAAAACATATTTTTTAATCGAAATAATTTATATTGTTAAATTATGAATTTGAATGGGTTTGATGTATAATTAGATTATATTTTTATCATTCAATACAATTTTTGTCATTATATGTAATTTCACATTTAAATTTGACATAAACACATGTCAATATTTTGATTGTTTTTACTTTTTAAAAACCTGCTTTTTGGTTTTAACAACATGAATTAATATTAAATTAATAAATACAAATTATATGTTTTGAATTTGGTAAAATAGACTTCATTTTTTAATTTATAATATCAAAATTTTCTTAGGTTGAATTTTTGGTATTTTTATGAAAACTTTCAATTTTGATGAATAGTGAAAAATAATATGTTATTGTTTAAAACTGACTTTTTATTTAAATAATTATGTATTTTAATTAATTTTTTTATGTCAAAATAGATATATATAATCTATATAAGTTAAATGTAATTTATTGGATTCATTTTATAAAAAAATTAGATGTATAAAATTTTATTGAACTTTTTACCCTCTTTTACCAACCTTCTAAGAGAATTTGAAAATTTGTATAATACTTAATTTTACCACTTCTGTGAGTTGAATTTAAAAAATACAAGAGAAATGGTTGATATCAGTAAGTAAAATTTGGTTCAATAAGATGAAAATAATTTTTGGTGAATAATAAATTTTGACTTTTATATACTATAGTTAAAAGTAAATAGGGTAATTAAAGGTAAAAATGATATTATAATTACCCTAAAACATGTCCTAAATCTATTTTATAAGTGTATTTCGACCAAAAAAAACCTTAGGAATAAAATATGATCCTTTATGTCCACTTTTATTAGATTATGACATTTATTATTATTTTATTTAAAGAAGAGTTGAAAGTGTTAAATTAAAAGTTTATTAACCAAACCATTTTAATATAGGGTTATACATAAGAGAAATTCGACTATCAATATTCATTATAATTATAAAAAAATTTCCTACATAATGGTATTTTATTTACAATTTTAGACATTAAATAATTTAATTTATTTATGACACAATGATGATTAACTAATTACCTTATTAATGAAATATTAAAATAATTGATATTATAAATACCCAAATAAATTTAAATTGAGACTTATGGTGAATTAAACTAATTTTATAGGTTATTATGACTTTTTAGGGTTGATTAGATAATTTTTTTTCCAATTGATAAGGTTTTTATGACTTTCAAAAAACAAAATACCAAATAGTGTCAAAATTGACATTAATTAAATTTAAAAAAAAATACTATATTATTGGTTGATATAATATTACTAAAAATATTAGGTTCTAAAAAATGGATTAAATAATATTATATATGTCATTAATTAACCACTTTATGTTTTTTTAAAGTTTGGAGTAAGTTTATTAACCATAAACTGTAAGAATACAAGAAGACACAGTAAAAGTTAAACTATTTAATTAAGAGTTAAATCTAAAAGATCAGGTTAAAATGGTAACCTAAACATGTTAGAAACCTATTTTTTTAGAGGATTTCGACCCACAACCACCTAATTATTGAAATAAATTCATTTAGATCCATTATAAATAGAATATGATTGTATAATAAATTTATATTTTCCTAAAGTTACCCTCACCCCTCTTATAAAAGGGAACTTCTCCTTCTCTTAATTTCATACCTCTAAATCATTTTAGATCAGCCAAACCCTACCCAAATGTCCTCAAAAATTTCCTCACTTAAACCTAGAGGCCTTAATTTTACCATAAATCCAAACTAATGATACCTTTGGATCAACTCAAAAGGAAACACCCAAAGTAGAGGTAATAATCTCACCGCCCTCTTTCAAGTTCTTTTCTTCTTCCACTTCCAATTTCTTTGTTATATCCATGCCAAAATAATAAATACCATACCTTCTACATACTGTGCTATTATTTTAAATATGGTACAAACATATTCATTATTCTATTCATCCAATAAATGACAAAGTCACCAAACGTGCATACGTACGGCTTACTGTCTCCATGTCGTGGTGTAGTTTGTTTTTCAAACACTTCATTATTTGAATGAGTATAATAATGAGTATAACTGATGTAAATAATAAATATAACATGTTAATGATTTGGTATATATGATATACCATCCAATTACATACGATTTCTCCATCAATATAATGATATTGTCGCTTGTGTATACAAACAGATTACCGTCTCCATGAACGCGATGAGATTCATTTCTCCATCATAACCATTCAAGAATAATTTTCATTTGATGATTAAAAATATTTTTTAATAACTTAATATAATTCTGGATGTGAATAAAATACATACTATCCATAACAAACATGACATATGTAACAAAACATATAAAGGAAAACGAATCAGTTAACACCCAAAATGATGATAAACTAAAATATTATTAACAAAGAAATATTAAAGGATCATATATGATATCATATTTATATATATGATTATTTTATAATTTAATAAAAATGATTTAACTATTATAAAGAAGGTTAATGTACCCTCAACCAAGTAAAAGTACAAGGTAAGGGTAAATTCTACAATCTCATCATTATCCAAGGTTGTTTTTATGTGAGTATCCACTGGGACCTCTTTATCATCCAAATTCATGTTTCATAAAAATATTTTAAAAAGTAATATTTTAAGTTTTTATTGAAGGGACTCTTTAAATATATAATCATTTTAAATAGTTTAAATATTTATTCTTCTAAATCATTCTCATTAATGTCCATGTTTTTAAAATAGTTTTTAAGGATTTATGTATATGGACATGAATGTTTTTAAAATGTTAATTCCTTTCAAAAGTTTCAAAGTGGTATGGGACAATTTGATTAAAAAATTTCTTTAAATGTCTACCTTTCTAAATTGTGTGACTTTTAAATGTTTTCATGAAAAGTGTTATTTCTCTCAAAGAGGTTTAAAAATAATTTTCATCTATGTCAACATCCTTTTATTGATTTTAAAATGGTTTAAAGTTGATTTATTATGATAAAAATCATCCATATTTTATTGAAGGTTTTGTGATATGTTTTATTGTGTATGTGTTATTTTTATACCATTCATGGTTTATGGATAATGTATTGACATTTTTATGCTAGTTTTAATACGAATGTTTATGTTTTATTTCAAAATTCTCATATATGGAATGCATTGGACTTAGTAAGTGATAGGTGGAGCCCACTATAGCTCCTCGATTCATCGGTAGGTCTCATGAGACAAACTAGTGTCTTGTCACAAGTCCTTGAAAAAATCTTATTTGTAGTCTTGGCGCAAGGCCTTGACTATGTGGTTCTGAAGTCTGGCATTATGCATTTCATCATTATGAAATTGGCTGTTGATTTTATTTGTGATTATTCAATTAGAAGAATATCCCTATGAATAAGTAAATGGCATTATTTTATTTATCTTTTCCATATTATGATGAATTTTAAGTTTTAAAGGCTTGTTTTTTAGTCTTATACATTGCCTTAAATGTACATGCTTATTTATGAAAGTTTCTGCTATATTGTTATCCTTACTGAGCATCTGTGCTCACCCCTTTATTATGTTTTATTTTCCTAGGATTCCAAGAAGTGTATTATGATTGATAAGTAGGTTTAAGCTAGGGGATTAATGGAGTTATCAAAGGATTATTTATTTTGTGTTTTATTTTCTAATGTGTAATGTAACTTTTATGCATGTAATCTATTTTCCAAGACTGCTAAATTAATTGATCCTTTGAGACTTGATTCCTTGTAATCATGACAATGTATTAAAATAATGCACCGGATCTAGGTAACTAGGGCCAGGGTGTTACAAAAATACATGAAAATGGTATATGGTATTTATTTATCTTTTAAAAACACTACAGCTTCTAGAGGGAGGTGAATATCAAATAATGGTCAGGGCATTGAAAAGGTCGTTGTCACTGCGTACTTTAAAAAAACATTCCTTTTGTCATTTAATGAAACTATTAATAGAAAAATATTTATTTTGAAATCCTTTGAATGAAATTAAAAGTTAAAGGGGTTTATTATACACTGTATAAAATAAGGCGGTGTATATTATCAAAATACACCTCAATGAAAGAATATTGAGATGAAGTCCCTTACCTTGAGTCAGACTTGTCTCATTCATTATTTTCCTCCATAAATAATAAAATTAGGTTAATTTATAATTACTAATTTTTTTTTTTCAAGTTTATTATTAATTTTATATCACTGATTACCATGTTATACAAATTATATAATTATTTAAGTTTACATCGGATGTTTTGTTGATGTTCAGTACTTGATTAAAAAATGAACTTGTTTTTATGTAGATTATCCATGTAGTCATAAGTCCATAATATATAGAATGATATTAATGATTTAAATATCATATATATCTAGTATATATAGATTTATAACAATCCATAATATTTAGAGATAAGAAATGAAATGCACCGTTCATAGAGACGGTAGGTCGTACGTACACATGAACGTTACTTTCATTTATTTGACATATTAAAAGAATAATAATTAAATGATATAAATGATATAAATGATATAACTGTATATTATAATTCTATTATTATATTAATTTAATATATTTAATATATTTTTAATAAAACCATCCTTTATAAGTTCCATGTATAGTGGGAATGAATCATATTGCTTTGAGGGGGCAGTAGTCCACATTTCTTCAAACAAAATCATCATATTTACACAACATGGAAATCAAAAAGGTATGTTATAAATAAAAATTATAGAAGCATAGAGAAAATATAAATACAATATATATCATACATAAATATAGTGTCTATAATAATGGCCACTATGAGAGTTGGTAGGAGAAAATTGAACAATCATCGTTTCGTGAGGCATTAGTTTGTCGTACACAAAAACAATATGTTCATTACCCATTAGATGGAGGTGTGTATAAGTGTAGATATAAAACTTAGAATAAATAAATCATATTATATTTATTATAATATTATTTTTATGTAATCATAAAATAATAAGAGTATAGGGAATGAATAATGGAAATGAAACAAAAGAACACGAGAGAAGGCGTTACCTCTTATTCGGGTAACTTCTTTTGGTTAATACCAAAAGGATTACTTGAGAGGATTTATTACCTAAGTGAAGATTATAGTATTAGGAGAGGGATTATAGGAATATTTTTGGGTAGGTATTGGCCGAAAAAATGGTTATTGAAGTGTTAATAAAAGAGAAGGGGAAGTGCCCTTTTATAGGAGAGGTGATGGACACTTTAGGTAAGTCTTGAAATATTAATTTATTATAAATTTATTTTCTATTTCTAATACCTCAAAAGTAATTTATTTATAGTTTAAGATAAGTACGGGTCTAAATAATCTCAAAAAATTAATTTTAGACATTTTTAGGTCACCAAAGTAACCTTATATTTTTATTTAACCCTTAGTTAAATAATTTAACTCTTACCTTGTCTTCTTGTATTTTTACACTATATGGTTAACTTTGTTAGTATAAAATGATAAAATAACCTCAAGTTGATATTTTATAAATTTTTTAACACTATAAAAGTTAGTTGGAATAACCTTATATTTTTATGGCTTTCATATAATTTAATAAAGTAGTATTCATTTTCAAATATCATTTATGTTAATTTTAATACTATTCAATATTCACATTTTTAAAAATATAAAAATAACATGATAACATTGAATTTTTTATAATATGTAAATAAAATGTCTAAGTTATCTTTAAAATTAGTTTATGTCATTAATAAGGTCAAATTAAATTTATATTAATATTTATAATATCACTTATTTGATTCTTTCATTAATATAGCAATCACTGCATCATCATTATGTCATGACAAAATTTAATTATTTAATGTATAAAAATTATGAATAAATTACCATGATGTAGGTAATATTTTTATCTTTATATTAACTATTTATATTCAAATATATCTGTAATATCCCGAGATTTAAGAAAGAAACACTATGTTTAGTAGCATACATGACAAACTACATCGAGTTTAAGCGAACAACTAAATATTATTATTTAAATGTTACCATTTTAACCTAGACATTAGAATGGTGAGAATGAATATTATAAAATAAATTATTAAAATATGGTTTAAAAAATTTTAAATAAGGATTAATAGTTTCTCAAATATATTATAAATGGAAATAAAGACCGATTGAACATAAAAGATGTATTTTTTATGAAAACCTATTTAAAAAGAGAATAATTGTGTTTATAAAATCACATAAATATTTATGTATTATTATTTAATAAAAAATATATATTATATATTCAATTTAATGTTTTAAATTCATCTTATATGTTTTCTTGATATGATATAAGAACAAATTCAATTTTTTGGATAAAAGAAGTATTTTTCTAAAAAAGCAGTTTTACAGCCTTTTAATGGAGAACCCTCTTTAAATTTAGTTTTTGACAACTTTATATGTTATATTTGACAAAAAAAACTTCTTCTTTATAATTGGGATATAAAAATATAATTTGGATGAATTTTTTATATTTTTCTCATAACTATCGTGTTTTTATGAATAATAAAAATACAATAAACTTTAATGGAAAATAACCTTGTCCATCAAGATAATTTATATGGTTAAATCATATTATTTAATGGTTTTAAAGAACAAATAGAATATATTTTTATCATTTATTATAATTTAGGTCATTGGTATTAATTCTTTATTGAATTCATATTTAAATACATTTCTATCTTTTGCAATGTTTTATCTTTTAAAAACCCGCTTTCTAATTTTGACAACAAGAATTAATTTAAAATTAATTAATAAAATGTATGTGTTTTGAATTTTGAAAAAATGGGTTCTATATTTAGAATCATAAGTTTCAAATTGTTTAAATATGTATCTTTTATTATTAGACATTATGAATAGTAACTTCAGTAATTATTTATATTTACCATGGTTAAATAGTAAATCGGGTAAATAAGGGTAAAGAAATAATATTATAATAATATAAAACTACCCTAAAACGTGTACTAATACTATTGTATGATTCATGTGTGACAAAAAAAATCATCTGTCTGAACTTTTGTCATTTGGGAGCCACTTGGGTGTGATAATGACCTTTTATAATATTTAATTTAAAGAAAAGGGAAATATAACATAAACATATATATTTTACTAAATCAATTTTAATATAGGGTTATATAATTGATCTATAGGACTATAAGTAGTCATTAGAAAGTTAAAAATATTTCCTACATCATGGTATTTTATTTATAATATTTATCCATTAGAGAAATAAATTTATTTATGACACAATGATGATATAGTGATTACCTTAACAATGAATGATTCAAATAAATGAATTTATAAATATTAAAATAAATGTAATTTGAATATTTTGATTTCATACATGAATTTTATAACTGAAATTGAAATATGATGGATGATTTAATGTATTTTTTTAAGGAATCAAGTTTTTATGACTTTAATAAAAATCAATTACTAAATAGTGTCAAAATTCACATAAATTAGTTTTAAAACAAATACTATTTTATTAAATGAAATAATAGTCCTAAAAATAAATATTCATCCAAATGACTTATATAATGTTAAAATTTTCATTAATAATCCACTTTTGGTTCTCTTGAAATTTTATAGTAACTATAGTAACCATATATTATCAAAATATAAGAAGACATGGTAAGAGTTAATGTTTTTAACCAAGGGTTAAATCTAAATGATAAGGTTAATTTTGTGACCTAAACTTGTCTAAAACATATTGGTTGAGAGGATTTATAACCATCCTCATATTATCCTCAAAATTTATCACTCTGTAACTATTATAATTAGAAAAATAAATTTATAATAAAATAATATTTCAAGAGTTTCCTAAAGTGCCCCTACTCCCTCTTATAAAAGGCCACCACCTCTGCCCACTTATTCACACCAATAAATCCCCTTGGATCACACAAATTATGCTTAAATAATCTCTAAAAATCTCCCTCTTCCTCCTAGAATCCTTACCTTGGGAATAATGCATTTCAATAAATCTTTTTGGCTCAAATCAAAAGAAGTCACTCGATTTTGAGGTAACATCTTCTCTCAAGTTTCTTTCCTTTATTTTCCTTCTCCACCGCCTATGGTCTTTTTATTCTATGATTACATAACAAAAACAGTATTATAAATAAATTATTATGATTTTATGAGAAGTATTTGAACTACACTTACACACACCTACATCTAATGGATACGAAGATACTGTTTCTGTGCTCGGCGAACTACTGCCTCAAGAAACAATGATTGTTCAATTTTCTCCCACCACCACTAATGGTGGAAATTATGATAAAAATATATTTATATATGATATATATGATATTTATATTTTATCATTTTTTCTGTAATTTTTATTTAGAACATACCATTATGCTTTCTATGTTGTGTAAATATGATAATTTTGTTTGAGGAAGTCTGGACTACCGCCCCCTCAAAGCGATGTGAATAATTCCCTCTATACATGGAACATATAAATGATGGTTTTATTAAACCTATGAGACATAAATGAAATAAATATAATATTGGTATTATAATATACTTTTATACCATTTTATTATTATTATTTTAAAATGAAAAATAAATTAAAGTAGCATTCATGCGTACGTACGACCTACTGTACACATGAACAATGCATTTCATTTCTTGTCTCTAAATATTATGGATATTATAAATACATGTATACTAGATATATATGATATTTAAATCATTAATAATATTATGGAGATGATGTAATTTTTACTACATGGACAATTTACATAAAAACAAGTTCATTTTCGACTCAAGTACCGAATATCGACAAAACATCCAGTATGAACAAAAATAATTATGTAATATTTATGACATGGTAATAAGTGATATAAAAGTAATAATAAACTTGAAAAAGGTTCTCAATAAAGTATAAATTAACCTAAATTTATTATTAATGAATATAATGATTGTATGTTATGAGTCAGATTTAAGGTAAGAGACTTCATCTCAATCTCTTTTCATTTAGTCATTTCTTGATAATATACACCTTTATTCCTTTATAATGTGTATATATAGACACTATACCATTTCATATCCATATTTTTTCTATACTAATGTTATTTATTATGTCTTGGAGATTAATATTTAAATTTTGAAATAGGTATGGGACACCTTGAATGTTTAATGATTTAATTATCAAATATTTTTCTTCCTAATATTAAATTACATATTTATTGATATGGGTATAAAAGGAATATACATGAAATTTTATGTCAATCTTGAATTTCATTAAATGTTTCAAAAAGGAATATTTTTATAGGAAGTGTTTTAATTTCTTTAAAAAATGACAAAATGAATGTTTTTTTAACATATACGGCGACAACGACTTTTCCATCACCGTAACCATTTTTTTGATATTTGGATTCCTCTATAATCTTTAATGTATTTTAAAATGAAAATAAATACCGTATTCCTTTATTTGGGTATATTGGTATTGAAAATGGATTCTTAAATGAAAATGGTATTTTTAATTGATTTTTTTTTCATATGGGATTAGAAGAAGCTTTCAAAAAAGGGTTTTTGTGATGAACGTGTTTTATTCATGAAATGGTACATGAGAATTATATGAAACGGGTGAGCCCGATAGAGCCTATACGATGGGTTGATCCCCATTATAGCTCATGGATGAGCCCAACATAGCTTATAAAAAGGGTTTATCCCCATTATAACTCATAGGTGAGCCCATTATAGCTTATGTTAAGATATGAGACCCATTATAGCTCACAAGTGAGCCCGATATAGCTTATTTGAAGGGTGATCCCCATTAAAGATCAACAATTTTGAAGTTGACCATATGGTAATTCCAATTAAATGATATTTGAAAGGGTTTTATGTATATGATGCTCTAAGTCACCTAAACGAGTTTTAATTACTTACTATTAGTTTAATGTTTTTATTTTAGAAAAAAGTATGAGTGTTATTCATGTGAAAGTGTTTTGTTTAATTATATCAAAGAACATTAAATGTGTTACCATGTTTTAACAATACTAATGGTTTTATTTATTTTTATATCCCTTACTGATATTTTTATGCTCATCCCGTGTTTTTGAATTTTTTTCCATAGGGTATATGGAAGGATTAGGGAAAGGGAGAATTCAAGAATATTTTTATAAAGAGAAAAAAATCATGTTTTGTTTAAAGGCTTTACTTTGGTGGAAAAACTGGCTACTGAGTGTAAGTATCCACATGTAATTTCTAGGTCTATTATGTAATAGTTATAGACTAATTCCCTAAAAATATAAACCTCAAAAGATACTCAATTTAAATTATTTACTTAAATCAATGTTAAGTAATGATTAAGGATGGGTCCTTATAGTTAGTATCAAAGGATGGTTTATACAACCTTGGAATATTAGGATGTTCTCTTAAGAGTTACGGATATCATCATGGGTTTATAATTTTAAGCTTTATCATACACTACTAGAAATTTAGGCTATAGCCATGGACCTATAGCCATGGTTTTATAGGTCTGTGGCTATAGCCTGTTTTTAGCCATGGCTTAATTAAAAAACCATGGATAAAGTTTTTCCTTAATTTTTTTTACAAAATCCATCGGGCTCCCCTGGGCTCCTCCTCCATCCTCCCTTGATTGAACCTCTACCCGCATCAGGCTCCTCCTCTATCCTCCCCTGACAACGACCCTCCTCACGATGACCCTCCTATCATAGAGTCCCTCCTCTAGATCTGTGACCCTCCTCTCACAGCGGCGCCCTCCTCACGACAACCCTCCTCACATCGACCCTCCTTACGAAGACCATCCTCACGGTGACCCTCCTCTCATGGTGACCCTCCTCTTGATCCACGACCCTAATCTCATGACGGAAACCTCCTCCTCCATCCTCCCATGATCTGTGACCCTCCTCTCATGGCGGCACCCTCCTCCTCCATCCACCCCGATCCACGATCCTCCTCTTTATTTTTCATCTCCAAGTGATCGATATAATTGAGATCCAAGGTGATCTCCTATACTTTTATTCTTTATTACTTCTTATTTTATCTTCTTAGGGATTATATGGTATTTTTATTCCTTATAATTTGGTGTGTTTTGGTTTTGTAATCAACAAGAGTTTTTTACATATTATAAGGATTTTCATGTTCTTGGTAGTGTGACCATTCTTCATTCCTTTCTCTCATGCTGTGATTTTTTGAAGCAACATTTGAGGTAAGGGATTCAAAACATATGCATTATTATTATTATTACAAATTGTGTAATTATTAATAATTTTTCTTCATTAAGAGGATCGTATGAATTAACATAATCAAAATAACTAATTAAACCAAAGTAATTTAATTTAAAATATGTAAATCATATGATCAGAACATGAATTCATGTTATTGATATTTTTTGATGATTCTTGACTAAAATTTATGATATATAAAAATTGTTTATTTTTGTGGAAGTATTTGATTCACCTACAATATTTCATGAATCACCTAAAGTTGTAAATAAACTTGTAAGATGGAAATATGTAATTATTATGTTATTTCTTGTTCTTTGTATTCTGAATTAAATGAAAGTATGATAAAAGGGGAAATCAATTAATGTTGTTTTTAGTAGATTTTGTTGTGGTGGATTTGAGTCACCGTTGATGAAGTCTTACATGTGTATTCATAGGTAGGAATATACATATATAAGTTCCCCCTTTATATATATTCACTCGTAGAAATATGAATATATATATTGGGGCCAGGTGTGCTTATATATAAATATGAAAAATGCATACATGTGTAAGTGTAAAGGGGTATATTCAAGTATAAAAATATATATAAGGACCCCTTGTGTATATTTGAACATGAAAATATGAATAGAGGAGATATGTTTCGTTATATATATGTGAAGTTGCATATGCGTGCAAGCAGAAAAAAGGAAGATTCGAGTTGTCGTCATTAAAAGAAAACATGCCATGAGGTTGAGGTAGGGTCCCTCTCATATCCTCTTTAATTAAATAATGTTTTTAAATTGCATTTAGTTTCCTTCCCAATTCTGCATGTTTATATTAAATTGAAATTATCTAATAAGTTTTAGTTAAGGTAATTTTTTTGTTTGATAAATAAGTCATGTTTTTTTAACAAAACCCCTCCAACAGAGGTGTGCTGTCTATGAAAACTCACAGTGGTATACCATGCTTGAAATTATTTCATTGATGTTTTCCTTATACTTGATTTCTTTTTTAGTCATAAAGAACACATCGTACTTGACCCTTTTTATATCCTTGTAGGGGGTTTCCCTCTTTTTATTAAAACAGTTGTTTGAACCAAAACACCCTTTAGTGAGGTAATATAGATATTTGATAATTAATTTCCCTCACATATAGATGAAAACATTAATCTGTTGATAAATATAAATTCTAAGGTGAATGAAAAAGTTAAGTTTAGTAATGGTAGTGTAAAAAATATCAAGGTCACAAGCATAGTTAATCATATTTGCTGAGAAATATCAAGAAATTGATGGGGATTAAAATATTTTATCCTCATCTATGAAATATGGAGTCAATATATGGAATAAAATATTTAGTGGTCTCAATCAAGGAATCATAGAGAAACTAGTTCAATAAAAAAATGATTTTAATATTCCATAACTAAAAATTGATAGAGAAAATACTTTTCATGTATTCAAAAATGGAAATGTCATAATTAAATATTATAAACCTAAGAAAATAAGACATATCCATGTATTATACATACTTCATAATGATGCATATGGACCAATGAAGTAGAACAGAATAATATGATGATTGTAATAGCTTTTATTTTTTTGTGGATATAATTATTTAGGCTATATTATTCCTATGTATAAAAAATTGAAGTACTTGATTATCTTTAAAGGTATAAAAGGATAGTGGAAAGCTATCTTGGAATGAATATCAAAGTGCCATGTTATAAGAATGGAATTGAATTCACTTATTATTTAGTTAAGAAGTATCTAGAGAATTATGATATTTCTCAACAAGCTACAGTAATGTAGACACCCTAATTGAATTGGGTGGTTGAGAGGTAAAGTAAAACCGTCAATAATATAACACAAACTATGGTGATATATAGTGGTATTATAAGGTTATTCTAGAAAGAGGTGGTTCAAAATTCAATATATATATATAAATACATAATGGGGTTCTCCTCTACTTAGGTAAAAAAAATTCCTTCCGAACTAAGGTATAAAAGGAAACCAACATTGAAGTATTTATGAGTCTTTGGAAGTAAGTTTTATATTCTTAATATGGAAGGGAATCAAGGAAAGTATATAAATACAATGCTAAAGTTATATTTAATATATATTCCTTAAGAATAAAGGTTTATAGATTTTTTAATAATATTCTCATTAAAATTTTGGAAATAAAATATGTAATAATGGATAGGAAAGAAAAAGGAATCTATGACAGGATCATTTAAGATAATATAGAGAAAAGTGAATCTCAATAATAGCCTAGAGAGTCTTTTAGGGGTAGTGAGGACTCAATCATAGAATCATTTGATGAATATGAGAAAGAAAATGACATATGAATTCCAATTACACCTAAAATATTTACTAGAACTAAACATATTGATGAAGATAACATTTTGTGAGACAAATATACTGTAATATAAACTAGGAGGATGTATAGAATTAAAATAAATGTGATCTTATATTTATTTTAGTAAAAAATATTTTATTAAGAGTTTAATGAATAAAATTGGATTAAATATATGAATGGGTAGTTAAACTAGACATAAAATAATGACACATCAAAATTTTTTCCACAAAAAATAGATGAAAATATCATATTCATTAAAAAGATATTCAGGAATATGCTTAATGAAAATAGAGAAGATATAAAATTCATTGTTAGAATTTTGTAAAATGTATATTTATTGATTTATAGGGTGGTTATATATAAAATATTTTCACCAATTGATTGTATTGAGGTTATCAAATTGTTTCTTACCATATTTATATTGAGAATATCAAGGTATATCTAATGTATATAATAAAACTTATTCTTTACTCATTAGAGTTTTTTTAAAGAAGTTTTAATTTGTTAACTATGTGTATTTTAAATAAATAATTATGATAATAAATTGGGCATTTTAAGAATGTTTTTTTAGATTAAAAAAATTACACGTATCTTGGAACTCAAGGATTGAAAATGTTCAATTTTTTTGAGGTTTATGAGAGTAGTTGACTATAATCTCTACATAAATAGGAATTGTTATATCCAAATGACAACATAGGTTAATATAATTTAAAATATCTAAAAAATGTTTGTTGGATGATATGATAGGGTTGTAAATTTCATATTCATGTGGTGTTTCTCATTTTTAGGAAGTCCAATAGACAATGCATTTCCTTGGAGTTCAATAAACTATGTGTGTGGGGGTGACAAAACTATAAATTTCATAAATTTTTATATGTAATTCATTATTTCATTCCCTAAAATTCCATTAAAATCCTTGTCATTTCTATATTTTTACATTTTGTATGATTTTATTTGAGTAAAATAAATTTATCTTGATTTATTATTTTGAGTGATAACCTTTTATGTTTTCATTAATTAAATATATTCTCATTTATTTTCGTTCAGTTTATGAGGACTATTATGCTCCTTCTATTGATTTAGGTGCATATACCAATGCAGATGTTGATGATAATGGTGGTCTGAGAGGAGGAGATAATGATGTTGGTGTTTTTGAAGGAGATGATGAGGGTCGTGATGGTTTTGGTGATATTGATATTGAGGTACATTTTAGATGTAAATTTTATTCTTGATTTATACATTTAATTCTACCATATAATGATGTAGTTCTTGGTAGATGTTTTGGTGTATACTATTTTAGGGTGCAAGGGGAGTGTGGGTGTGCAGGGGGGTACAGGGGTAAGGGCAAAGGGGGTGTATAGGGGGTATGGGGAAGGGGGTTTGGGCAGGGGGAGGGGGTGTGAAGGGGGAAGAGGGTGTACTGGGGGGTAGGAGGTCTGCTTGGGTCATGGGTAGGGGGTGTGTAGGGGGGTGTGGGTGTGGGTGTGCAGGGGGTAGGGGTGTTGGTGTGGGTGTGCATAGTGAAGGTGGAGGGGGTGTGCGGGGGAGGGGAAAGAGGGTAGGGCAGGGTTAGTGTGTGTTGGGGGGGGGTGCGGGTGTATGGGGAAGAGGGTGTGTAGGGGGTGTGAAGGGGGAAGGGGGAGGGTGTGTAGGGGGTGTGGGTGTGTAGGAGGGTGTGCAAGGGGTAGGGGGTAGTGTGGTGTGCTGGTGGTAGGGGCAGGGGAGTGCATGGGGGTGTGCAGGGGAGGGGGAAGGGGGAAGTGGGTGTGGCAAGGGGACAGGTGTGTGTAGGGGGTAGGGCAGGGGCAGTGTGGGGGTGTGTAGGGGGTAGGGGATGGTGGTGTGCATGGGGGTGTGGGTTTGTAGGGGTGTGTGGGGGGGGGTAGAGTGGTGTGGTAGTGTAGGGGGTAGGGGGAGGGGGGTGTGCAGGGGGAATGGGGTGTGCAGGGGAGGGGCAGGGGGTAGGGCAGGGTAGTGTGGGGGTGTGTAGGGGGTAGGTGGTAGGGGGTGTGTAGGGGGTGTGAGTGTGTAGGGGGTGTGGGAGTGTAAGGGGGTGTTCAGGGGGCATGTGGGTAGGGTTGTGTGCTGGTGGAAGGGGGTAGGGGGAGTGAAGGGGAGGGGGAAGGGTGTGTTCAGGCGAGGGGGTATGGGGCATATAAGTCCCCAACCTTAAACCTTACTTAATATTGAATTAAATGAATAATTCATGTTGAGGATCTTTTCAGGTTTAGAGTTTTAGAGAATTAGAACATAACTATTACATCTCAGAAGATTACAAAGTAGTCACTTCTACTAAGTTTCCATAATAAAAAAAACTCTTAAAAGAAACATGTCTAGTTCCATGTTTTATATAGCATGACATTCCCTTGATTCCATACTTGACCTTATTCCACATTAAGTCCTCTGAAAACATTTCAAAAAACAAACATGGGGTGAGCATAAAAAGCTCAGTAAGGGATAGAGAAAGAATGAAAACTGTTAGTTTTTCAAACATCAAGTAAACCATATATACTCTATCAAAGTAATACCTTCACCTTCATGAAGTAGTAAAAAATCTTCACTGAATAAAGTATCATTACTTAACTTTTTGTAACCAAAGGATTACCATAAAACCCATAAAAAGAACACATAACATATATAATGGTAACTTGGGACATAAACATACTTAAGTGGAATAACCATACGGTCGACTTCCACACATATCACTTAATGGAATAGCCATACGGCCAATTTCCATACATACTTAATGGAATAGCCATACGACCGACTTCCATACCCAATGCATTGGAGGTTATAACGTAACCACCCATCCTGGTATTCACGGCACCACCCGTCATATGGTTTATAACGTAACCACCCATTAAAATGTCCAAGTACCAATATAAAATCATAAAACATAAAACCAATATAAAGGAAAGATAACATTTCCACATTTCAATCACAATATATCATAAATATATTGACATAATACATTCCTTTTTCAAAACCATTTTCAATACCAAAATACATAAAAGAGTATATGGTATTTATTTTATTCTAAAAACATTACGGCTTGTTGAGGAAGCCAAAGACCAAATAATACTCGCGGCGGCGGAAAAGGTCATTGTCACCGTGTACGTCAAAAAACATTCCTTTTTGTTGTTTAGAAAAACGCTTCGTAGAAAAAGATTCCTTTTGTATAAAAGTAAAAGTCAAAGGGGTTTATACACCGTATAAAATAAAGTTGTGTATAAAATGAAATATGCCTCAATGAAAGGAGATTGAGACGAAGTCCCTTACCTCGGGTCCGACTTGACTCGATCATTCTTTAACGTCCTGAATAATAAACTTGAGTTAATTTATACTTGATTAAGAACATTTTTAAAGTTCATTATTCCTTTTATATCACTTATTGACATGTTATAAACATTATGTAACCACTTAAGTTAATAATGTTTATTTTGTCGGTATTTGGTTCTTAAGTCAAAAATAGTCTTCTTACACTTACATGTTATTAATTTGGTCAAAGGTTCGTTATATCCAGAATGATATTAATGATTTGGATAACATATATATCATATATATTCATCATGTACATGTATTTATAATATTACATCACATTTAGAGGTAAGAAATGAAATGCACCGTTCATGGAGACGGTAAGCCGTACGTACGCATGAACGCTACTTTCATTTCTTTGTAATATTAATGGAATTAAATCTAAATGAGAGGTATGTATATTTTAATTCCATAATTGTATTCATAATTTAGATATATCATTAATTATATATATCCATTATATACATGTACTTTTAATAGTACATTACATTTGGGGATAAGAAATGAAATGCACCGTTCATGGAGACGGTAAGCCGTACGTACGCATGAACGCTACTTTCATTTCTATCTCATACTTTAATGGAAAGAAATAATAATGATATAGAGGTAAATTATAATTCCAGTATAACATCATATATAATAAATTTAAATCCATCCTTTACACGTCCCACATATGGCATTAACGAATCACATCACTTTGAGGGGGCGGTAGTCCGCACTTCCTTAAATGAAGATATCGCGTATACCCATAATGGAAGCCATAAAGGTAAGACACAAATGAAAAATACAGAAGCATAAGTAAAACATAAACATATTATATATCATATATAAAAATAGTGACACCATAATGGCCACCTTTGAAGGTGTTAAATGAGTATTGAACAATCATCGTTTCGGGTGGCAGAATTTCACCATCCACGGAAACCGTATGTTCTTTAACCATTTGATGTAGTTGTGTGAGAGTGTAGATGGAATAAATATTATAAAAACATCCTAGTATATTGAAGATACTGGTGTTGTTACAAAAGAAGTAAATAAAAAGAGTTTAGAGGGTTGAGAAGCAAAATAAAACAAATGAACATGAGAGAATGAATTACCTTTAAAAGTGTAACTCCTTTTGATTTGAGCCTAAAGGCTTCCTTTGAAAGGATTCTGCCCAAAGGGAATCCTATAGGATGAGGAGAGGGATGTGGATAGAGTAAATGGGGAGGGGTTGGCCGAGCCAAAGGCTTGAGGAGTGTGTGAAATGAGGTAGAGGTGGGGGCCTTTTATAAGAGGAGAGGAGGGGCACTTTTGGAAAGTAAAGAAATATTACTTTATTTGAAAATGTGTTTCGGTTTCAAAAGGTCCCAAATTGATATAATTCGTGTATAAGGTGATAAGGGTTCGAAATACACTCATCCAATTGGTTTTGGCCATGTGTAGGTTTTAGATTTTTCATTATCTTTCCATTTTATTTAAATCATCAAATAATGATGTCATCGCTGCATCATTATTATGTCATAAATAATTTAATTTATTTAATGTCTAAAAATTATAAAAAAAATACTATGATGTAGGAAATTTTTTTATCTTTCCAATGACTATTTATAATAAAACCTTGGACTTGTACAACCCTACTTAAAAATTGTTTTAGTAAAACAACTCATGTTTGTGTCAATTTAATTTTAACATTAAATAAAAATATATTATTGTCATTTTCCAACTAAAGTGGCTCCATGGAGTCCCCAAGTTGTCTCATGGCTTTTCTTGGTCGGCCATGACTCACCCAATAGGTGTAGGACAAGTGTCAAGGTGTTTTTCACATTCTTATAATATCATTTTACCTTAAATTACACTAATTACCTCTAATCGCGATTAAGAACTTAATAAGTTACTATTCACCAAAAAGTTATTATAATCTCATTGAACCACATTTTACTTCTTAATGACAACCATATATGTCGGACTCTTGAAATTCAAAACACAATGATGGCAAAATTTCATTTAAACGGAAAATCAGTCTTTATAAGTACCACTTAGTGGTTTCACTATTCATCAAAAATTGAAGTTTTTCAGAAAATTACCAAAAATTTACCCTAAGCTATATTTGATATTCCGAATTCAAAAATGAAGTCCATTTTACAAAATTCAAAGCATATAAGTCACATTAATTAATTTAATAATTAATTCCCGCTGTCAGAGCAAATAGCGTGTTTTTATGAAACAATAAGTATCAAAAGATTGACACTAGTTTAAGTCCAATTTCAAAGTGAAATTGATTCCAATGACTACCATTGGATTAAATGGTAAAAATATATTCATATTACACATTAAGAACAATTCAAAAGATAATCTAATCATATAAATAAATTAGATTAAAAAGCAGTTTTGATGTAAAATGTAGTATTTTTCACTATTCATTAAAAAATGAACATTGTCAGAAAAATACCAAAAATTCACACAAAGTAAATTTTGATGTCCCAATTCTAAAGAAGAGTTATATTTGGTCCAATAGAATTTATAAGATCAATCAAAACTATATTTAATGACGGTTCTTCGTCAAAAGGTGATAAGTGGACCTTTCGTGAAAATTAGGGTATAAATGCCTAAAATTGAACTCTTTCCGTATTTTAAGCCTTTATATTTTATTGGGTAAATGTAAAAACATTTAAAAACATATATAATCATATTTTAGTTATTTCTATCCATTCCCGCCAGTACAACGGCTACTTGTTAACTAACATTTAAAATAATATTATTTTATTACTTGTGCGCAACGTAAGTTTTCAAAGAAACTCATCGTTGCGTATCGAGTACGCTATCAAACATAGAAACCCCATTAAAATAAAATTAATATTTAATTCGTAAATATTAATTAATATGAAAATTCTTTATTCTTTATTTACCGGGGATGTTACATCCTTCCCCCCTTTTGGGAATTGCGTCCTTGCAATTTTATTCACTTATCAAAATAAGTGGGGGTATTTCTCCCTCATAGCATTTTAAGATTCCCACGTTGCCTCTTCAATCACATGGTTTTTCCACAAAACCTTTACCTGATGAATCACCTTATTCCGTAACACCTGCTCCCTGTGGTCAAGAATCTGGACCGGTTATTCCTCATAAGATAGGTTCTCTTCCAGCTGAACTACCTCTGGACTAAAAACATGAGATGGATCTGGCATATACTTTCTCAACATTGAAACATGAAAAACATTGTGTACCTGAGATAAACTCGGAGGTAAAGCCACTCAGTAAGAAACTGATCCAACTCTCTCCAGAATTTCATATGGTCCAATAAACCTTGGACTCAGCTTTCCTTTCTTACCAAATCTCGTCACACTTTTCCAAGGAGAAACCTTGAGAATAACATGATCACCTACCTCGAAAGATAGATCCTTCCTCCGGTTATCCGCATAACTCTTCTACTTGCTCTGAGCTGTTCTCATGTGTTTCTGAATCAGCTGAACTTTTTCTGCCATCTCTTCTACCAATTCTGGTCCCATCAACTTCCTTTCACCCACTTCATCCCAGAAAGCTGGAGTTCGACACCGCTTCCCATATAATGCCTCAAATGGTGCCATCTGTATACTGGAATGAAAACTGTTATTATATGAAAATTCAACCAAAGAAAGATGTTTGTCCCAACTTCCCTGATAATCCATAGAACAAGATCGTAGCATATCCTCCAAGGTCTGAATTGTTCGTTCTGACTGCCCATCTGATTGAGGATGAAAAGCTGTACTAAAATTTAATTCAGTACCCAACGACTTCTGAAGGCCTTTCCAAAAGTTAGAAGTAAATCTGGGATCACGATCAGATACAATGGAGAGAGGAACTCCATGTAACCTGACTATCTCCTTAAGATACAAACGGGAAAGTTGATCTAGAGAGAAAGTATCTCGTATAGAAAGGAAATGAGCAGATTTGGTCAAGCGATCAACAATAACCCAGATTGCATTACTACCTCGAGATGTCTTCAGTAATCCAACAACAAAGTCCATGGATATATTATCCCATTTCCACTCTGGCACTGGTAAAGGCTGAAGCATCCCTTTCGGTAACTGCCGCTCTGCTTTAACCTGTTGACATGTCAAACACTTCACAATAAAATCAGCAATATCTCTTTTCATTCCATCCCACCAGTAATACTCCCACAGATCTCTGTACATCTTAGTACTACCAGGATGAACTGAAAACGGAGAACTATGAGCTTCACATAAAAACTCTCTCTTCAACTGTGAATCACAAGGAACACACAATCTCTTCCAAAATCTCAAAACACAAACACAAACTTATCCAAGAACTCATGGAAAATTTTATTCGTAAGGTCCATGAATACAGCAGGTGCATTGGTTAACCCAAAAGGCATAACTAAAAATTCATGATGGCCATATCTAGTACGGAACACAGTCTTCAGAACGTCTGCTTCTTTTACTTTCAACTGATGGTACCCCGACCTCAAGTCAATCTTCGAAAAATACTGAGCTCCCTGGAGCTGATACCACTTCATTCGATGGCCCAACATCTGCTGAAGTTGTTGCAATGGATTTTACCACCCCTTTCTTCTTGTAGTCTGGCTGCATTCCCCCAGTTGAGTTCTTCGTTGGACAATCGTTTGCATAATGAACCATTTCATTACACTTAAAACATCTTACTGTTGGCTTTTCATTTCCTGCTTGATCATCTTCCTTATAGTTACGAGCAATATGACCAGACTTACCACACCGAAAGCACTTACCAGACTTGGATAAACATTCTCCAGGATGCATTTTACCACACTTCTCACAGGATGGATATTTGGTTTTATTACCTCCTTGCTTCTTTGATGAATTCTTCCTGTTTTTCTGCCAACTAGACCTATTATTCTGTTGTTTGTCATAGAACACCTGATCATCGGCAAACTCCATTTCCACCTTCTCCACACATCAAACAAGTTTTTCATAACTTTTGAACTCACGAGAAGCTAAATCCCTTCGATACTTTGGCTTTAACCCTGAGTAAAAATGGTTTATTTTACTATCAAGATCTCTTATGAAGTTCGGAGCATACCTTTCCAATCGAGTAAACTTTGCTTCATAAGCAGCCACTGAATCATCCTCCTGCCTCAATTCTAGGAACTGTTTTTCCATCCTAAGAAGAACCACCTTAGGAAAATATTTCTCAAGAAACATACCTTTGATTTCGTCCCAGTGAACATCCTCAATCTCATCACTATCCCTTATATTTTTCACCATCGACCACCACTGATCAGCTTCACCTTCAAAACGGTAAACAACAAGACTAACCTTTTGATGTTCTGAACACCCCATGACATCAAAAATATTCTCCAGTGCTTTAATCCACCCTTCAACATGCACAGGGTCAGATGATCCTCTGAATGATGGGGGTTGTTGCCTCCTGAAATGTTCCACCACTGACATGTTCCTCTGCGGTTGATCTGGCTGATCTCGTGCATGGATACCACCACCATTTTATAGCCTGAGTCAACTGTGCCATCACTGCAACAAACTGTTCAGTTCTGATTCCGACCATCTCAGGTTGCTGATTTGGAAGGTTATCTTCCTCCTGATGTCGTCCCAACATAGCTGCTTTGTTTCCTCTGTAGAAAACCATTCTGAACACAGAAATATCTTAGGTGAAGCAACATGGTAATCTGTAAATGCTATATCATTTCAATCATATTATAATTTAACACTTTTCTAACTCCTAAAGTTGTCTAAACCGACCTCTGATACCAACTATAAGGCCACAACCTTAAACCTTACTTAATATTGAATTAAATGAATAATTCACGTTGAGGATCTTTTCAGGTTTAGAGTTTTAGAGAATTAGAACATATCTATTACATCTCAAAAGATTACAATGTAGTCACTTCTACTAAGTTTCCATAATAAAAAAAACTCTTAAAAGAAACATGTCTAGTTCCATGTTTTATATAGCATGACATTCCCTTGATTCCATCCTTGACCTGATTCCACATTAAGTCCTCTGAAAACATTTCAAAAAAAAAAACATGGGGTGAGCATAAAAAGCTCAGTAAGGGATACAAAAAGAATGAAAACTGTTAGTTTTTCAAACATCAAGTAAACCATATATACTCTATCAAAGTAATACCTTCACCTTCATGAAGTAGTAAAAACTATTCACTGAATAAAGTATCATTACTTACCTTTTTGTAACCAAAGGATTACCATAAAACCCATAAAAAGAACACATAACATATATAATGGTAACTTGGGACATAAACATACTTAAGTGGAATAACCATACGGTCTATTTCCACACATATCCCTTAATGTAATAGCCATACGGCCAATTTCCATAAATTCTTAATGGAATAGCCATACGGCCAACTTCCATACCCAATGCATTAGAGGTTATAACGTAACCACCCGTCCTGGTATTCACGGCACCACCCGTCATATGGTTTATAATGTAGCCACCTATTAAAATGTCCAAGTACCAATATAAAATCATAAAACATAAAACCAATATAAAGGAAAGATAACATTTCCACATTTCAATCACAATATATCATAAATATATTGACATAATAGATTCCTTTTTCAAAACCATTTTCAATACCAAAATACATAAAAGAGTATATGGTATTTATTTTATTCTAAAAACATTACGGCTTGTTGAGGAAGCCAAAGACCAAATAATACTCGCGGTGGCGGAAAAGGTCGTTGTCACCGCGTACGTTAAAAAACATTCCTTTTTGTTGTTTAGCAAAACGCTTCATAGAAAAAGATTCCTTTTGTACAAAATTAAAAGTCAAGGGGTTTATACACCGTATAAAAGAAAGTTGTGTATAAAATGAAATATGCCTCAATGAAAGGAGATTGAGACGAAGTCCCTTACCTCGGGTCCGACTTGACTCGATCGTTCTTTAACGTCCTGAATAATAAAATTGAGTTAATTTATACTTGATTAAGAACCTTTTTAAAGTTCATTATTCCTTTTATATCACTTATTGACATGTTATAAACATTATGTAACCACTTAAGTTAATAATGTTCATTTTGTCGGTATTTGGTTCTTAAGTCAAAAATAGACTTCTTACACTTACATGTTGTTAATTTGGTCAAAGGTTCGTTATATCCAGAATGATATTAATGATTTGGATAACATATATATCATATATATTCATCATGTACATGTATTTATAATATTACATCACATTTAGAGGTAAGAAATGAAATGCACCGTTCATGGAGACGGTAAGCCGTACGTACGCATGAACGCTACTTTCATTTCTTTGTTATATTAATGGAATTAAAAATAAATGATAGGTATGTATATTTTAATTCCAGAATTGTATTCATCATTTAGATATATCATTAATTATATATATCCATTATATACATGTACTTTTAATAGTACATTACATTTGGGGATAAGAAATGAAATGCACCGTTCATGGAGACGGTAAGCCGTACGTACGCATGAACGCTACTTTCATTTCTATCTCATACTTTAATGGAAAGAAATAATAATGATATAGAGGTCTATTATAATTCCAGTATAACATCATATATAATAACTTTAAATCCATCCTTTACACGTCCCACATATGGCATTAACGAATCACATCACTTTGAGGGGGCAGTAGTCCGCACTTCCTTAAATGAAGATATCGCGTATACCCATAATGGAAGCCATAAAGGTAAGACACAAATGAAAAATACAGAAGCATAAGTAAAACATAAACATATTATATATCATATATAAAAATAGTGACATCATAATGGCCACCTTTGAAGGTGTTAAATGAGTATTGAACAATCATCGTTTCGGGTGGCAGAATTTCTCCATCCACGGAAACAGTATGTTCTTTAACCATTTGATGTAGTTGTGTGAGAGTGTAGCTCGAATAAATATTATAACAACATCCTAGTATATTTAAGATACTGGTGTTGTTACAAAAGAATTAAATAAAAAGAGTTTAGAGGGTTGGAGAAGCAAAATAAAACAAATGAACATGAGAGAATGAATTACCTTTAAAAGTGTAACTCCTTTTGATTTGAGCCTAAAGGATTCCTTTGAAAGGATTCTGCCCAAAGGGAATCCTCTAGGATGAGGAGAGGGATGTGGAGAGAGTAAATGGGCAGGGGTTGGCCGAGCCAAAGGCTTGAGGAGTGTTTGAAATGAGGTAGAGGTGGGGGCCTTTTATAAGAGGAGAGGAGGGGCACTTTTGGAATGTAAAGAAATATTACTTTATTTGAAAATGTGTTTCGGTTTTAAAAGGTCCCACATTGATATAATTCGTGGATAAGGTGATAAGTGTTCGAAATCCACTCATCCAATTGGTTTTGGCCATGTGTAGGTTTTAGATTTTTCATTATCTTTCCATTTTATTTAAATCGTCAAATAATGATGTCATCGCTGCATCATTATTATGTCATAAATAATTTAATTTATTTAATGTCTAAAAATTATAAAAAAAAATACTATGATGTATGAAATCTTTTTATCTTTACAATGACTATTTATAATCAAAATTTGGACTTGTATAACCCTACTTAAAAATTGTTTTAGTAAAACAACTCATGTTTGTGTCAATTTAATTTTAACATTAAATAAAAATATATTATTGTCATTTTCCAACTAAAGTGGCTCCATGGGATCCCCATGTTGGACCATGGCTTGTCTTGGTCGGACATGACTCACCCAATAGGTGTAGGACAAGTGTCATGGTTTTTTCACATTCTTATAATATCATTTTTACCTTAAATTACACTAATTACCTCTAATCGCGATTAAGAACTTAATAAGTTACTATTCACCAAAAAATTATTATAATCTCATTGAACCACATTTTACTTCTTAATGACAACCATGTATATCGGATTCTTGAAATTCAAAACACAATGATGGCAAAATTTCATTTAAACAGAAAATCAGTCTTTATAAGTACCACTTAGTGGTTTCACTATTCATCAAAAATTGAAGTTTTTCAGAAAATTACCAAAAATTCACCCTAAGCTATATTTGATATTCCGAATTCAAAAATGAAGTCAATTTTACGAAATTCAAAGCATATAAGTCACATTAATTAATTTAATAATTAATTCCCGCTGTCAGAGCAAATAGCGTGTTTTTATGAAACAATAAGTATCAAAAGATTGACACTAGTTTAAGTCCAATTTCAAAGTGAAATTGATTCCAATGACCACCATTGGATTAAATGGTAAAAATATATTCATATTACACATTAAGACCAATTCAAAAGATAATCTAATCATATAAATAAATTAGATTAAAAAGCAGTTTTGATGTAAAATGCAGTATTTTTCACTATTCATTAAAAAATGAACATTGTCAGAAAAATACCAAAAATTCACACAAAGTAAATTTTGATGTCACAATTCTAAAGAAGAGTTATATTTGGTCCAATAGAGTTTATAAGATCGATCAAAACTATATTTAATGACGGTTCTTCGTCAAAATGTGATAAGTGGACCTTTCGTGAAAATTAGGGTATAAATGCCTAAAATTGAACTCTTTCCGTATTTTAAGCCTTTATCTTTTATTAGGTAAATATAAAAACATTTAAAGACATATATAATCATATTTTAGTTATTTCTATCCATTCCCGCCAGTACAACGGCTTCTCGTTAACTAACATTTAAAATAATATTATTTTATTACTTGTGCGCAACGTAAGTTTTCAAAGAAACTCATCGTTGCGTATCGAGTACTCTATCGAACATAGCAACCCCATTAAAATAAAATTAATATTTAATTCGTAAATATTAATTAATATGAAAATTCTTTATTCTTTATTTACTTGGGATGTTACAGGGCATGTGGGTGTGGTAGGGGGAGGGGTGTGCAGGGGAGGGGCAGGGGGTAGGTCGAGGGGCAGTGTGGGGGTGTGCATGGGGTAGGGGGAAGGGGGTGTGTAGGGGGTGTGAAGAGGGTGGTGGGTGTGGGTGTTTAGGGGGGTGTGGGTGTGTAGGGGGGTGTGCAGGGGGTAGGGTTGTGTTCTGGTGGTAAGGGGTAGGGGGAGTGCAAGGGAGGGGGTAGGGGTGTTCATGGGAGGGGGTAGATATCATAACTACGTTTCTAATTTATATTCATTTACAATTTTTTTAATGAAATTCCGAGCATGAAGCTTACAAAATAAGGACACCAAGTTGGGGATGACACATGATGGAGTCTACAAGTCCAAGGCCATGATGGCTCTAAAAGCTGTCAATGGGGATTTAATCACTACTATCATGGATCTTACCAACTGAGGTATGTGGCTTGTTTTCTTTCAATTCAGTTTCATGTTATGTGTATGTCTTGATTTGAGTTAGATGTTTCTCCCATTCATTTTATTTTTCTAATTTATTGTCTTCATCTATAGTGTTAGTTACATGTCAAAAGTTTCTATTTAATAGAAGTTGTACTGGGTATGTATTGGCTATGAAAAATAATATATATAGTCTATTACCTAGAACTATATTAATACGCCCTACTTACCACCCATACAATAGTTAGAGACTTGTTTTGATATGTATTATAAAACTATGAAAATGATCATCCCACACAACATAAATGTAGTTTCACCTATCTCTAATGTATCTAGAAATGAATGATGTTTTATAAACTATGTTATTTTTGTCTTAATACTTGTTTAACATTTTAGAAACCATAATGTGGTGTACATGTATTACATATGATTATGTTATAATTATGTAAAATGTAAATTTCAGGTTTAATTTCATTGATGTATAATGTTAAATTGGATGTTCCACATCCCTATTTCATGAATTGAAACTGCATGATATGTTGGACCCTCATTAGAGAGGAAACCTTCATTCAAGTGTTGATGCTGTTATCATAATCACCTATTCTATTATTTCCTTTCTCAGTAATTATGTTACTCCAACTTCAATTTTTAGGTTCAATTAATGATGATTCATCATATCACTAGCATTTTCTTGTAGTCTCCCGGGACCCGTTCGTGTGTGTTGCGGTAACCAAAGTCAAAGTCGAATCACCACATATGCATATGTAAGAATATATATAATAAGATCTCCCGTTATATGTATATCCACCCATGGAATCATGATTACATATAAGGGGCTAGGTGTAATTATGTATATATATGGAAAATGCATATGTGTGTGGGTGATAACGGGCTTAAGCATGTGAGCATATATATAAGGATCCTCTTGTGCGTGTTCAAGGCAATGCACAAACATAAATAGGGTTTATTGTGTCCTTATGTATATACAATGGTGCATATTAGCGAAGGATGGATGAAGCAGATTAGAGTTTTCACTGATAAAAGTGTCAACCACTGAATGTGGCTTGGATCCTTTGATATAGGGTCCCTCTCCTAGCCTCTTTAATTCAAGAATGTTTTATATTTCATTTAGCTACCTTATTAATTTTTCTTATATTAAATTGAAATTCTTGAATAAGTGTTAGTTAAGATAATTGTTTCTTTTGATAAAAAAGTAATGGTTTTGTAATAAAACCCCTCCAACGGAGGTGGGCTGTCTACGAAAACTCACAATGGTATACCTTTCTTGACATTATTGCATTGATGTTTTCCTTATACTTGATTTCATTATTAGTCGTAAAGCACACATTATACTTGACCCTTTTTATATCCCTGTAGGTGTTTTCCCTCTTTTTATTAAGACAATTGTTTGAACCAAAACACCCTTTAAGTTTCGTTATACTTTTAAGATGGAATTGCCCAAGTAGGCAAGTTGTATAATGACCAAGTCACCACTAATTGACCCCACTTTGATCTTGTAAATGGAAAGGCTTATACACAACATTTTCATATGACATTATATGTCATATGTTGTACAACATAACTGTAATTTCCATATCATTTTGAGTGATTCTTGGGACATCACTCCCAATACGAATAATTACTGTTTCCATAAAATCTCGCTAGTACTCACAATCGTTTCCATAAACTATTGGTGATCTTTAATGATTAATATTTTCAATATATTTGATATGGAATCCTTATACCATAAAAAAGGAAAATACATTCTCCACTATTGGTTAGTGAAATGAATTTGATATGATCAAAAATATGATAATGTAATGAATATTTAGAATTATTACATCAAGCTCAGTCTCAAACTTAGAGACCTACTTTGATACCAAATGTTATCCCAAAATATTGATTATATTCACATTATAATGGGTGAATATTAGTTTAAAAAATCTAAATTTTTTTTCCACCTCAAGTATTAAATATATTGAAAATATAAAGATCCAATATACCCAAACAATTAGAGAAAAATAAAGGTAAATGTATTAATAATTGAACAATTAGTATATCATATCTAACAGTAAAATTACTAAATAGAGTAGAAAATTAAACTAGTGGTATTATAACCACAACCACTAAAAGTATAATCTCATCATAAATAAAATAACACATAGTATTTATTTACCAATCAAGTAACTAGAAGTTGGTGTTTTAAGTCATTTTAAATCTTCTTAAATATTTTTAACTTTTAACTAATATAATATAGCAGCAACCGGGGTTGTCTCCAAATGAGAATGTATTTACCGAGCTTCTTTTTCATGTTTTTGTATTTCTTATAATTTTTACTAAAATAAATTTCTTAGGGAGGTTTCTATGAAAGTAAATTAAACTAACCTAATTTATTAAACTATTAGAAGACACATAAATATTAAACAAAATATAACATACAACATTGAATGAAAACTAAAGAGAAGTTAGATAAGATTGGTGGGGTTTCCAAGTGACTCAATTAGTTCATTCAATCAATATTTATTTGAATGAATTAATTCTTTAAATTATCTTAACACACAGTTCAAAATATCTAAACTAAATGTTTAATTAAGTTTGAGAAGTAGAGGTCATCAACTAAGACCTCAATTTTAACCTTCTTTCATTAATATCTAGTCAAAGTATTCAAATATTTATAAACACTTTGATAGAGTCGAAGCACTGTTCTCACAATTCCTGATCATGAATTGTCAAGCTTCAACAACAAGAATTGAACACAAAATCCTAAATAGACTAACCTAATAGTCCTCACCAGATAAAAAATACACATTTATTTCCAATGTATCGGTCAATGAATTGAAGATAAAATAAAACAGAAATATGGAAGAATAATTATTAAACAACAAGCACATATCTAACAATTTTAAATCCAGAGGAAATTACAGTTTTATATAAGATTATAAAATATTGGAATGAAATCACCAGAATAAAACATAAGGATAAACCACTAAAAATTTACCCAATCATGTCTTCAAAATGTGAATGGTGTTTAATCTTCATCTCCGTACTTAGTATCATATCTTCTTCGAGTTCGCCAAAAGATCTCTCAGCTACGCTTTCCATCAGTCTGCTCTGATGTTATAAAATTGTGTTCTATCTAATATCTCATATAGAACTCTATCAAGAATAAATCCTGAATATCCTTAATGAAATGAGTGGAATCCCTTTTATTCTCCCCGAATATCACCAACAACACCACCTCCTCCTTTGGTGACCCTAAAATGAGAGAAATTATTTTTCTAAGTCTTATGTAACTTCCCAAGTAACATTATCATAACTTCTCCAAAAATACTATTATAACTCATACTACATTCAATTCCTGATCAAAAAACCTCCAACTAAAACTCATCAATAAACATAGATTATATCCATCCAAAAATCATTTAAATTTCTCATTAAATAAACCACTTTTCTCCCAGTTATTCATGGTCAATGTATTCTGATTTACGAGCATAAACAAATCAGTTCCCATCATCCTCATGTGTATATTATTATGTAGAAGACCTTATTCTCCATGAATTAGTTTAAAAAAGACTAGTCTCACTCAAACTAAAGATGATTCATTCCTTAAGAACCTAGTGTTCACATTGAAACGATCTAGAGACAATAGAAAAGCATAATGATCCTATTAGAAACTCCTTTATAGATCCACGACAACACAAAACAAAAAGCAGTTGAACACATTTATATTAATAGAGGTGTCAGAAATCCCAAAAACAATAATCATATCATCAAAGCTCAGACTAGACTTCATACATGTGCAAACGATTCTCAAAGATCATCACTAGAATGGATGAGTCCTTCACCCATGCAATAAGAATTTTTAATGGCATCTTAGAAAAGATCAGCTCATTAAGGGGGCATTGGGGGAGGGGGGTAGGGTGTGTGAGGGTCCAGGGGTAAGGGGAGTCCAGGGGGGTGTCCAGGAGGGGGGGGGGGTGTCCAGGAGGGAGGGGGGTGTTCAGGGGGTTGGTGGGTGGTGTTCAGGGGGGAGGGGTGTCCAAGAGAGGGGGTGTCTAGGGGGGGTGTTCGGGGGGGGGGGGGGGTTAAGGGGGATGGGGGAGCAGTGTGCATGGGGTGCAGGGGGAGGGGGATATCTCGGAAGGGGGGGGGGTGTCTAGGGGGTGAAGGAGGATGAGGGGTAGTGTGTAGGGGGTTCAGGGGGGAGGGAGGAGGGGTGTCCTGGCAGGGGGGGGGGTCTAGGAGGGGGGTTAATGGGGTTGGGGGCAGTGTGTAGGGGGAGGGGGGTGTCCAAAGGGGGGTGTCTAGGGGGGGTGTCTAGGGGGGTATCCAGCGGGGTGTCCGGGGGTGGTTTCTAGGGGGAGGGGTTTCTAGGGGGTGCAAGGGGGGTCTGTCTAGGGGGAGAGTGGGGGGTGTGCAAGGGGGTGTACTGGGGGGGGGGGGTCTGTCCTAAGGGGAAGGGAGGGGAAGCAGGGGGAGTGGGGGGGGGGGGGCGGGGTTGTGGGGGTGTTATTTTTGAAATTGGAAGGGCTATATACATAGTTTGAAACCGTGGCTAAAGGCCTATAACCATAGTTTCAAACCGTGGATATAGTCCATGTGTGGCTTAAGGTTCTACCATAGTTTCAAACAATTTCTATAGGGCGATAACCACGGTTTGAACCGTGGATATAGGAATTTAACCATAGCCATTGTTTGAAACTGTGGCCATAGGCCTTTCCCTATAGCCACACTAATACTAGCCACGATCCAAGAAACTGTGGCTATAACTTATATCTGTAGTTTTTGGGCTTATAGCCATAGTTTCAAACCATGGATGTAGCCTTAATTTATAGTAATGATATGTTCAATGTCTTAGAAACCCCTTTTGAGGCTTATGTTATGAAATTTCAAGGAAATTAACGGTATTTTTTGAGACATGTATTTTTGAGGTAGTTATGGGTTAGTACTTTTGGGGATGAAAAATGAAAGGTATAAAATAACCTTTTAGGCTAAAAGATGTTATAGTTATTTTTGATGATTTTATCTCATGTTGGGAGTTTTATAAGAATTATATAGTTTTAGAAAAAGTACGACTCACAAGATGGGTGAAAACCCATCATGTCTGGTATGGCTATAGGAATCAAATCGACAACTGAAGGGTGATAAGGCGCATCACCTACCACTAGTCTACATGAAGTCCCTAGTTAGTATGACCTTTTATTTTAAGTTAAATGATCTTATGGATTAATAATAAGTTTATTTATGAGATATATGTTTTATGTAATAGATATACTTAGTATAGGAAAATTATTTGGTGATTAAGTGATAAATTTTATTTTGGAAGACATTCATAGTTTTTGGAACATTATATGATTAAGGTAAATAGAACAATATGGGATTTTAACAGAGTAATAGTTGAATTTTATTTCAGAAGAATATATGTTTTCATTGTGGAGTTATGATGATTAACATAATTTATGGAAGTGATTAACCTATTTTAGAGAATATGTGATTAGGATAATTACTTTTTGGTATAAGACTTTAAGAGAGATTTATTTTATTTATAGATACATGTTAAAATTTATCTTGGAAGACTATGTGATCAAATCCTTAAGAATTTTGGGTTTCAATCTTAGTTTTGATTATTTTGAATAATTTTAAGGTCATTTTTTTATTGAATGGTCTTTATTAAACTTTGGTTATTTTTTGTTAAATTTTTTAGATTAATAGTAGTATTTATTTTTATAAAGGTTTTTTATTTTTGGGGATTATCAGATCTTTTACTAACCATTTTGGTTTTGGTTTAATGTCTAAAGATAGGGGAAATATATAGTTCATCATTTTTAGATTATGTGATTCTCTAGAAGTTGATTATAGTGCTTCATGTGTGACCAAGTCATCTTGAATACTCATTGTTTGGAGAAAAGATGAGTTTGTGGTAGAAATTTAATAAAAGGTTGAAACTATACTTGATAATTAAGTACTTTTTCTTATGTTCTTAGTAAATCTCATAAATAATTCCTCAATTATATGAAAATTATATTAAAAAAATGTTACTGTTTAATTTTCCTAATGGGAAATCAAAGACCATTTAACCCATCACAAATTTATAGTTTTCTGGTTGTTAACTTTCTCTTGATCATGTTCTCTATCACTGTTCATCAGAACAAGATGGTTATTTTTTCTTCCATATCCATGTTTTCTTACATGGAATCCTAGTATATGTTATATCGGGTGACCATTTTACTTCTCTTTATTTATTTTAAAGTGATACTATTATTGACTATTTTTCTGATGTGGGATTTTCAATGAAGTTTCTGTGCCCTATTTTAAAATTGTGTGGATGAAATTTCCAAAAGGGGGGAAATATGTAACATCCTGAGTTTTAAGAAAGAAACACTATGTGCAATATCATACATGATATGCTACATCAAGATTATACAAAAATATAAATATTATTATTTAAATGTTACCATTATAACCTAGGCACTGGAATGGTGGTCAAGAATAATATCAACTGAATTATAAAAATATTGTTTACACGTGTTTAAATAACAATTCATTTGTTACAAAATTTATTAGAAATGGAAATAAAAACCAATTGAATATAAAGGATGTGTTTTGATGAAAAATTATTTAAAAACAAAATTATTATGTCTATAAAATCATATCACTCTTTATGGATTACTATTTAATGAAAAATATATGTTATATATTCAATGTAACATTTTAAATTCATCATATATGTTTTCTAGATAAGATATAAAAACAAATTCAATTTTTTTGGATAAAAGAAGTATTTTTATAAAAAAAAGGTTTCACCACCTTTTGATGGAGAAACATTTTTAAATTTAGTTTTTGACACATTTATATATTCTATTTAAAAAAATAAACTTCTTCTTTAGAAATGGGATATCAAAATTTACTCAGGATGAATTTTTGATATTTTTCTGATAACTGTCATGTTTTGATGAATAGTAAAAATACTCTATAATTAAATTGAAAATAAAATTATCCATCAAGATAAATAGAATATATTTTTATAATTTATTATAATTTAGTTAATTGGTATTAACTCTATATTGAATTCAGATTTAAATATATTTCAATCTTTGGAAATTTTTTAACCTTTAAAAAACTTCTTTATGGTATTGACAACGGGAATTAATTTTAAATTAATTACTACAATTTTTGGGTTTTGAATCTGGAAAAATTGATTCCATATTTGGAATTATAAGTCCAAAATTGTTTACATAGGTACATTTTATTATTATACATTATAAATAGTAACTTCAATAATTATTTCTATTTACCACGGTCAAAGGATAAATCAGTTAAATAAAGGTAAAAAATAATATTATAAAAATATAAAACTACCCTAACATATTTCCTAATCCTATTGGATGAGTCTTGGGAGACCATAAAAATACATAGGCTAAACATTTGGCATTTGGGATCCACTTTCGTGTGATGGTGACCTTTTATAATATTTAATTTAAAGAAAAGGGAAATATAGCATAAACATGCATCTTTTACAAAATAACTTTTAATTTTGGGTTATATGACTAATATATATGACTATAAATATTAATTATAAATATAAAAATATTTCCTACATTATAGTAATTTATTTATAATTTTTATACATTAAATAAATTAATTTATTTATGACACAATGATGATGTAGTGATTACCTTATTAATGAAAGATTCAAATAAATGGATTTATAAATATTAAAATAAGTGTAATTTGAACATTTTGATTCCATAAAAAAATATTCTATATGAAATTTAAATACTAGGGATTATTTAATTCCTTTTTTTTCTATATAATAAAGTTTTTACATCTTTAACAAAAATCAATTACTAAATAATGTCAAAATTGACATAAATGAGTTTTTAAAACAAATAATATTTTATTAAATGATATAACAGTCCAAAAAATATAATATTCGGACAAATTACTTATATAATGTTAAAAATGTCATTTATAATACACTTTTTGTTATCTTGGCATTTTATAGAAACTATAGTAACTATATATTATGAAAATATAAGAAGACATGGTAAGAGTTAATGTTTTTAACCAAGGGTTAAATCTAAATGATAAGATTAATATTGTGACCTAAACTTATTGAAAACCTATCGGTTTAGAGGATTTATACTCATCCTCATATTATCCTAGAAATTTATGACTTTTAACTATTAAAATTCTAAAAATAAATTGATAAGAAAATAATATTTCAAGACTTTCCAAAAGTGCCACTTATCCCTCTTATAAAAGGCTACCACCTCTACCCAATTTATCACACCACTAAATCCCCTTGTATCATCTAAATTATGATAAAAAGCTCCAAAAATCTATCCCTTACTCCTATAATCCTTACCTTGGGCATAAGGCATTTCAATAAATCCTTCTGGCTCAAATCAAAAGAAGTTACCCGATTTAGAGGTAACGTCTTCCATCAAGTTCCTTTATTTTATTTTACTTCTCCACTCCCTAAGATCTTCTTATTCTTTGATTAAATAAAAAAATAATATCCTAAATATACTAGTATTTTTTTATGATAAGTATTTTAACTACACTTACACACATCTCCATCTAATGAATATGAACATACTGTTTCTATATACGACGAACTTCTGCCTCACGAAACGATGATTGTCTAATTTTCTCCTACCACCTATCATGGTGAACATTATGATTGAACTATATTTATATATGATATATATTTTATTTATATTTTCTATATTCTTCTGTAATTTTTATTTATAACATACCTTTATGCTTTCCATGTTATGTAAATACAACAATTTCGTTTGAGGAAGTGTGGACTACCGCGCCCTCAAAGCAATGTGACTCATTCTCGCTATACATAGAACTTATAAAATATGGTTTTATAAAAATATATGAGAAATATATTAAATAAATAAAATAATTTTATTATAATATACTTTTATATCATTTTATTATTATTCTTTTAATATAAAAAAGATATGAATGTAGCATTCATGCGCACTTACGACCTACCATCTCCATGAATGGTTCATTTCATTTCTTATATCCAAATATTATGGATATTATAAATACATATATACTAAATATATATGATATTTAAATCATTGATAATATTTTGGAGATGATGTAATTTTTACTTCAGGGAAAATTTACATAAAAAAAGTTCATTTTTAACTCAAGTATCGAATATCGACAAAACATCTGATTTGGACTTAAATAATTATTTAATATTTATGACATGATAATAAGTGACATAAAAGAAAAAATAAACCTGAAAAAGGTTCTAAATATGTTATAAATTAACCTAAGTTTATTATTAAGAAACATAACGATTGTATGTGTTGAGTCAGACTCAATGTAAGGGACTTCGTATCAATCTCCTTTAACTAAGGCATTTCTTGAAATATGCACCATTATTCTTTTATAAGGTGTATATACATCCAATATGTCATTTAATATCCATATTTTATTTATACTGATGTTATTTTTTAAATCATGGAGATTAATATTTAAATATTTAAAGTGGTATGAGACACCTTGAATGTTTATAGATTTAATTATCAAACATTTTTATTCTTGATATTAAATTTCATATTTATTTATATGGGTATAAAAGGAATATAAAGGAACTTTTATGTCAATCTTGAATTTCATTAAATTTTTTCAAAATTAATCTTTTTTATATGAAGTGTTTTACTTTATTTACAAAATGAAAAAAGTAATGTTTTTAACTTATACATCGATGATGACTTCTCTGCTTCTATAACCGTTATTTGATATTTGGATTCTTCTATAAGCCTTAATGTATTTTAAAATGAAAATAAATCCCTTATTAATATATTTGGGTATCTTGGTATTGAAAATGGTTTCTTAAATGAAAATGTTATTTTTATATAGAAATTTTTTTCATATGGTATTAGAAGAAGCTTTCAAAAAAGGGTTTTGTGATGAACATGTTTTATTCATGAAATGGTACATGAGTATTTTATGAAACGGGTGAGCCCGACACAGCTTATACGATGGTTTGGGCCCCATTATAGCTCATGAGTGAGCCCGACAAAACTTATATTAAGGGTTGAGCTCTAACTCCCGAGGTGAACCCATTATAGCTTATATGAAGGGATGAGACCCATTATATCTCATGGGTGAGCCCAATACAGCTTATACGAAGAGTGATCCCCATTAAAGTGTAGGATCAAAATATAGATGTATATTCTAAATTAAAATAGTGGGAGTGGATTCTAGGTTGAAAAACTTTCCTTTTTAAGCATAAAATGAAATCTATGTTTAACGAAGTTAAAAAATATGGGTTCACAAACCCTATTTATTTCTTAACTAGTAAAATAACTTGATTAGGTTTTGGAAATATGGATCCAAAAAAGAAACTTAAGAAAATTTTACTTAGGGAAATATTCTACCTTAAATTGTATATAATATTATTTATTAGATTATATTATTATACTTTATTTATTTAACAAAATTAAAGTGGAAATAAAACTTATAATAAAAAAAAGTAAATAGGCGTAAGGATTATTTTAAACTAAAGAGAAGGGTATCCAACAACCTTGGATAAAGGTCCCTTGATTTATACTTTCAAGAAAGTCTATCTTACCCACTCGAGGTTAAGCCCCCAATAAAAGAATCATAATTTTCCTTTTTATCCCCCAAAGCCCTCAAACTTTAAGGTAGTTGGCACCTCAATCTTTATATCCCCAAAATTCCTCAAACTTTAAGGTATTCAACACCTCTGTTTTCATATCCATAGAAGTCCATGATTGATCATCCAATCAGATTCTCACTAAGAAAGCTGATAAAAATTTCATGGATGAACAATATGTTCAAAGATTGCATAAATAATGAGAGTTTATCTCTCTATAAACTACTTCACAACATTTCTCAATGTTGTTAATGAATTTTAGTAACTCTTCAAATGGATGGGGTATTTATAGGAAAAAAATTCAATGGTTATCTCCTCCTCCCATGACCATATTTTTCCTTGAATTTCAGATGAACCTATACATGTGTCACTCAAAAATAGTTAGTTAGAACCAGATTGTATAACATCGTTTCATTGTAACATAATCATGTGTAAGTAATTATATGTAAGAAAAACATTCTTAAGTTAAAGAAACTTATGTAAAATAGTATCCTATAAAATGAAATGTTACTTTTAGGAAAAGGGGTAACTATAAGAAAATAATTTAAACATATTCTTATGGAATTTAGAATATGATTCAAAAAAATATGAACAATCAGAATTTGAAATAATTGATATTTAGAGTATGAATTTGAAGGAATTCAAAATCTGAATTCTAATGATTTCAGAGTGTGATTTATAGAGTATTTGGAATTTTAATTTTGATTAATTTGGAGACTGATTTCTAAATAATGTGAAGTCTAAATTATGATGAATTTGGAGTTTTATATCAAGGTAATTTGGAGTTTGAATTATGATAAAATTGGAGTCTGATTTTTAGAGAATTTAGAGTCAAAATTCTGATGAATTCAGAGTTTGAATTTCATAGAATTCAGAGTCTGAATTTTAGATAATTTTAAGTTTGAATTTCTTCAAATTTGGAGTTTGAATTTCTAAGAATTATAAGTCTGAATTTTAGAGAATTTGGGGTTTAAATTTCAGAGAATTCTGAGTCTGAATTTTAGAGAATTCAAAGTCGGAATTACAGAGAATTTGGAGTCTGAATTTTAGATAATTTAGATTATAAAAATATAAAGACTTGGTATCTATGGAACTGTAATATTATAATGTTTTAAATAAGAATCTTATTATTAGTATAAATATTTGATCTTATGAAAAAATATGGTTAAACTTGGATAAGGATCATTAAGAATATTTAATGATTAATCAAATATATTTCCTTAGAGAAAGAAAATTTTCCTTTAAAAAATTATTAGAGAAATATAATTTTCCTTAAGAAATGTGTTTGTGATTTTCAAAACATAAAAATGGAAAATTCATATGGATACTTATTAAATCAACAATATACCCCTTTTTGGAAAGCACAAACAGATTTTCAAAAAGAATATAATGAAAAATGTTTTCAATTTTTGAACTTTAAAATAAATACTTATCTCCCTTTACTTATGAACCAAGATGAATATGACTAACCCCCCCAGGTTTTGAAATCCCTAAGGATTGTATTCCTATCTTTCTTAGAGAAGTTACTTCTTCTTTATTAAGAATATCTTCTTTGAGTAATCCCCCACTTACTTAATATCCTCCTTAATTAGGGCATTCTATTCTTTTAACATAATATTCTTTTGATCATTCCTTTCTCCCCATTTGTGATTTTAAAAAATAAATTAATGGAAAGAAAAAATTGTACCTGAAAGGTTAGGAAAATACATGACAAAACAATAGAAAGATATGAAAATTTCATTATTAAAGGAAAAAAATTGTTACAAGAAAAATACAACAAAATATTGGATTTTAAGAAATAATTCATCCTTATTTTCCTTTGGAATTTACTTTCTCAAGGTTGACTTTATCTTCATCAACTCTTTATGATCATCCTCAAACTTCTTGAGCATCTGATCCTGATCTTGAATTTTCATTTCAATAACTTTGATTTTTTATTTTTGAGGATTAAGAATTTAGGCTTTAGGCTTTACCACATATTCATGATATTTGAACTTTTCTAACAACTTTTCCATGAGTTAATTTATATTTTAAAATTTAGAGCAAATGAATTCAGTCTTCTATTCAGGTATTTATCTTTTTGAATATGGGAAACTTGCTATTGATTCAATTTTTTTGAAAGATTTATTGAAAGGTTCTTGATCTTATCATATGACCTGTAAAAAGAATATTTAATTGAATCACTAAATTCATCAAATATTTTAAGTTCATCTATCACTGACTTAGACTATTTGGTTATTTCATTTAATGATCTCTTATGAGCATCATAACCAATATGAAAAGTCTTGAACTCAGATTCAATATTAACAAACTTTTCAATGATAATTCTTGTCGAATGTGACTTTTGATTGATAGTTTTCTAAAGGAATAGACATCTTGAATCAATTCTTAGAAATAAGGGAATTATATTCACAAGCTTCATTTAGGGCTGAACAAAAAAATATTGTCCCAAGGAAGATGAGGATTTATAAGTATACTCTCTTGTTGGAGAGGGAGGTTCATCTTGCTCTTCGTATTTCCTCTTAGATGTTCCAACTAAATCCTTCTTAGATTTTATAACCACATATTTATTTAGTGAATCAACTACCACTTTCTTTACTTTCTCAACTTTAGATATTACTTTCTCAACTTTTGGAGTCTCATTTTCACTATCAGAAACTTGAATTATTCTATCATCAAGAATTCTTTATCAATACCATACTTAAAATAATCAGGATGAATAAAATCATGATTGATACTTTAATCATCTGAAGGTTTATCAACATTATCCTGAGCATCATTATCTTTTCCTTATGATATTATCTTGGAACTGATTCTTGTAAGAAGAATTCAGGTACCTAAATTTTTTTCAGATGCCTTATGAGTATCTCTATGAAAATCTTGAAAAGATTGGCTTCTTACATCTTACTCTTCATCTTATTTTCTTTTGCTTACTTCTCAAGCTCTTTAGATACTTGAATTTTTAAGGCCTTATCCTCAGTAGGGTCTGACCGAAAAACAACATTTCCTTCCTTCTTCCTTTTCTTCTTCTCTCTCTATTTAGATACTACTTCATCTGAAAAAGTTTTATATTTCTTATCCTTTGGTGGTCCTGACTGAGATTCTGAAATGGGTTCGGTTTGAGGGTTCACCAGCTTCAGCTTTATTACTTACAACTTGAACATAATCATCAGGAAGATCATATAATTCTTTTTTCATAATACTGAAACCATTTTTCATCCTCCTTAGAGTGTCATCACTCAACAACATAATCTTGAAAATTATAGGTTTTGAGATGAATGTAATTTTGAAATACTCTAAACAAAGAACAATAATCTTTGATAGGATTTGTGGATACATAATGATCTAAGACTCGAGGGTGCTATTATTGATATTTCTAATTGTCAGAAGGATTTACATGATGGGGTTTATCTTTCTTAGATTCACCAAGAAATCCATCATGAAAATATAACATTTCTTAAGGGAATACTTGTCTCTCTTTATTTGAATAATAAATCCTTTCATCCACATGGCTAACAATCTAATTTTTTTTAAAATATGATTGAAATTCAGTGAATCAACTCCCTTAAGTAAAAGGAACTCAATTTCCTTAACCTTCTAAAAAACCAACTTCCTTGTCTAGAAAATTTTTAGAGAAAAATATAAAATCTCATTCATAAGGTATATACAATATACTAGCTACCTTATTGAAAGATAAAGAGTAAGCTTTCCCATATCTCTTGAAAGAAAAACAATACCTTCCTCCTTGTTCATAGAAACTTATTGAATCATAGATTTCCATAAGGAGATCAAGATAAACCAGATCCCAACTTTGTCCTGGAAACACAAAGGCTTTCCCATAAATTCTTCTTAATAATTTTTTAAATCAAGGAATCATACTTAAGAAAGAAATTTCATTCGGCCAACCTTTATATATAGATTAACCAATCATTGAGTTCCTTGATTGAGGACATCAAATTTTGTGAGGAAACTTCAAGAGACATTCTTAATGTAAGGAAACTAAGAAAATTGAATGGATGATTTGAAGGGTGGTAGAGATTTAGTGCTAAAATAGTGGAATAACCGATGTGGGATGTGAATATGGGGGCCTTTATATAGGCTTCACAGTGATGGTTCGTATTCCAAAACAATTCAATGGTTGAGATTAACTTGATCTAATCTGATAGTTAATATCAATACCAAAGAAGGATTTATAGATTCCAATATTTTTATGTTTTAAGGGAAAATTAGATTTTAGGAAAGTGAATCTAATAAAGTTTTATTAAAAAATATACAAATACCAGCAAGTAAAAAATGCAAGAAAGAAGATTTAAGGAAACATACTTTTAGGATTACTTAGAAAGAATTTTTTGTATTGATACGTTTCTTCTTATAAACCTTAGGTTCCAAAAAATCTTTTTTAAGGAAAGAAAATTTTATGTTCCAAAAAAATTTTAGGTTCTAATAAATATTTAGGTTATTTTTTTTAGAAAGATAAATATAAAAGGATAAACATATGTACTACTCCTATGAAAATGAGTAACTTATTGTTAGAAGATATGTTTAAAACAAAGTTAATATGGAATATTACCTTTTGGTTATCATTACAAACTTTTTTTCATGTATTCAAATCTATTGGAGGGTAAAGATGTTGTAAAAATGTCAGCAAGATAATCTTGAATTCTGATAAATTGAAGAATTATATCCCATTTAAGTGTGTGATATCTAATAAAGTGATGCCTAATATCATTTTACTTTGAACAAGAGTGATGTGATGAGTTTTTTCTTAGGGAAATGGAACTAGTATTATCACACATTATCTATGTTTTGGTAAAACTCATTCCATAGTCTGTGAGCATGTTTTGCATCCACAACACTTGAGCACAACAACTTTTAACTGCTACTTATTCAGTTTCAGTAGAAAAAAGTGATATTGAGTGTTGGTTATAGAATGACCAAGAAACTAATGAATCTCATAAGAAATGGCAAGTTACTGATGTAATTTTCCTATCCATTCTACATCAACCAAAATTACCATCTAAAAAAAATTTTAAAACAAAATAATTTCCAGAAGAATGGAAAAGTCCTAAATCCATGGTTCTATTTAAATAGTGAAAAATTATTTTCACTACTTTTAAATGATATTCCTTTGTATTAGATTGATATATTTAACATAATCATATATAAAAAATCCAGTCTGTATGACTAGCTATTAAGTATAATAAACTTCCTATCATACCTCTAAAAGTTGTTTGGTCTACTAGTTTTCTAGCTTTATCCAGATCAAGAGAATTTGAGGTACCGATCGGAGTGATTATACTTTTAGTGTTTTCATATACATAGTTCTTAAGAATATATTTAATATAATTATATTGAGATATATATGTTCCTTATGGTTTTTTAGAAATTTTAAAACCAAGGAAAAATGTTAACTCACCCATTATACTCATTTAAAACTCAGGTTTTATAAGATTTTCAAATTAATTAGTTAAATATTACCGTGTTGATCCGAATATAATGTCACCAACATAAATTTAAAAAACCAAAAAAAAATCTTATCTATATTTAATTTGAAAAATCAAAAAAAATTATTATCTATATTTATAAAAATATTTGGATCAACAGTTCCCTTAACATAATTGTTTTGTAACAAAAATCTTGTAAGTCAATCATACCAGGCTCTAAAGGCTTGTTTAAGTCCATATAAATCTTGGGTAAGTTTAAAAACATGTTCAGGATGTTTGTGTCTTCAAAACCAAGAGGTTGTTAAACATAAACTTCCTATTGAACATATCCATTAAGGAAATCACATTTCACATCCATTTAAAAAAGTTTGAAATTGAAGAATGTTGCATAGGCTAGTAGAATATGAATAGATCCAAGTATAGATACTGGAGCTTGGTTTTCTTCATATTCTATTACTTCTTTCTAATTATAGCCTTTAATAACTAATATTTCTTTATTTCTTACGATGATCCATTTTCATCACATTTATTTCTAAAGACCCACTTTACTCCAATTATAGATGTTTCCTTAGGTATTTTAACCCAGGTCTGAACTTAGTTCCTTTAGAATCCATTTAGTGAATATTTCATAGATTTAATCCAATCATCACCTCTTAAAGATTCATCAGTGATTTTAGGTTCTAATTGGTAAAAAAAATCTAGATGTTTTACTTCATTTTTTAAAGAACTTCTAGTCCTTATAGGTTGATTTACCTCACTAATGATACTATCACTAGTATGATTCTTAAGAAACAACTAATTTGGGTTTTGTAAAAACTGTTCATCAACATATGGTAGAAACACTTATGGGGTAAATACTTCAAAAAGAAATTTCATGAGTATTTTCCTTATTAGAAGAAACTTCCATAAAAGTCTGATAATCAGTTTTTGAAAGAACATCCGAATATGTAGATTGGGGTTGTTTAAAAGCAAAAGGATTGGTTTCCTCACATTTAACATGTACTGTTTCTTCAACAATACAATATTTTTTGTTAAAAATTCTATAATCCTTAGAATTAGTGGATTATCCTAAAAATATCTTTCATTGGATTTGGGTGCGAATTTATGTAAGTTATCTTTATTATTTAAGATGATTACTTTGCATCCAAATACTTTTAAGTAAGAAACATTATGTTTTCTATCAGTACACAATTCATATGGTGTTTCATTAAGAAAATGTCTAATTAAAACTCAATTTATAGTATAACAAGATGTACTTACAAGTCAGACCAGAAATGTTTAGAAATAGAATATTCACTCAACATGGATCTCATTATCTCTTAAATAATTCATTTTCCTCTTTCAACGACACTATTATTTTGAGGAGTTCATGGATCTAAGAAGTTATGAGTAATGCCTTTCTTACTACAAAAAGTTTCAAAATCTAAAATTTTAAATTCTACCCCATGATCACTATGAATAGTTATCAATGGAAGGTTTTTATCATTTTTAACATTGGTTAAAAAATATTTAAAATAAGAAAAGGATTTAGATTTCTTTGCTAGATAATAAACCCAAGTAAATCTAGTGTAATCATCAATTAAAAGAATTACATAGTATTTTACTCTAATACTTATTGTTTATGTTAGACCGAAAAGATCCATATACACTAGCTATAATGTATAAAAAGTTGATACTTCACTAATTCATTTAAAGATTGACTTATGTTTCTTTCCATATTGACAAGGATCAAAAACTTTTGAAGAATCAAATCTAAGCTCCGGTAGATCCTTAACAATTATTTTCTTTGAGAGTTTTCATAGGTTCCTAAGGTCACAATGTAATATTATTCTATTCCATAACCAAAATTGATCTTCCATTTCGCTAAGGAAAAGTAGATCTTGGATCCTAAGGTCTTCTAAGTTAAGTGTATAAACATTCTCATGCCAATAGGAAAAGAGAATAAACTCTTCCATGGAATTGGGTACTAAACATTTATCATTCCAAAAATTCAAAAGGTAACCTTCATCACATAATTATATTATTCTTTTAAGGTTGTACTTAAGACCTTTAATAAATAAAACATTTGAAACTAAAGATTTTATAATAATTACAATGTCACATATAATGACAATTTATCTCTAATAATTGTCTATGAAAGTAACTTTTACTCAATTCGTTTTGATAATATTTTCAAAGAAGTTTTTTTACTGTTCATGTGTTGGGCACATCCACTATCCATATACCATGTATTATTATTGTTAATTCTTTTATTTTCCTGAGAATAAAAAATTTAGACTTACAAAATCCAAACTTTCCTGGATAAAAAATTGTTAGAAAGTAAAATCTTAGGTATCCAATTTTTTTTAAAAAAATAGGATTTATGAAAAACTAAGTATTGGGTTTTATTTAAAGAATTTTTTATCTCCAAATGTCCACCACATTGACAGTTAGTGAAAAAGGGGAACTTTTGGGAACAAAATAGTTATGTCTAAAAATAGGTTTTGAATGAGTATAACCAAATCGAAAACTATTCCTAAGAGAAAAAAGTTGTGAATACATTTTATCAAATTCTTTACTTCCAAAAGTGAAATTTGATAAACTTTTCTTTAAGGAGAAAATTTTAGATTTTAGTCTAATTAATAAATTCTTATCCTCGTAGTTATTAGTCTTAGAGTTTGAGTTATTCTCTAAAACATTTTTCTTATAAATAAAATTTTCAAGATCCTTAGAAAGTTTATCCTTTTTAGAATTAACTTATGGTTTTTAGAAAATTTTTTAAAACCAAGAGTTTTCTGATCAAAATATTTGGATAAATCTGATACTTCTTTTTCTAAAACAGAAATTATAGAATTTTCTTTCTCAAACTTCTTTTTTATCTTATAGTTCTCATTTTCAAGTAATTTTGAAAATCTAGAAACATCTTAAAATGAAGGTAAGGCATTATCTTCTGATGAGGAATATTATTCATCCCAAGACTCATAATATTATTCATTAGAAAAATTATCATTTAAAGAAATATTGGTTAAGGATTCATCATTTTTTACTGTATATATAAGACAATGATTTTCAATAGGTAATCTGGGTATAAGACCAATATTCTTCAAACTAGAAGATTCATATTCTGAGGATTTATCTAATGAGTCACCACCATTGGAACTCTTAGTGTCATTAGCCTTAAATAATTTCTTAGCTTTAGATTTTTATTACTTATTTCAGTTCCTTTCAGAATTCTCATCCTTTCTTTATTTTCTCTTGAGCATAGGAAAATCAAGTCTAATATGTTCAGAATTTTTGCATTCATAACAAGTTACTTCAGAATATTTATTTTTATTTTTATATTTATCCTTATATCTATACTAAAAATAATTCTTTCCCACAATATTGTTCACCATTCGAGAAATATTAGCTAGTTCATTCTCAAACTGATCACTGTGACTAGATTCAGATACAACAATAGCTTTATTAGCTTTAGATCTAATTACCCTTTCCAGAGTCCAGGATTTATATATAGTAATGAAAGAAACACTTCCATTACCATTATTTTTCTTATTGAAATCAACATATCTCTTCATTATTGTTTCATGTTAAAGAAGAGTTCCAAATAACTCATAAATAGTAATGTTAGATACTTTCCTTTATTCATCAATATTTGTCCTTTTAGATTACCAATCATTGAGAATAATATCAATTATCTTTTCCATAATAACTTTATCATCAATTACTTTTTCTCCCATATATTGAATACTATTTTCGATAATTATAAATATTTGTTTCAATTTTAAAATAGGTTCTCTATAAGGAAATATAAACCCATGAAATTTAGCACTTAACATAATGCTTCTAGTTTCTATCACTTTTGAAGTTCCAAAGTGTGTAACTTAAAGTTTCTTTAAGATGATATTGGAATATTCACAAGAATATATTTGACTATAGAGATTCCTAGTCCTGAAACATAAAAGAGTATTACATACCTTATAGTTTAGTTGATATTCTTGTTTTTCTTGATTTGTGAATGTTCTGATTTCTTTGTTAGAAATCTTTTATTCACCAGTAAGCATGAAAAAGTTGTCCACTATGGTGTTAATAACAAAAGTATTCATTTTATCTCTCCAGTACTCATAATTATTACCATCAAAGATTCGTGATCTAGTAGGATTTAAGTTTTCTATAGAACCAACATTCATACCTTCTATTATATAAGAAAAATAATTTTCCATAATACTTATTAGTAGTAAAAGTTTATAAACAAAAGGAATATTTATGAAAAACTTGAACAAGAAAAGATGAGCAAGAAAAGTTGATCAAGAAAACTTATATGAAAGTATAAGTATTTCAGAGACATCCTCTGATACCAATTGTAGGATCAAAATATAGATGTAGATGCTCAATTACAAGAGGGAGTGAATTGTAGGATTAAAAACATTCCATTTTAATCCTAAAAGGAAATATATGTTTAAAAAAGTTAAACAATATGGTTTCACAAAACCTCTTTAATTCTTAACTAAGAAACCAACTTTCTTATGTTCAAGAAATATGGATCTGAAAAAGAAACTTAAGAAAAATTTATATAGGGAAATATTCTACCTTAAAGAATATATAATCTTATTTATCAGAGTATACAATTATAATTTCTTTATTTTACAAATTTAAAGTAGAAATAAAACTTGTAACAATAACAAGTAAATAGGTATAAGGAATCTTTTAACCCAAAGATAAGGGTATCCAACGACTTTGTATAAATGTCCCTTTATTTATACGTTCAAGAAATTCTGTCTTACACACACCAAGTTAAGCCCTCAGTAAGAGTATCTGAATCTATCTTGCTATCCCTGGAAGTATGAAAACTTTATGGTAGTTTGAACCTCTATTTTGCTGTCCCTAGAAGTCCTTTATTGATCAACCAATCAAAATCTCACTAGAAAAGCTAAAAAAGCTATTCTTGGCTGAAAAATATGTTCATTAATCCCACAAATCATGAGAGTTTCTATCTCTATAAATCGCTTCACAACATTTCCCAATGTTTCTAACACATGTCATGAATGCTTAAAATGGTTGGGGTATTTACAGGAAGAAATTAAAATGACTATATTCTCCTCAAAAAGTCATAGTTTTCCTTAAAATTTAGAGGGACCTATACATGTGTCACTCAACCAACAGTTATTTAGAAACAGATTGTATGACATAATTTTATTGTAACATAATAATGTGTAAGGAATTATATGCAATAAAAACATTATTAATTTTAAGAAAATTATGTAAAATGGGATCCCATAAAATGAAACGTTACTTTAAGGAAAAGGGGTAGCTGTAAGAAAATAATTTTAAAAAATTCTTAAGGAATTGAGAATAAGAGTCTAAAAAAACTGAAAAATTGGATTTTGAAATAATAGATGTTCTGTATTTGAATTCTGAGGAATTTAGAATCTGAATTCTAATGAATTCAAAGACTGATTTCTTAAGAATTTAGAATCTGAATTCTAATGAATTCAGAGATTGATTTCTAGATAATTTGGATTCTTAATTTTGATGAATATAGTGTTTGATTTCTAGAGAATTTGATTTCTTAATTTTGATGAATTTAGAGTCTGAATTTCAGAGAAATTAGAATCTGAATTTTAGAGAATTCAGAGTCTGAATTTCAAAGAATCCAAAGTCTGATTTTTAGAGAATTCGGAGTTTGAATTTCAGATAATTTAAATTCTAAATTTAAGATAATTCAAAGTCTTAATTTCATAGAATTTAGAGTCTAATAATACTAAGACTCGGTATCAAAGTAACTATAAGATTATGAGGTTTTAGATAAGGATATGATGATTCAAATAAAGATTAAGTCTTACAGAAAAATATGGTTAAAATTGGATAAGGATAGTTAAGAATATTTAAGGATTAAGCAAATAAATTTACTTAGAGAAAGAAAATTCTCCTTTAAAAATTTCTTTGATAAAGATAATTTTCCTTAATTAATGTGTTTCTGAATTTCAAAACATAAAGGAATGGAAAAGTTATAAATACACTTATTAAATCAACACAAATATATTCAATTTGGAAGTCGACCATATGGTCATTCCAATTGAATGGGATTTGAAATGGTTTTATCTATATGATGCTCTAAGTCACCTAAATGAGTTTTAATTTCTTAATATTAGTTTAATGTATTCAATTGAGAAAACATTATGAGTGTTATTCATCTGAAAGTGTTTTGTTTAATTCTCTCAAATAACATTAGATGAGTTACCATGTTTTAACTATACTAATGGGTTTCTTTCCTTTTTTATGTCTGTTACTGAGCTTTTTATGGTCATCCCATGTTTTTGAAATGTTTTCCCTAGGGTATAAGGATTGATTGGAGAAAGGAATAATTCAGGAGTATTTTTATCAAGAAAAAGAATCCAGGTTTTTTCAATGATTTCATTTGGTTGAAAAAGTTGATACTGAGTGTAACTGTCCACATGTAAAGTATGGGTCTATTATGTAATAGTTATGTGCTAATTATATAAAAAATGAAAACATGAAAAGATACCCAATGTGAATTCTTGACGTAACTCAAGATTAAGTAATTTTTAAGGCTGGGTCCTTATAATATCATTTTTATAATCTCATATTAAAATTATTTTAGTAATAAGAGCCATGATTATGATATTTTTGACTCTACTTTAATTTAAATGTTATGAATGTATTAATCACACCCAAGTAGCTTTCAATGGAAAAATTTTCATCCCAAGGGTTTTCTTGGTCATCCGTAGCTCATACAATAATATTAGGACAATTTTTATGGTATTTTTATATTATTATCATATTAATTTTACCATTAATTACCCTATTTACCTTTAATTATGGTAAGTAAAATTTAAAAGGCACTATTCATCAAAAATTATTTTGATCCTATTAGACCAAAATTTTCACCCTAATTACAACCATGTATGTTTTTTTTGAAATTAAATTCATAGAAGTCATACAATTACGTTTAATGTTAATCCTACAAATATGGTTAGAAGGCGGGGAAAAGAGACATTCAAAAGTTCAATAATTTTTTATATATAATTATATTATAAAAAAAGATTACAATGAACTATATTGGATTAATATATGTATTATTTATCTATTGTGACTTTAAAATCAGTTAAAAGTAAAAATAATTATTTAAATGAAAAAGTTGGTTTTTAACTACTATGTTGTATTTTTCATTATTCATCAAAAATTGAAACTTTTCAGAAAAATACCAAAAATTTAACAAAGTTAAATTTTAATGTCCCACTTCCAAATAAGATCTCTATTTTTTTAAAAATAACATATAAAGATGTCAAAACTAGATTTAAAATGGGTTCGCCATCAAAAGGTGAAAAAACTACATTTTCAAAAAAATACTTCTTTTATCCATTAAATTGAATTTTTTTCTTATATAATGACTAGAAAATAAATAGTAATAATTTTAAACATTATATTGAATTTATATTTTATTAATATAATCCAACACAATTATTCACATTTAAATAGGTTTTTTATATAAAAATACATCCTTTATATTTAATTGGATTGTAGTTTCATTTCAAGTTTATTTGGTAACCAATGAATCATTATATAAACATGCGTAAACAGTATTTTTATAATTGAGTTAAAAATATTCAATCCCTCCATTATAATGGCTATGTGATAAATAAAATTTAAAAATAATAATACTCATAATGTATTATTTTTTGGTGTATCTCAATCTTGTGTGCAACATACGATTTCATAGATTCTCGTTATTGTGTGTTGAGTATGCTATCAGACATAACATCCCCTTTAAAGTAAAATTTATATTTAGTTCATAAATATTAATATATATAGAAAATTTATTATTCTATAATTTCATGGGATGTTATATCTATAGAGTGATCTCTCTATAATACTTATAGATTTTCATACTCCCCATCTGTCTGAGGATGATATATAGAACTGAAAATCAACTCTATATCTAGAGCCTCCTAAAGACTTCACCATAACATTGAGGTAAACCTTGGGTCATGAGTAGATACAATAGAATGTGGTAGTACTTGTAATCTTACAAATTAACCAATATATATCCATTCTATCAAGCTAATCAATAGGGAAATTCCCTCTAATGAAAATTAAAGGAGTTTACTATATTATATGATCAACTTAAACCCAAATAGCATTATTCCATTTAGATTTTTTGGGGAGTCAAATGATAAAATCCATGGTAATGTTTGTCCATTTCCATTTTGGTATGGGTAATTATTGTGACATCCCCTTCGACTTGTATCTCATAGCCTTAATTAGTTGACATACCTATCATTCAGATATATGATCTACAATATCTCTTTTTATATTGTACCACTATAAATATTCTTCTAGATCCCTATACATATTCATAATTCATATATGAGCAGATAATGTTGAGTTGTGAGTATAATATAATTGATCCTTCTTCAATTATGTTATTAAAAGAACACATAATCTATTCAAATACATTATCATTCTATCGTAATTATGGTTGAACTCAGTAACAGTTCTCACGTTCTTCTGTATTTCTATATCTTCCATATATAACTCTTTCTTCCTTAGAAAGTTTGATGATTGATTTTTTAATGAAAGATAGGACCTATCCCATTTAATAAGGATTTAAAGTTATATAATATAAAAATCAATAATTATTAGATATCTTTTAATCCTAATCATGGATAAACTGGCATGATTCCTTTAACATAGACCATCATCCACCATATTCTCCATTCCATGGTGGTAATGTATTGAGAATCATAATCATTAATTAGCCCCAATCACCTTATCTGGTTCATATTCAACTCTTTTAGAGTGAATATATACTTAATGATTTTATGAATCATATATATGCCACACTTTTCACCATAAAGATAATTCCTCCATATCTTTAATAAGAAAATCACTACTATAAGATCCAAATTAATATTCGAGTAATTTTTCTGAGGAATTTTTAATTAGTTAATGGAATATTATATCACAATATCATTCTATAAAAGGAAACATCTTAGTCCCTTATTTTATGCATCACTATAGATCAAAAAATCTTCTCCACTATAGGGTAGTGTAATCACTAGTGTACCAACCAACCTTCTCTTTAAATCCTTGAAATTTTATGCACATTCTTCTATGCACAAGAACGTAACCCCCTTCAGAGTAAACTTAGTGAATATGTTATATAGTCATGATAAATTTCTCCCATTGAATAAATATTATCTATCCAACCTAATAAAACAATGGATATTGTTTACTATGGTTGGTCTAGGTCATTTCTCAATAGGTTCTATCTTTCAAGTATCTACTGATATACACTAAGATTATATGACCCAATAATGAAACTTTCTAATGCCAAAATTCACATTTAGAAAATTTAGTATACAAATTATCCTTCATCAAGGTCAATAATTCAATTCTAAAATGAACTTTATGATATTTATTACTCTTCAAATATATAATATTATCATCTATAAAGACTACCAAAAACTGATCAAGTCAATATTTAAATACTCTATCCATTAAATCCATAAAGATAATAAGGTCATTAGTATATTCAAATGGTATCAGTATAAATTCAAAATTACCATACCACATATGAAAGGATGCCTTGGGTATGTCCTCCTTTTTGACCCTCAGTTGTTGAAATGTAGAATAAAGGTAAATCTTTGAAAAGTATTGAGCTCCTCATAATTGATCGAACAAACCATTGATACAAAATAGAGAATAATTCTTCTTGATAATTATATTATTATGTTTTTTATAACAAATAAACATATTTTTTGAGCCACATTTCTTCATAAAAAAATAGTTTAACCCCATAGTGATACACTAGGGTGTATGAATCCCTTTTCTAGAATATTTCAAAGTTTGTTATTCAATTCCAACAACTCATTCAGTTCCATTTTATATGGATTCTTAGAAATATTTATAGCACTAGGTATGATTTATATTAAAAAATTAACTTCATGATATAGGAGAAGACTAAGAAATTATCTAGGAAATACATCATCATAATCCTGAATAATAGGCATATCTTTTATGTTGAGTTTATCTCCAACCATTTTAGATAAATATACCTCATAAATAGGTAGTAAGACACATATAATTGAAGTAGCTTCCATTAGAAGTTCATATTCATCCTCAATCCAAAATATGATCATAGGTTTATTCATAATATCAAACATGACTTCCTTTCCTTAGAAATTGACATGAGATCTATATAAGGAAATCCAATTAATGCCCAAAATAACATAAAATTCAACTGGAGGGAGAATCATTAGACTTATAGGAAGTGTATTCCAAAAAAATTATATGTGATCATATTAACATTAATATTTTTCACCACTAACTCAATATTTAATCATTTTGGATATTAATGAATATCCCTATATAGTTTTCATGATATAAATAAATTCATATGACAAAGATCAAATAATATACTTCAATATCTGAGAATTCCTTTCACCACCTCAACTTTATGATTCAACATTTATTCCCATACTAAAACCAAAATTGTTAGTGTGATCACCAAACATTAATAATCAATGTAAACAGTCATATGATTATAAAAATCATTCTCATGATGTCCTAAATTATGAAACTGTATTTCAACACATGAAATCATTTCTATAACCTAGGTTTTCCATAGTCATCATCTCTTTAAATACTTCATAATGGATCATAAAGAAAATTTTAATTAACCTAGGAATCTTCCCTAGGAGTGTCTAGAAAGGTGTGGAGCCTTAGGTCCACTCATTATACACTGGTGATGATAATGTTAATACCAAATCCATCCCTTTAAAATTTATTACCACTAAGTGAATTTGTTCTATATCTGCATCCACTTTCCAATTTTCTAATAGGGTTTTATTTTCTAGTAAAACCATACAACCTATACTTTAATAAATTTTCAAGATGTTATACTATACTTATAATATTCCATAGGGTTTTCAAAAAATATCTCCAATCCTAATATCCAAAAATAACTAAACCCTGTTATGATATAAACTATAGAAAACCAAGCATAACATACATATATATAACATATTTTTAATGAATATTCAATATATCTCACAAATAAACATGATCAATAACCATAATGGTTTAGTGTACTTGGAGGCTATATACAGAAAAATATTATTTAGGTACAATCTCCATCATCTCGAGAATCTTTAATTATATAAGCTACCCTTTTAGACTCATCAAACTTAGTTCCCTTCTTCATAACTTGGGGAAAAATTAAATAATATGAAGTGGTGAGCTCAGATTATTAGTAAGGATAAACATGTGAGATATCAATCAATAACTATATATAAGAATATAATGATAAAAATGTTTTGATAACATTTGATTATCAATAAAAAACCATACCCATCAATTCATCGATCAAAATAATGCATCATTGAATAAAAATTTAGGACTTCACAATATTGGGGAATCTATAAAAAATAAATCATGAGGCATGAGTTCAAATCATAAGCATATAAATATTGCATAAGAGTATGGAATCATCATAGGCATTGAAAACATACATATGTTTTTTTAACTACCGAGACCATCACCTTATAGTGGATTAGGAATCACCACATGTTTCCCATATCATTGTGGATTATGTTCGGTGTGTTTTGATATAATTATTTTAGTAATTTCACATTGATTTTGATTATGAAAAACACCCACATTTGCGTTACCGATTAATTTTATTAATTGGATTTTGGGATAATATTTATTGGAAAAATTTATTTCATTCAAGAATCACAATAATATTAAATTAACTCTATGTTTGTTTTGCTTAAAGTATTCTAGGAATTCAAAAGTAATCTAGAATAAATGTTCATAACCCTAAATTTAATGTAAATGTAAGGATCATGAACCCGACTTTTTTAAGGATCACTACTTTTATAACCCTATATTTAAAGAAAATTTATGTTTTGGTAACTTTAATTTTTCTTGCTACTGTATGTTTTCATACTTAATATATGGTTCATCAACTCTACTTTTGGAATGATCTGTGCATTTCCAACCATACTTTACAAGATTATGTATACACAATTCAACCCTAGGTTTGTCCTAATCATATATGATATTAAAATTTTGTATTCTTAACATGATTTATTTGAATATTTTATAAGAGTTATTTTATCATTTAAAGATGGTTAAATAATGATTAAAATGCCATTATTCAATGGATTAAATCATTCTTATTTCTAAGGGGTTTTATGTTTTTTTGGGAATTTAAATTCAAATGATCACAATTTATCAGGAAAATTTTCTAGATCTGTTTATCCAAAATTAAATCAATATTATCATTAAATTTTAAGAGTTTATTCTCCTCTAGAATAGAGATAATAGTGTGAAATTGTATATATTTCTAGAAAGAGATAAAATTTGAATAAATACATGTTTTTTTATATATTTAACCATTTTTATATTGCTTATGTATCCACTTTCAACCTTTTTTATACAATTCATTACTGTATCTATCATGGATACACTTTAGAGGCATACATGTTCATCATCTATGGAGTTTTTTCTCTATTTTTATTAAATGTTTATTATTATATTGCAATATTTCCTGAAAGATAAACTGAAAATTGGATCTCTTATTTCCTAAATAATTTTATATATAAAGAATAAGATCTATTATCATCCAGTTTCTACTATAACTTTGAGTTGATTTTCTTTCTCAATAAATAAACCAATGTTGTTTTCTTGAAGTATTAGTTTCTTACTCTCAATCATAGTAGACTTTCATATTCTCACTCTAAGCTTTGGTCATCAAATTTACCTATAAATTGAATTGACTTTTTGCAAGGTTTCAACTACCTATACTCAATTGTAATGGTCTCTAGATAAAAGGAAATGTCTTTGTGAAAATATCTAATATCATGAAGAGAATTCTAGTAGAGTGGACTAGGGGATCTTTATGCCCCAAAACACTATAAAAATTATTTTTTTCTCTTCTTAGTTTTTCTATTGTATAATATGAAAAAATTAAATAATACTACACATCATTGGAATACACAAATGATAATTAAGTTTGATTTTTAAAATATTTTCTAAAAAGAAAAAATTCACCCCTCTTGTGTGTCTTCATATTATTACTACATAAAAATTAGTAGTATAGAGGATCTCTTTGAAGAATTATGTTAGGATCTTGAAATACTGAGTCAAAATTCTATATGAAGAAAGATGTCTATGGATGAACTCAAAGAAGGCATGTTAATGATTGGAGAACCATATTTAAATAGATAAAATTATTGTTGTTGGAAAGGAGGAATGATTATCTATTTAAAGAAACTTGGTCCCAAAGTCTAAATATATATTATCAAACATTTTGTAATTTATGCAGAATCTGAGAAGTAGGATGATATAAAGGAAGATAATTATGATGTTAATTAAAAATACATGAATGAAATTATATTTTCACTTATACCTGATTTATTTAATCATGTTTCAAAATTTTCTAATTTCAATGAGATGTGTAAAGTAATTAAAGTTTCATATAAATGTATTGAAAATTTCGGATAATTAATATATAACATAGCTAAGATGAAGCTCGACACCTTAAAGATGTATGATTATGAATTAATCACTCAAATGAATGAAAACTTTATTGAAATTGTCAATGGTGTTCTCGACTTAGGAGAACCAATTACTGAACTAGATCAGGCTTTAAAAGTTTTAAGAGTTTTACCCTTAAAATGGAATGGACTATCTTATTCAATAAGACAATAAAATCTTGTAAAAAAACTGTCAATGAAAGAATTGACTAGGAATCTAATTATGTATGAGTCCGAAATAAAAGATAAAAAATAAGATCTTATAATAATAAAAAAGGATAACACTACTCTTAAATTCACTACTTAAAAAAATGAAAATAAATCTAAGGAATATACTGAATCCTCAAATGATTTAGAATTTTTAAATTTTGTAATGGAATTGGATCATTTAGCTAGAATATTAAATAACTTTTATAAGAATACGATATGATTAAAAAAGTATTTCAATGATTTCAATAAAAATATTTATAGAGTCAAAGATGTTATATGTTATGAATGCAAATAGATGGGTCACATCAGACCTAATTTCCTACAACTGAAAGAATAGAGAAGAAAAATGGAAGATAAAGGAAAGATATATCAAATGAAATATGATTATGAGAAAAAATGAAATAAATTTATAAAATCTATATAGAGTTCTTATGAAGAATTTATTAGCTATTATAAATTGGATTTAGGGAAGGATCCATCAAATATGAAATCACATATATTCTTTTTTGGCTAAGGAAGAAGATGTATAATCCTATTATCTTGTATATTCGATTCTAAAAACTGCTAAAATAGTAAATTAGTTTTATATTGTTCTATTTTTTAGGATAAATATGAATACATGGTAAAAAAATCATAAATCATTAAATAATATTTATAATTCAATTCTATGTAAAAAATATGTGATGGTAAAACACTATATAGAATTAAAATAAAAATTTAGCAAATCTACTTCAAAATTCACTATAGATAAAGATAAAATTAAAGAGTTGTAGGATGAATTATAATCATTTAAAATTTTTTATAGTATAATTACTAAAGTATAATAATATATAAACCATATTTCTAGAAAAAATGTTCACATAATTGAAAATATTGAATATGTTTTAATGATGAAAATCTAAAATTTTACAAAAAAACTTTTTATCCCAGTTCTAAGACCACATATATGTCAAGAATTACGTATTTATATAATGAAATTAATGGTCATTATTCAAATAATTTTGGCACGAAAAATCCTTAGATTAGTAGTGTATAGAAATCCTTTATTTATAAAACTATGTAAGAAGTTAGTTCTGACAATTTTGGTAAAATAACATAGATATGGTTTCCAAGATCCTTACTTGTTGATGGAGATGAACCCAATAATGTTTGTGTACCTACCCAAGTTTTTATTTTATGTTTTTCTAGGTAAAAATTCATAAGGATAGAAGTGAAATATGGTATGTGTATAATGGCTGCACAAGGAATATGAGTGAAGAATTTTCAAAATTTCATATACTATCAAAAGTTGATAGAGGCTTAGTCACCATCAATGATAACACCAAAGAAAATATAGTTGGAGTTGGATAAAATGTAAATCCAAAGTCAATCATAATAAAAAAATTATATGATCAAGGATTAAATCATAATATAATTAGTATATCTAAACTTTATGATGATGATTTTGTATGTTGATTTTTTTAACAATTCCTACATTGTATTTAAAGATAATATGCTTATTTTTAGATCAATAATAACTAAAAATGTTTATACTTTGGACCTTTGTTCTTCATGGGATAAAAAATTGAATTGCTTAAATAATAAAATAAATGAATTTTGGATTTGGAATAGGATAAATATACACTATAATTTAGTTTATTTATCCGAGTTATAGAAGAAACATTTAGTTTCTAATTTGACTAGACTTAAATTTGATCATAATAAACTCTATGATTCAGTCCAAAAAGGGAAGAAACATAATCAATATTTTAAATGTATCAGCAAGTTTTCTAAACCTAAAAATTTAGAACTTATTAACATGGTTTTTTTGGAACTATCAAGAGTATAAATATTGAATATAGGATCTTATATATTTGTTTTAGTTAATGAGTTTTCTATATTTACCAGGAAATATTTCCAAAAACATAAAAGTGAATCTTTTTATGTTCTTATAACATTTTGAAAAATTGTTCAAAATTAAATAGATTTAAAAATAATTTCATTAAGAAGTGATTATGGAGTAGAGTTTCATAATTAGGAATTTAATTCTTTTTTTCTTAGACTTGGGTATTAAACACACATTTTCTACTCCAAGAACACACTAAAAATGGAATTATGAAAAGAAAAAATAGAAATTCTAAAGAAATGAAAATAAATTTGTTAAATTAATATAGTATTACTATCTATTATTGAGTATAATTTGTTTAAAAAAATTTCTATATAATGAATAGTGTTTTAATAAGTACCTTTCTTAAAAATTAACCCTATAAATTATGGAATAATAGAAAACCTAAAGTTGGATACATTAATGTTTTTGTTTGAAAGGTGTAAATCTTAAATAATAATTAAAACCATGATAAATTCAATCCAAAGGATAATGAAGGAATCTTTCTAGGATATTATGATACTTCTAGAGCTTATAGATTGTTTAATAAAAATTCATGGATAATTGGAAAATATGTTCATGTGAATTTTGAAGAATGTTTTTTTTATCATAATAAAATTAAAATAGTTGAAATCATTAGTTCTATTAATATCTTGATACTTGATACTTAAAATATTTTTTAAAAAACAAATTTCAATATGATGAAAATCAATCCAGTTCAGAAGAACATGAAACTAGAAAACCTGAAAGCATCTTACCTAGACAACCTAGAACCTTATATGACTATCCTTTAGAGTCTATTATAAGAAACCTTAATATAGAAGTTAGGACTAGAAGGAATATAAGAAACCAAGATGATTTTTTTACCTTCCAATACTATCTACAAACTAAGACTATAGAAGAAGCCTTTGAAGATGAAAGTTGGATAATATCCATATAGGAAGAACTAAACCTTTTTAAGAGAAATAAAGTTTGGGAATTAATTTATAGGACCTTGAACCTTTCAATAATAGGAACCAAATGGGTCTTTAGAAATAGGCATGATGACCAAGTTATAACTATTAAAAACAAATATAGACTAGTTTCTAATGGATATAATCAGGATGAATAAATAAATTATGAGCAAACCTTTTCCCCGGTTGCTAGACTAGAATCCATTATGATCTTTTTAGATTATGCATATTATATGAATTTTAAATTATATTATATGGATATTAAATCTTCTTTTTAAATGGATTTTTTAAAATAGGAAGTCTATGTTGAACAACCTCTTGCTTTTAAAAATCCTCATATACTAAATTCTATTTTCAAACATACTAAAGCTCTTTATGTTATCAAACAAGAAAAAGAGAATTGGTATCAAATATTAAGTTCTTTTGTTTTGAAATATCACTTTTCAGTAGGATTGGTAGATCCTACTCTATTTAAGAGAATATATCGTTCTGATACTTTATTAGTGAAAATCTATATAGATGATGTTATTTTAAGATAAAATAATAATTTTTTTGTTATGATTTCTCAAAACATATGAAAAAAGAATTTTAAATGACTATTATAGAATAATTATATTTAATTCTTGATTTTAAAATTTATCCAATATTGGAAATTATTTGATCAACATAAATACATGATTGATATAATAAAATTTTTTTGACTTGAAAACAGTAATACCTTTGAAACTCCGACGTGTACAAATATAAAACTTAATTTGAATGAAGTTAAAAAACCAATAGACAATAATTTATATAGAGGTATGATTGATAGTTTGTTATATATTACTTATAGTAGACTATAAATTGTGTTTTATATCCGTTTTGTGTATATTTTCAATCAAATTCTATTAATTCCATCTTACAGCCATTAAAAGCATTTTTGGATATTTAAAATGATTTTTTTATTTTCTCTATTAAAAAATTCTGATTTTAATTTAACTTAATATTTGGAAGATGATTTTGAGGATGGAAAAAAATATAAAAAAACCTCATAAGACTATAACTTTTTAGGAAAGTATCTAGTTTCATGATCTGGTAAGAAGCAATATTTAGTTGCATTGTAAATTAATGAGAAAGAATATATTTCTACTGGTAGTTTCTCTACCCAAATGTCTGGAAGAAACATACTATTGTATAATTTTTCATAACATTAATCATATTATTACTTTATGTGATCAAAATAGAGTTATAAATATTTTAAATAATACCATGAGTCACTCAAGGTCTAAGAATTTTGATATAAGACATAATTTTCTAAGAGATCATATCTTAAAAGGTGATACATCTTTGGAATTTGTAAATACTGAATATCAAATTCAAGATATTTTCACTAAAACACTCCCCACTACTTGTTTTAAAACCATTAAGTGGGATTTAGGATTATTTAAGTTTAGATAATTTCTTTAATCTTCCTTATAAATCTATTTTATTTTAGTTTTTTTCTGTTTATTTAAAATATACAATTTTAAATATTATTTTATTTTTTATATTTCCTTTTTAAATTTATTATTGATGTATATCAATTTTAAGATTTAAAATATTAATTAAGTAATTTTATTTTTTAAAAAATTTGAAACCTAAATGATTACCCTGATTTTTTTGCTTATGAATCCAAAACTATGCTCTAAATATTTTCAGAGATAATCTATCTTACCCTATATTTTTCACCCTTTCATCCTCCTAGATCTTCAATATCTCTTCCAACCTCAATATTCAAACCCCCAACCTTTAGATTCCAAAAAATGGACAAAACCAAGAGAACTGATGAAGTAGGTCCAAGAAGATCCATGAAATAGAAAGGTTCATGTTCAGAAAGGAGAGTACTAAAAGGAAAAGTTATATATCATGAATGGTTGTTTCAGATGAATATTTTATTGAATCTATCTATAATATTTCAAGGTATTAATTTATTTTTTAATAGTGAAAATATATACTATAATTTAGGGCTATAAGTGATGGAATTTTATGAAAATGCCCTGTTTTATCTTTAGAGATTCTGAAGATGTTGTCTCTTCAAAGGTAAATAATCAAGAGTTTTTAGTTTCTACGGTCGATCTCACTCAAAATTTCAAGTGCCCCAATGATGGAGAGTATCACCTCAGTCTATTTTCAATTGAAAACAATTTAAATAGGGAAAAGTAAATAATTTATTTTCTTTTTGGGTCTTCCAATGTAAGAAAAATGTTTATAAAAGATCTAGAGGAAAACTATAAGATTTTGCATAAATTTATTCAATCAGCTATGGTCCCATGAATATCATAGCTAGATAAGATTTTTTTTTGATATTTTGGTGATGTTATTTTTATTAAGTGAAATCATGTTTAATTTTAGACAATTTATATTGAGATATATGGATCACTACTATTAGAAGAATACAAATATTACCTTCTATACTTATGGAAGGATAATTTCTTTTTTTTTTCATTACAAAAAAGAATAAAATAAAAGAAATTTAGAAAATTATAAAATTTCATCACAATAATATTATCACATTAGGAATTATATAAAATTTTTATTTTTCTAAATCAAAATCATGGTAAAATTACTACCAGTTAGATCTGAGGAGGAAAAACCATCAGGAGTTATTGCTTAGGGTGATCACAGAAGTCAAGTATTTTTTGGCTCTCTGAGATTTCACATTAAAGATGTTAGAGAATCTAGGTTATAAGAAACTAAATAAGTGGGTGAAAATTTCCATGTTTTTTCTAGTTGACACACCTAGCTCTTCAAGAAGAATGTTAAGAGTGGATGTGTTTAATCTTTCGATCTCAAGGGGAGTTTCTCAAGTCCTTAGAAGTTTTGAAGAAAATTCAGATAATGATAGTGGGGATAACATTGTTCTTAGGCCTAAGAGAAGGGAATAACACATTGAATTGATTATCCCTCCTACTATTGAGGAATTTTATCAACTAGATCAAATGGTTGAAGAAAGAGTTAAAGGGACTATAGGGAAGGTTGAAAATACTCTAGTCTGATAGGTACACCAATATTTTTTAAGAAATAATAGAAGAAGATGGTATTGAGGATTCTATTGAATGAGTGGATGTGGATCATATAGATGACTAGGGATATCATGTGAATGATTAAGTGTCTCATATCGATGAGTAAATAGATCATGGAGAAGAGTAATTTAATGAATAATATCAAGGTGATAAGCTTATTCACACTCCCTTAACTGAATCAATAGAGCTTATAAGAGAGCAGAATCTTTTTGTTTCTAAAGAGTATTTGGAAAGTACTGTTACTGAGTTTGGTGAGTAGACTAAGCTTCTTAGAGATTCTTTATCTCCAAAAAGTTAATGTTTAGAAGAGCAGTACCTTCCTTTGGTTTAAGTAGGAGAAACCTCAAGGAATACATAATAAGAATCATATGATTCTATTAATTATCACATTGAAGATATGATTTCTAAATTCAAATAGTTGAGAGAAGATAATAGTCAATTTCAAGGGGAGATGGAATGTTTTAAAAAATCTTATGAATATTTATAGAGTTCTTATATTCCTAAAACCAACATAGAATTAGTTCAAGATCAATTTCAAAGTGGAATGAAAATTTAGTTTCAATAAAATATATTGATTCATTTAAATGTGATATGGAAGATAAAATTGGTAATCTTAGAGCTGAATCAATTTCAAAGTCTTATTTTGGAGATATAAATAAATATTTTGGAATTAAATTTGAATATGTTAGAGAAAGTATAAGACAAGGAAGATCTTCTAATTCAATTACCACAACTTATATATATTTAATAAGAATATTTGAGTCCTTAATAGTTATTCTGTCTTTTATAAGTGATATAATTCAGAGTTTTCAATTTTTATTATCCCACTTCATAGTCTTTTGGACAATTAGAATGAGCTTGTTGTAAGGTTAACTTCTAAAAAACCTGGTTTTCAGAATCTTTTAAATGAGTAAGAAAAAATGTTGAAAAAATATGTTCAAACATCCAAATATATTCATGAGTTTTTGAATGTTAACTTGGTTGAAGATCTAAATATGAGTCAGAAGTTAATTATTTTAATGAAACAATAGGCAATGATATTGAATTCCAATTTTGAGATGTTGATAGTAGAACTCAAAGCTATTCACCAGGAAGTTTCTGATACCCTACCCTCAAAATCATCTTATGAAAAAGATCCTTTACTCTCTTACCATACTAAAACATAACTTTTTAATCCTTGAGCCAAATATTTTATTTAATAAAAGATGATTATTAATTTTCTTCTATTTTAATTGTTATTTTATTTTATCAAATCCTTTTCAACTTCTTAAGAAACATTTAGGTTTGGCTTAACATATCATCTACTATAGTTTAGTTCTATATTAAGTGTGTTTTAATCTATCTATATATTTTTTTTGATATCAAAAAGTGAGAGAAATTTGGATAAACATAACATTTATATTATAATAATACTATATTGTTTTACTATATTTTTTTAATTATATTTAAGTCTTTTTACAATTAAAGGGGATAAAGGATAAAATTGGATTTGTAAGAAAACTAGATAAGTATAATATTAGTTTTTATTGAAACTCTATTTTTGGATTAATTAATTTTAACCTATTTTTTAATATTTACTTCTATATAGATTTTGAGATCATCAAAACAGGTTAAATTGTTGGGTGTGTGTTGATCCAACAATTTTATTAATTTATCACTGATTTTGATGCTAAAAAATACCCACATTTTTGTTACTAATGAAGTTTATTTAAGTGGATTTCAAGATAATATTTATTAGAATAATTATTTCATTTTTGAATCATTTTAGTCTTAAATTTTTATAATTTTTATTTTTATTAAAGTATTCCAGGTATTTTGAAGTAGTCTGGAATCCTTATTTATAACCCTATGTTTGAAGTAAACATAATGATTAGGGACTATAATTTTGTAAGTATCATTACTTTTATAACCCAATGTTTCAAGTAACCATAAGTTTTGGGAAACATACTTTTTTCAGCTACCCTATGTTTTTGTACTTAATGTATGGTTCATAAACTGAACTTTTGGAATCATCTGTACATTTTCCACCATACTTTTGAAGAGTATCTATACATAGTGTAACCCTGCATTTTTACTAGTCATATATGGGATTTGAAATATGGATTATTTGTGTGATTTATGAAAGGGTTTTTTAGATTTCTATTATCATTTATAACTGCTTAAATATCAATTCAAATTCCCTTATTAAATGGGTTTAACTATTACTATTTATAATGGATGTTATTTTTTTGTGGTGTTTAAATTAGAATGATCTCAATTTATTAGGTGAATTTTTGGATCTATTTGACCTGATTTAAATCGATATTCTCTTTAAATAATGAGATTTTATTCATATAAAGAATAAAGATAGTAGTGTGACATCATATCTAGTTTGAAAAAGGAGTTACACTTTGGATATATACCTTTTTTTAAAATTTTAATCATTATTTTGATGTTTCGGTAGCCATTTTCAACCTTTGTGATATAGTTAATCGAAGTATCTATCAGATATGCACTTTGAAGGCATACATGATCATCATCTCTTTAGTGTTCAGTCTATTTTTCTTAAAAGTTTATTCTTATTTTTAAGTATTTCTGAAAATATCATATTGAACTAAGATATCTTCATATATATTATTTTTTGAATTCATTTATATATAAATAATAAGATCCATTATTTTTTAGTTTCTCATGTAACTATGCACTGAATTTGTTTATCAACAAATCAACCAATATTTTTTTTATTAAAGTATTGGCTACTTGTTGTCAGTCATAGAGGAGTGTTATCTTCTATATCTAAGTTATGGTTTTCAAAGTTTCTAGTAAAATAACATGAATTTTTTATGCTTTAAACTACCAACACTCAATTGTAGAGGTCCTTGTATAGGAGGAAATGTCTTAGTGAAAACCACTATGTTCATGGAGAGAGCATATGTATAGTGGACTAGTGGATATTTATAAACTAAACCACTATAAAAATTGATGTATTATCTTCTTAGTTTTTCTTTTCTGTAATATAAAAAAATAAAAGAATGTGACACATCATTACAAAACACCAAGATGTATTATGTTAGATTATGTCATGATTTTTTAAAAGGACATAATTCACCCCCACTTATGTGTCTTCATATTATTCCAACACAATAGATCATAAATCCCTACCTATTTACTATAGTGGATTGATCACATCAACTCATTTTTCATAATTATCTCATGAGATATAAGGATTTAACCAATGAATTATAGGGATATATAATTCTAATCCAACCCATCACATAATGAAAACTATTGGTGTGTGTTCCGTAATATCTTAAATCATTCATCATATCATCCTAGAATAACCCATGAAAAAATGGGTTTTGTAAACTTCTCATAATAAAAATAACTAACCAAATAGGGAAATAATAGATATAGAATCATTTGATCATATCCCCATTAAATAATAACAATCCTTATAGGATAAAGACATTTATTAAAAATACCTTTAGTAGATCATTGAAACATTTCTTTAAAAATATGATATATTATCCTTTTCATTTGAAAAATTTTAAAATAAAAACTTCCAGAATATTGAGAAAATAAACTTCTTCGAAAATAAAACTGAATTTTTTTAAAGGAATCTTCAAAAAAAATAATATTCAATATGGTAGGAAATTGTAACACCCGAGACTTTTATGTTATATAAATCATCAAAGGAATCTTTTTCTACACAACACTTGCTTGGCTTGCTTTACACGCAATCGCGACCTTCCTCGATAGCTTGCGTCGTACGCAATACCGAGTTTCACTAAACAACAATATGCTTTTAAAACTAGCCGTTATGAATAGTAATAACCACTCTTTGAAATTTTATAAATTTTATTTTTCAAAATGGACTTCATTTTTGGGCTCAGAATATCGAAATTAGCCTAGGGTGAAATTTTGGTATTTTTCTGAAAACTTTCAATTTTTGATGAATAGTGAAACCACTAAGTGGTAGGTTAAAAACTGAATTTTGCATAAAACTTAATTTTACCGCTTCTGTGAATGGAATTTCGAAAATCCGACAGAAACGGTTGATATCAGTAAGTAAAATGTGGTTCAATGAGTTTTTGGTGAATAGTAACTTTTTACGATTTTTACCGCGGTTAATAGTAAATAGGGTAACTAAGGGTAAATATGATATTAATATTACCCTAACACATGTCCTAATTCTATTGGACAAGTGTAATTCGACCAAAAACAAACTTAGGAATAAAATATGACCATTTAGGCCCACTTGGATTAGATTAGGACATTTATTATTAATTTATTTAAAGAAGGGTTAAAATAGTTAAAATCAAAGTTTAATAAGTAAATAATTTTTAATATGGGGTTATACATAAGATAAATTAGATTGTAAATATTAATTAGAAAGATAAAAAGATTTCCTACATGATGGTATTTTATTTGTAATTTTTAGACATCAAATAATTTAATTTATTTATTACACAAATATGATGCAGTAATTATCTTATTAATGAAATATTGACAAAATTGATAATATAAATACCAAAATAAATGTAATTTAAGACTTTTTATGAATTCCACTAATTTTATAGGTTACTATGATATATTAAAGTTGATTTAATCAACTTGGTTCGAACATATAATTCTGTTATGACTTTCACAAAAATCATATATCAAATAATGTCAAAATTGACACAAAATAGTTTTTAAATCAAATATTATATTATTAATTGTTATTTTATTCCTAAAAATCTAAGGTTCGGCCAAATGACTTAGATAAGGATATATATATTAATAATAAACAATTTGGGGTTCGTTTGGCATGTTATAGTAAGTGTATTAACCATATAGTTAAAGAAAACAAAAAGACACGGTAAAAGTTAAATTAATTAACTTAGAGTTAAATCTAATTGATAAGGTTAAAATAATACCCTAAACTTGTCTAAATCCTATTGGTTGATAGGATTTCGACCTATCCCCACTTTATCTTCGAAATAAGACCCTTTGGAACCATTATAAACCGATTTTGACTTTAATATAAAATAATATTTTGAGATATTCCTAAGGTGCCCCTCTCCTCCCTTATAAAAGGGCACCTACTCCCCCTCCTCCTCACACCAATTTGAGCACTCAAGCTCGCCCAACCCCTGAAATTTTCTCCTCTCCACTTCCCTAGAATAATCCTAGAGGTCCTGGTCTTCTCCAAAGACCAATCTTAGTTCCTTAAGTGGAGGATTCAAAGAGGCGTTCCAAAGAAGAGGTAATATCCATTACCGATCTTTTCAATTTCTTTCTTCTTCAACTTCTTCTTCTTTAGTTGTTTCATGATAAAGTAATAACATCAGTATTACATACATACTGATATGTTATTATAAATATGAAACAACCCTAATTCACCTTCTATCCATCATACGGAAAAAATGAAATCACCGCGCGTGCGTACGTACGGAATACCGTCTCCACGCCGTGGTGTAATCTATTTTTCCACCATCACCTTACAAGGATGGGTATAATGGTGTAATGAGTAACTATATATGATTATTATGAAGTAATATTGATACTGAAATAATATATATATATACTCCAATACAATTCCACGATCATAGGAACGATATCATCACTCGTGCGTACGTACGGAATACCATCTCCACGATGTGATGCGACTCGTTCTACATGATCTTCATTTCATAATGATTATATAAATGAATTGAATGAATGAATATGGTATATACTACACTAATACCATTCTTAAAATGAATTATCTATAACCTAAAGATAAGAATAAGAATTTATTCAACAAAACACGCATAAGAACAAAAAGTTATAAAGACCCGAGTAACAAGTAACAATGAAATATTACTAACAAGAAGCTAATAATATGACCATATATGATATCATATCAATATGTATGATTCTGGAATAAGTCAATAACATTATTTAAACCATTATACAGGATCTTTGGACACGAACAAAGCAAATCGGACCTAAGGTAAGGGAAATATCACAATCTCATTTTTATCCGAGATTGTTTATTCGTAAGTATTCACTGGGGTGTATTTTATCATCCACATCCATGTTTCATCAATATGTAATATTATTTCCATCCACCTACAATTGTTTAAATCCATTTTTACCCTTCGGTGAGTTTTTAGTAATATGTATGAAAGGAATCTTTTGTCGTACGAGGTACTTTTTGACTTTTCCGACAAAAGTACGAAGAATGTTTTTTTTAACTTATACGGCATGAATGGATTTTTAAAACATTGTTTCCAAGAAGCTTCCTTTACAAGTTTTCAAGTTTATTTTTAATCAACTTCTTTTATTTTAAAGTTGTATGACATGTTATGAAAGGAAAAATGTTTTTGAAGAAGAAAGGATATTTTCCTCAAGAATGGAGTTCAAGTGTTTTATCAAAATTATTTTTCATCTAAGATAATAAAGGGTTCTGTTTTTATCCCTATTATTAAATTGATTTGTTCATGTTGTGATGGAATTATTTTTATTAATTCCTTTATCTTATATGAATTGTTTTATGATGTCATGTTGTTTAAGAATCCCATTTTTATTACATGGGTTATGCGATGAAGTATGATTTATGATTATGTGGCACACATAAGAAAGGATTCATTATAAGATGGGTGGGACCTATATCTCCCTCCAATGCATTGGGTAAAGATTTTATATCTCATGAGATAGACATGGCTGGAACGGAAGGTTATTTCGGTTCAGTGATACATGACTGAAACGAGGAGTGAACTCGGTTCAGAAAGGGACTTTGTCCACTAAGATAGTCTTGGCAATGAGTCATGACTAACAAGAAATGATTTTCCATGATTATGTGTGCATGCCACAAAGTTTCATGTTTTATGTTATGATTATAGGGATCTCATTTTCACTTCTATGATTTATTCCATGATAAGATATTATGATCTCTTTTGCAGGTTTTGATCTTCATAAAGATATGATATGATTTTTATTTCCTTTATTTGCCCTTGCTGGGCATTTGAGCTCACCCTTTTATGTTTTCTTTTCCCCAGGTCAGGAAGATGGATATTAAGTAGAATATGCTAAAAGGGACCCTAGATATGATGAAATAAATGGGAGACACTGTAGAAGATTTATGAACCAGTTGTTTATGTTTCCCAGTTTCTAAAGACACTATACCTATACGGTCCTTTTTGGTTTTTTCATATGTTGTAATAAGTGTGCTTCAATTTCGAAGTATTAACAATGTATGTAAAGTATGGGTCGTTATAGTTGGTATCAGAGGCAAAGGAGGTAGGAATGTATCCGATCCTTGGGAACTCTCACATGTGAGCGTTGGACGAAGCATGGCTCTCCGCCCAAGGGCTTCATGAGGAAATGGCTGCCACTGGGGATGGTGGTGTGTCCCGCCCAGGGGGTGTAGCCGCCCATGGAGTGCCCTGATAGGTATCAACTATAGTCCACTGGAAGTAATTCCAGATCGTTATAGTTGGTATCAGAGGAAAGGTATAGTCAACCTTTGGAAACTAGGATGTGAAAGCCTTAGTAAGAACCCTAAGGATAAGTCTAAGCATAGAACACAATCTTAGTGTTTTAGAAATGGCCTTGAATAACCTAGGATAAGACCATAAGCATGAATTTTTTTTTTCTTTCTTGAATTATGTGGTTTCCTATTATAATTAGTGTTGCTCACACTGTTCTTCTTGGTTTTAGTCAATGGCTGGAACCCGAAGGAACCGTGTTAATGCGGAATGCGATGGGCAATGCAATGATTGTCCCCCTGAGCAACCAAACGATATGGGAGCTGGAATGCAAAATCTTGTAGCCATGCTCACACAACTTTCTCAAGCTATGAATCATGCAGGATTTCCAAACGAACAAAGGAGGGAGCAACATTCTGTTGAATCCTTCATGAGGCAGCATCCACCTTCTTTCAGCGGGTCTACTGATCCATTAGTTGCTGAACAATGGATTAGTACTACTGAAAAGATATTTTCAGTTCTTCAATGTTCTGAGCATGATAAAGTCATCCTAGTAGTGTATCGTTTGGAAGGAGATGCGGATCAATGGTGGAATCTTGTTAAGAATACGAGGCAAAGGGATGAAATTGAGTCTATGGAATGGGACGAGTTCAAGAACTTATTTTTCAATAAGTACTTCCCTAGTATTCTCCGAACAAAGATGGAGAAAGAGTTCCTTGAACTGAAGCAAAGGGATGATGAATCTGTGGGTACCTATGAAGCAAATTTTACCAGACTTGCAAGGTACGCTTCTGGTATTATTATCCAACCTAAGAGTAAGATCGATCGATTCTTTAGTGGCTTAAAACCAAGTCTTCGAAGGGCGTTAGCCATAAGGGACTTAAATAGCTACGAGGAAATCGTTCGATGTGCTCTCAAAGTCGAGATGGAGATTGGAGTAACCCATCAGTCACATGGGTTTGATAAGAAGAGGAAGATGGAATTCAAAGAAAAATCTAAAGAGCACACGGAAAAGAAGATGAGCTTTTCCTTATGCTCAAAGTGTGGAAAGAAACATGGAGGGAGTTGTCTTAAAGGGACAAGTAAATGTTTTAAATGTGGAAAGGAAGGTCATCAGGAATTTGAATGCCGCGATAATGGGAAGAAGATGTCTAATGACGCAAACAAAGGAAGGGATACACAGAATGAACCTACTACACTTCAATGTTTCAAGTGCAAGGAGATGGGGAATTATGCCAATCAATGCCCAAATCCAAGGGTTGATGATGATGGTCGACGTCAACAAACTCTTAAGGCTAAAGACAAAGGAAAGTCACATGCAATTTCTATCAGCGATGTGGAGTACGATAACGATGTGGTGAAAGGTACACTTACCATCCACTCTAAAGTAGCAAATGTTTTATTTGATTCTGGATCCACCCACTCTTTTATTTCTGAAGACTTTTCTAAGGGTATCACCGTATTACCTCAACAATTAGATGTTGAGTTAGCTGTGACAACACCTAATGGCACATCAATCGCATCAAAAGTTTATAATTCTTCTCCGATCGAAGTTTGTGGGAAAGTGCTTCCTGCAAATCTTGTGATCCTTCCTTTAGTGGAATTTGATGTGATTCTTGGCATGGATTGGCTTTCTCTACATGGAGCTCATATCGATTGCCAAAGAAGGGAAGTCACATTTCATATTCCAGATCAATCTACGATCGTCTATCAATGCAAGGATGAACATAACCTTCCAGTGGAAATTTCTTCCATCTTATGGGTATTGATTCCACTAAATGAAGGTTATTTATCTCAAATGGTTGGTGAGAAACTCACGATTAAGAATATGCCCATTGTACGGGAGTTTGATGATGTCTTTCCGGAGGAATTGCCGGGTCTTCCACCAAATCGTGAAGTTGAGTTTTCAATAGAACTTGTACCGGGTGCTTTGCCTATTTCAAAGACACCTTATAGAATGGCCCCAATTGAGTTGCAGGAATTGAAGAAGCAACTCCAAGAGAATCTTGATAAGGGATTCATACGCCCTAGTGCGTCACCTTGGGGAGCACCTGTTCTATTTGTTAAGAAGAAAGATGGATCAATGAGACTCTGCATTGATTATCTAGAACTTAACAAGATCACTATCAAGAACAAATATCCTCTCCCACGCATTGATGACTTATTTGACCAACTACGCGGCGCTCAATACTTTTCCAAGATTGATCTTCGTTCAGGGTATCATCAATTAAGGGTCAAAAGGGAGGATATACCAAAGACGGCTTTCCGTACAAGGTATGGACACTATGAATTTATAGTGATGCCATTTGGTCTTACTAATGCCCCTGCTATCTTCATGGATCTAATGAATAGAGTCTTTAGAGACTATCTTGATCAATTTGTGGTAGTCTTTATAGACGATATTCTTGTCTATTCAAAGAGCAAGGAAGAGCATGAAGATCACTTGAGAATTATATTGAAGACCCTGAGAAAGGAGAAGCTTTATGCCAAATTTACCAAGTGTGAATTTTGGCTTCAAAAAGTTGCATTTTTGGGTCATATAATCTCAAAAGAGGGGATATCTGTGGATCCAGCAAAAACAGAGGTTATCGAAAGATGGTCAAGACCAACAATAGTAACTGAGATCCGAAGTTTTCTTGGTTTGGCTGGATATTATCGACGTTTTGTAAAAGATTTTTCACGATTATCTAATCCAATCACCAAGTTGACTCGGAAGGGAGTTAAGTTTGTCTGGACAGAGGAATGTGAAGAGAATTTCAAGGAGTTGAAAAGAAGGTTATCCAGTGCACCTGTGCTCACACTGCCTTGTAGTGGAGAAAGGTTTGTGATCTACAGTGATGCATCCAAGAAGGGATTGGGGTGTGTTCTTATGCAAAATGATATGGTGATAGCTTATGCCTCACGACAGTTGAAAATCCATGAGCAAAATTACCCAACACATGATTTGGAGTTGGCTGCGGTAATCTTTGCATTAAAGATTTGGAGGCATTACCTTTATGGTGAAAGGTGTGATATTTATACTGATCATAAAAGTTTAAAGTATATTTTCACACAAAAGGAGTTGAATATGCGTCAAAGAAGATGGTTGGAGCTGATTAAGGATTATGACTGCTCAATCCATTACCACCCTGGGAAAGCAAACAAGGTGGCAGATGCATTAAGTCGACAAGACCATGCTAGTTTATCCATGATGAGGATCACAAAAGATCCAATATTTATGGATTTACAAAGGATGGATCTTGGAATTATAATGGAAAGGGAAAAATCTTATCTTTCTCAAATGAATGTTCAACCATCTATACATGTGAAGATTAAGGAGCCACAGAAAGAAGATGTCGAGTTACAAAAGAAGGTGAGAAATGTTCCTGAATTCAACCTTGATTGTGATGGGATAATAAAGTTCAGGAATCGGGTTTGCGTTCCTCTCATCCCTGAATTAAAGAATGAGCTGCTGGATGAGGCTCATAGTTCATCATTCTCTATTCATCCTGGAAGCACGAAGATGTATATGGACCTGAAAGAGTACTTCTGGTGGGATGGCATGAAAAGAGATGTTGCTGAATATGTCTCTCGATGCTTGGTTTGTCAACAAGTTAAAGCTGAGAGACAGAAGTCTAAGGGGATGTTACAACCATTACCCATACCCGAATGGAATTGGGAAAACATCACTATGGACTTTGTCACAGGACTTCCTAAAACATCCAAAGGCAATAATGCTATCTGGGTCATAGTTGATCGTCTTACAAAGTCTTCACACTTCATTGCTATTAGAGAGGATTTCCCTCTAGATCAGCTTGCCAGGATATATGTAAAGGAAGTGGTAAGATTGCATGGAGTACCACTTTCTATTATATCTGATCGAGATCCGAGATTTACCTCGAAGTTCTGGCGAAGTCTTCAGCATACTCTGGATACAGAGTTGAGTTTCAGCACTGCTTATCATCCCCAGATAGACGGTCAGTCTGAGAGAACAATTCAAACCCTAGAAGATATGTTGAGAGCTTGCTCTATGGATTTCAAAGGAGGTTGGGATCAACACCTACCTTTGGTGGAATTTTCTTATAATAATAGCTTTCACTCCAGTATTCAGATGGCTCCTTATGAAGATCTCTATGGAAAGAAATGCAGGACTCCAACTTGCTGGGATGAAGTTGGGGAAAGAAAGCTATTAGGACCTGATCTCGTTGATGAAATGGAAGAAAAGGTCAGATCTATTCAACAACACATAAGAGCAGCTCAGAGTCGACAGAAAAGTTATGCCGACAACCAAAGAAAAGACCTAGAGTTTGAAGTGGGTGATAAAGTGTTCTTACGAATATCTCCCTGGAAGAGGGTTATGAGATTTGGAAAGAAGGGGAAGTTGAGCCCTAGATATATCGGTCCTTTCGAAATACTGGATCGTGTTGGGAAGGTAGCTTACCGATTGGCGCTTCCACCGAATCTCTCTCAAGTACACGATGTGTTCCACGTATCTCTCCTGAGAAAGTACATACCAGATCCTTCACATGTACTCAGCTCAGAAGTTGTACCGCTGGAGCAAGATCTTTCTTATGAAGAACAGCCGATAGAGATTCTGGATCGTAGAGAAAAAGTCCTACGAAACAAGACCACTCGCTTGGTGAAAGTTTTATGGAGAAACCACCAACTTGAAGAAGCTACATGGGAGCTTGAGGATATGATGAGGGAGAAGTATCCTCATCTGTTTGTTGCAAAGTGACGAATTTCGAGGGCGAAATTCTTTTTAAGGGGGGTAGAATGTAACACCCGAGACTTTTATGTTATATAAATCATCAAAGGAATCTTTTTCTACACAACACTTGCTTGGCTTGCTTTACACGCAATCGCGACCTTCCTCGATAGCTTGCGTCGTACGCAATACCGAGTTTCACTAAACAACAATATGCTATTAAAACTAGCCGTTATGAATAGTAATAACCACTTTTTGAAATTTTATAAATTTTATTTTTCAAAATGGACTTCATTTTTGGACTCAGAATATCAAAATTAGCCTAGGGTGAAATTTTGGTATTTTTCTGAAAACATTCAATTTTTGATGAATAGTGAAACCACTAAGTGGTAGGTTAAAAACGGAATTTTGCATAAAACTTAATTTTACCGCTTCTGTGAATGGAATTTCGAAAATCCGATAGACACGGTTGATATCAGTAAGTAAAATGTGGTTCAATGAATTTTTGGTGAATAGTAACTTTTTACGATTTTTACCGCGGTTAATAGTAAATAGGGTAACTAAGGGTAAATATGATATTAATATTACCCTAACACATGTCCTAATTCTATTGGACAAGTGTAATTCGACCAAAAACAAACTTAGGAATAAAATATGACTATTTAGGCCCACTTGGATTAGATTAGGACATTTATTATTAATTTATTTAAAGAAGGGTTAAAATAGTTAAAATCAAAGTTTAATAAGTAAATCATTTTTAATATGGGGTTATACATAAGATAAATTCGATTTTAAATATTAATTAGAAAGCTAAAAAGATTTCCTACATGATGGTATTTTATTTGTAAATTTTAGACATCAAATAATTTAATTTATTTATGACACAAAGATGATGCAGTAATTATCTTATTAATGAAATATTGAAAAAATTGATAATATAAATACAAAAATAAATGTAATTTAAGGCTTTTTATGAATTCCACTAATTTTCTAGGTTAATATGATATATTAATGTTGATTTAATCAACTTGGTTCGAACATATAATTCTGTTATGACTTTCACAAAAATCATATATCAAATAGTGTCAAAATTGACACAAAATAGTTTTTAAATCAAATATTATATTATTAATTGTTATTTTATTCCTAAAAATCTAAGGTTCGGCCAAATGACTTAGATAAGGATATATATATTAATAATAAACAATTTGGGGTTCGTTTGGCATGTTATAGTAAGTGTATTAACCATATAGTGAAAGAAAACAAAAAGACACGGTAAAAGTTAAATTAATTAACTTAGAGTTAAATCTAATTGATAAGGTTAAAATAATACCCTAAACTTGTCTAAATCCTATTGGTTGATAGGATTTCGACCCATCCCCACTTTATCTTCGAAATAAGACCCTTTGGAACCATTATAAACCGATTTTTACTTTAATATAAAATAATATTTTGGGATATTCCTAAGGTGCCCCTCTCCTCCCTTATAAAAGGGCACCTACTCCCCCTCCTCCTCACACCAATTTGAGCACTCAAGCTCGGCCAACCCCTGCCATTTTCTCCTCTCCACTTCCCTATAATAATCCTAGAGGTCCTGGTCTTCTCCAAAGACCAATCTTAGTTCCTTAAGTGGAGGATTCAAAGAGGCGTTCCAAAGAAGAGGTAATATCCATTACCGATCTTTTCAATTTCTTTCTTCTTCAACTTATTCTTCTTTAGTTGTTTCATGATAAAGTAATAACATCAGTATTTCATACATACTGATATGTTATTATAAATATGAAACAACCCTAATTCACCTTCTATCCATCCTACGGAAAAAATGAAATCACTACGCGTGCGTACGTACGGAATACCGTCTCCACGCCGTGGTGTAATCTATTTTTCCACCATCACCTTACAAGGATGGGTATAATGGTGTAATGAGTAACTATATATGATTATTATGAAGTAATATTGATACTGAAATAATATATATATATACTCCAATACAATTCCATGATCATAGGAACGATATCATCACTCGTGCGTACGTACGGAATACCATCTCCACGATGTGATGCGACTCGTTCTACATGATCTTAATTTCATAATGATTATATAAATGAATTGAATGAATGAATATGGTATATACTACACTAATACCATTCTGAAAATGAATTATCTATAACCTAAAGATAAGAATAAGAATTTATTCAACAAAACACGCATAAGAACAAAAAGTTATAAAGACCCGAGTAACAAGTAACAATGAAATATTACTAACAAGAAGCTAATAATATGACCATATATGATATCATATCAATATGTATGATTCTGGAATAAGTCAATAACATTATTTAAACCATTATACAGGATCTTCGGACACGAACAAAGCAAATCGGACCTAAGGTAAGGGAAATATCACAATCTCATTTTTATCTGAGATTGTTTATTCGTAAGTATTCACTGGGGTGTATTTTATCATCCACATCCATGTTTCATCAATATGTAATATTATTTCCATCCACCTACAATTTTTTAAATCCATTTTTACCCTTCGGTGAGTTTTTAGTAATATGTATGAAAGGAATCTTTTGTCGTACGAGGTACTTTTTGACTTTTCCGACAAAAGTACGAAGAATGTTTTTTTTAACTTATACGGCATGAATGGATTTTTAAAACATTGTTTCCAAGAAGCTTCCTTTACAAGTTTTCAAGTTTATTTTTAATCAAATTCTTTTATTTTAAAGTTGTATGACATGTTATGAAAGGAAAAATGTTTTTGAAGAAGAAAGGATATTTTCCTCAAGAATGGAGTTCAAGTGTTTTATCAAAATTATTTTTCATCTAAGATAATAAAGGGTTCTGTTTTTATCCCTATTATTAAATTGATTTGTTCATGTTGTGATGGAATTATTTTTATGAATTCCTTTATCTTATATGAATTGTTTTATGATGTCATGTTGTTTAAGAATCCCATTTTTATTACATGGGTTATGCGATGAAGTATGATTTATGATTATGTGGCACACATAAGAAAGGATTCATTATAAGATGGGTGGGACCTATATCTCCCTCAAATGCATTGGGTAAAGATTTTATATCTCATGAGATAGACATGGCTGGAACAGAAGGTTATTTCGGTTCAGTGATACAGGACTGAAACGAGGAGTGAACTCGGTTCAGAAAGGGACTTTGTCCACTAAGATAGTCTTGGCAATGAGTCATGACTAACAAGAAATGATTTTCCATGATTATGTGTGCATGCCACAAAGTTTCAAGTTTTATGTTATGATTATAGGGATATCATTTTCACTTCTATGATTTCTTCCATGATAAGATATTATGATCTCTTTTGCAGGTTTTGATCTTCATAAAGATATGATATGATTTTTATTTCCTTTATTTGCCCTTGCTGAGCATTTGAGCTCACCCTTTTATGTTTTCTTTTCCCCAGGTCAGGAAGATGGATATTAAGTAGAATATGCTAAAAGGGACCCTAGATATGATGAAATAAATGGGAGACACTGTAGAAGATTTATGAACCAGTTGTTTATGTTTCCCAGTTTCTAAAGACACTATACCTATACGGTCCTTTGTGGTTTTGTCATATGTTGTAATAAGTGTGCTTCAATTTCGAAGTATTAACAATGTATGTAAAGTATGGGTTGTTATAGAAATTTTTTTCATAATTTATATGTTAAAAGAAAATTCCTTTCACAAATTTTTTAAAAAGTAAAAAACAACTTGTAAGGAAAGCATTTAGAAGGATTCAATTTTTTTAAATTGATTCAAAAGTAGGTAAAATAGAAATTTTAAAACATTTAAAATATATGTAAGAACTTTCATAAAATAATTTCAAAGAGTATGGACATGGATGAAAAAGTTCATTGACCAAAAAGAAAATAAGGTAGGAATTTATTTAAAAAAATACCTAAAAATTTTAAGTAGTAAAGAGATAAAAATATTACTATTAATTTAAAATTATAGGTATAACTAGAAAATAATAAAATATATGGTTTTTAAAAGATACACTATATAAATATTTTGTCAATGAATATTTAGCATATAAAATTCTAAAAAGAAATGATATTGTAACATAAACCCTTACCACAATGCCCTATTTTTTCTACACCTTGAAATATCTTCTATAATAAATATATATATATAATAAAAAACACATAAATAAATAACTTATTATGTATCATTCCATTATAATTTTCAGTTATCCTTTTATCAACAATTTCTTTATTAAAATGGACATTTAGATAAATATTAGTCTATTTTCCATGCATGTTTCAGTTTGATGGTTATGGTGCTTAAACCTTAGTCATAGTTTTATAATATATATAATATTAATAAAAAAATAGGTAACACATTTACTCACCATACACACTTTTATAATTATTCACATAAATCAGTGATGAAAGAGGAATCACATCGCTTCAAGGAGGTGGTAATTGACACCTACACAATGAGCGACATTATCATTTTCCAATGGATAGAAACGTAAAAATACATATAATATATTATAATTATATAATATTATTTATTTCATAAATATAATATATAAATAGTGTATTCATCATTATTACCTACCATAAGAGTCGGTGATGAAAAATGTAATACATCATCTTCGCGAGGCGGTAGTCCACACCAACACATGAAAGATGTTTTCATTTTCCATTATATGGATAAATTGATGAAAAAGGGTTATAAAATAAACATAATAAAATTTTAATATATTTTAGATGCTAATTTTATTATATCATAATGGTTAGGATAGGTTTTAAGGAGGTAAAAGAAGAAATAAAAAAACACTCAATTAAGAACTATACCTATTCTTTAAAAAACCTTCATAGGTTTATACCTAATGACTTATTAGGATTATATTATGATAAAAAAGGACCACTATAAAATGAGTTGTAAATTTAAGAAAGGATTTAGGTAGGTATTTTTTGATCTAAGAGGCTCTTTAAGTGTGAAGAACAGAGAAGAGAGGATGTCCTTTTATAAGTGAGGGGGAGGACACACTTGTAGTTTTTCAAAAGATTAAAATATAATAATGTATTATTCAAGAAAAATGGATAAAAAACTACTCATATTCTAATATGAGATTTTATAAGGTCTTAATATGACCATAAAATATTATTTAAATAAGTTTATATGACATTTTAAACCCCTATCATTTTAGTTTCAAACCTTTAAACCTGTTTTAACTCTAACCATGGTAATTTCCTTTTTTACCAAAGTTAATATTAATAATGACCAAAAAGTAAGTCTAAATTATTAAGAAAATATAATTATTATAATTAAAAGCATGGTATACGTTTTATTAGATTCAATTTATATAGGAGGAATAAATTTATTTTAGAATAAGTGCGCAAAACGCAACAAAATTGTTTTTAGAAAAAAGAATTTTTAAGCATAAAGCTAAGTTAAATTTCATTCATTTCGAAGTAAAAAATATAAAATAAATGATAAAATATTTTATTTATATATAATATCTATATTTCATTAAAATCATTCATAAATAGTTATTAATTTAATTTATTAAAATAAAAAACACATTGCAAGCATAAAAATAGTTTCTCAGAAAATCATCTTTTTTACTTTAAAATGATTTTATTTTCTTTTTAAAGAATTTTATAACCAAATAATTAATTTTAAACATGAGTAAAAAATAAATTTCTGAAATTTATTTACTCTTATAAATTCCCTCCAATCCAATTACTAGGTGATAACTTTCAAATTAAATAATATTAATTCAATTATATATCATAGTTGTTTTAAAATAAATGTTTTGAAAATATAATTATATAAAAGAAATATAATTTATTTAAAGAGAAATATATCAAAAAATATTGTGGTGTTATATGTAATGAAATAAATTGTGTAATAAGTGGGTGAGGATATGGGTGGTAATATTTTAAAGTTATCCACACAGGCGAGGGATAAGATGGAGAAGGTGAAGGCTGGTGCAGGGTGGACGGTTACTCTGAATAGGGCGAGGAGGGGTATTAACATAGATCTCAATGAACCTTATGATGAGTAGTTTAATTCTTCATAAAATTCATTGTTAAACCTAAAATTTCTTCCAGAAACTCTAAGTTAAATAACCATAAGGGACTAAAGATAATTGTGTGTAGTGTAACTATTATAAAAATAGAGAATAATATTTCATACCTTAAACGAATTTATCATAATACTTTACTACAGGTATGGATTATGAACTCAAGGAAAAATAAAATTTGTCTAAACAAAAAACAATGAGAGGTATGTTTCTCAAATGGTAAGTAAAAAACCCAAAATTGGTATTATAATTATGATAAGTTAATATATATCATTGATACTTCATTAAAAAATTAAATCTTGAGTTGTATTATATATACTTTTATCTAACTTCATTAATAAGTAATAATTAAAATTGCTAGGATGCAATTTATTTAAGGGGGATAATGAAATGACCCAAGACTTCACTATGTATTATCCTTCAATAAATATTATCTTAATAGTGTGTTTTACACACAAATCCAAACTAAAATGAAATTTTGACATGTTAAGATAAAATTTGACAATTATAATGTAGTCTTTAAATTAAATGGTATAAATTCAAGTAACCATGATACAAAATCAAGAATTAAAGTATAAATAAATGAAATCTAGAAGTGGAAGTCTTCATTATCAATCCCACTTGTATGAGCTCAAATGGGAGTGAGATTCACTAAATGTTTCCCTATACGAATCCCAAGCCAAACTCGAGCAATTACGGTTTGAGAAAAACTATACACATGAGAAGTTCATGCTCATAGATATTTCCACAAGATCCATGCTAGCTGAACTGAAACCTAAAATTATAACCAGAGCTTATCTAATTCTTTGGTAATACCCAGATATCATAAGGGGTTATGCAAGTAGAAATTATAATTATATCAATATCTCATAATATATTTAAATGTATAGATATATTAAGAAATTTTATACTTTTCGAAAAGTAATTTTTTCTCAATTAACATAATGATTAAAAAGTGTATTTTTTGAAAATTAGAAGTTTAATTCAAGGAAATTAGTGTATTATGATTTAATAATAAAAATATATATTGATTTTATGAATAATAAGTTAAAAATACATTAATTTAGTTAGGGGTTTGGCTTAGTGGTAAGAACCCCATAATCCTACATAAAAAATGGGGGTTCAAAACCCATTGGGTGCAGGGTACTATAGCGCATTGTAGCAGTGGCAGCACTGTAGCAACAACGAGCACTTTAGTAGAGACAGGTCACTGTAGTGGCAGCAGGGTACTGTAGCAGCATCGGATACTGTGTAGTACTGTAGCAGGCAGAGTAATGTAGTATTACTATTCCCATAATGGGCCTTGAGCCAAAAATTTGGTCCTACGAGCCATGTAATGGGCTCAATGCCCATTGGGCCTTCGGGCTATGTAATGGGTCTCCCTCTACTCAGTTAAAACAGGTCTTTTATTTTCTTTAAATAATAAATGGGGCTTCGACCCCAACTTTTTAAAAAAAGTTAAAACTATAATAAATATTAATTTATAGGAAAATTAATACTTAATATACCAAAAGTAATTTTCCTATTAAAATAGATCTTCTCTATATTTTTTGTTTTAAATTAAAAAATAAATTTATAAATTTTAGGATGTGAATTTGATAAAATTAATTTAAATTATTTATTTATTAGGGAAATATTATGTTTAGATAAATTTTTGATAAATTTTTTATAATTTATCTTTAGTTGAATAATACAATATTCCATTTTTACAAATACTATGAATTTTATGACATTTTAATTATATATGTATGAAATAGAAATTTATGAAACCTATTTATTTAAAAAAATATATTTTTAATTAAAATTATACATTTTAAAATATTTATTATTGATCATAAATCTATGATTGATATTTTAGAAACCAATTAATATTTTTCTAAAAAATTTTTTTAATAAATTTTACATTTATTATACTAAAATTAATTTTTAATTATCATATAAATTTAACTATAAAAAATGAATTTAAAATTTAAAATCATTAGTTCTAAATTATCTAATAGTCTTCTCTTTATTTTTATCCATAAAGATTAATTTACCTTAAGTAAAAACTAGTTACCTCGGTAAAATCTAAAATGAAAAGGTAATAAATCAAGAGGTTGATACATGTTTAAAATAAGCATGATTATTTTTTGAGTCCTTATAAAACTTATCTCTTCCAAACTACATAATTTATAAAATTTTTGAGCCATTTTCTTTGAGAGAGACTTCCCATTATTGAAATGTTTGGGTATTTTAAAAAGTGTCATTCCTTTTGACTTATAAAAGGGGCTCTTCTCTTCTCAATTCCACTCAAACAAATCCCATAAGGTTTTCCAAAAATATACCAAAACCTATTATAAGTACTCTTTTTCTCTTAAGTTAGGTTATGTTATTTTCAAAATACCATCCCTAAAGGTCTTAACCCCCTTTTTAATGGAGATAATCCATGAAGTGTAGTATAAGTTCCTAAACTATATTTCTCTTTTGTATTTCTTTATGTGAACTTATTATTCCTCATATTTCATTATAAAATTTTAAAATTATAAAATTATAATAACTATTATACTTATATGTTATTATAATTTTGGTGAAATCATTAACCACTCTTCCCTTTTTCCTTAACAAAGGTGAAAATGACATTCGTGTGTGTGCGGACTACCGCCTCCACAAAACATCATATTTAGTTTTCCTTAAAAACCATAAATTTTTAGTGATAATAATCAATTTATTAAATAATTATTATATTTATAACATATTTTATATTTTTAAATGATAAAACATATTATAGATTTCTCTTGTTCTATATATAATGAAATCATCAACCATGTGTATGTGTGTACTACAACATCCATGGAACGATTGATTTAAATTTTTATTTTCATCATTGCATAAAATGGATGGTCATGAGAATGAGTTTATGGGATACAATTTATGTTTATGATACCATTATGGTTCTGGTATGATAAATTGGAGAACCTATTTATGATATGATCAACAAAAGATTATTGTTAATTCAATCGTTTTAAATAAACGCACAAAGAGGAAAATATTTTATTCAAATAAAGTAATATATTCATATCCATTACTTATTATTTTAATTCCTTTGTAAATATGATATATAATACTAATAAAAACTAACTGATATCATTATGGTATTGTTTTAATTTTATTTCAATGTAACCACATCATAATCATCCATTAATCTTGGCATGTTCATGTTTGGGTTTTACCACTTAATTAAACATTGATATGAAATTATATCAAGGATGAATATAAAAAAATAAATAATGATATAATATGATAAAAATATTTAAATAATTATTGGGTTTTTATGTAAAGAATTCATTAATATTTAACTCAATAACTAAGAAAACACATTTTTTTGTTAAGAAAATCACCGTAGTCTGCTTTTTATTGATTTCATATTCACATATAAAGAGAGAAACACTCATAAAGGGAAATTGAAAATAAATATATCATTATAATTTATCCATTATATTAATATTATTGAATTTTTAATGATGAAATTTGGAATAATAATAAATATCGACACCACTCTTATGAAACTAGTACAAACAATGAAAACTATAAACACACATTGTGGGAAAATAGGAAAAAACTAACAAATATACATGCATATAATGACTATAAATGAAAATTATAAATATTTTTAGCCATTAATATGTTGATAAAATATTACATTAAGATAATTATATTTTTTTATTGTAGGTTATAGAATATTTGTCCGAGCAAAAATAAAGGTAAGGGTTTTTTGTTATTAAAATATTTTTCTTAGGTCAGGATCACTACTCTTTTTATATTATCATTCAAGATTGATATATTATTACCTATGATGATGTTATATTTTAGTTATAACTTATTTTATAAGTAAATAATGTTTCAAACTAAAGTCTTCTTCCCTAATGGATCTATTGTTTTGTGAAATGAAATTTTGTCAATAATATTTCCTATTTCTTTTGATGGATTTTTCCTCTATGTAAATGTTTTTACATCACTACAATATTATCCTTTCAGTCCTAGAAACCCAAATTGTTTTTATCTCCAATGATCCTTTTACTCACATTTATTCATTTTGAAACAAAGTTTTTGTTATCTTTTCAATGATGTGGGTTTTTGATAAAGGTGTTTTAAAATATTTAAAATGATTTTATTTTTAATGATCTTATATTATTCCATTATATATAAATTTTTAACATATTTATTATTTATTATCAAGTTATATTTATTGGAATTTTTTGAAGTAAATTTTTATTAACTTTTCTCTTCATCTTCAAAGAAATGGTTTTTGGAAAGTGACTTGAAAATCACATCTTTTTAAGATGATGTTAAGAGAGAATTTTTATGAATTTGTTTTATTTATCTTATATTTTAAAGTATTCATCTAAAATAGAGTAATTGTTCTCTAACCACCATATATGTTATCTTCTAAAATAATCATTTTTGAATATTTTGTCTATAGTAACACATGATCATGTGTTTTTAGGTGATACCATTTGGAAAAGTTTTGAAACCCGTTTTCTTTTTATTGTTAATTTATGATAATATAAATGATTTGATTTTAAGAGGAACTCATATTTATATATGATGAAAATTGGGGTCCTATTTTTTCATCCAAGACATTTATTATAGTTTTATATTTTATAATATAGTGAATCATGGGCATACTTTGATCTATTCACAAATTAAAGAGTGGACATACTTGGATTTGTTCGAAAAGCATAAAGGTTGACTTACATGAATTTGTTCACAAAATTAAATGGTGTACATACTTGGATTTTTTTCACAATGTTTTCCTATTACTAATCTTGTTCCACTTATCTAAAATGAGCCTTATTTCTAATATAATACAAATTTTAATGGTATTCCATGTTTTAAAGACGTTTCTATTTTTTATTTTTTGATCTCATGTTTTGTTTGATTTTTATTATGTATTTATAAGACATGCTATGATGAAATTTATTTGGTATTATGTTTTTATGACATGACTATAAATACTCAATCATGTTTTATGATTTTCACTTATGATCCATTGATCTTTTTATCTGATACTTCTCCTTTTCTCATGTTTAACCTCATTTATATAATCTAATGATTATGACTAGTTGATAAGTTTCCTTTACTAATCCTTTTATATAACCCCTTTATTATGTTTCCATTCCCTTGGTTATGAAGATTATTGTATCATATGAGATGTATAAAAGAGTCTTTAAAGGTTCAAAATTTTAGTGAAATATTAACAAGGACTATAAAATAATATGTTTAGGTAGATAGTCTCAAATACATTAAACTATTATGTCCTTGGGTCATGTGACTATTTTTGATATGTATTTATTAAACCATGGAATTAAAATATTAATTATGTATGTCTAGATTGGGTTTCCATAGAGTAAGTCACAAATTTTTTTTAAGGATGAATTATTTGTCATATTTTAGATATAAAGTTGGCAAGTTCAGTTAAAATAGTACCTAAAAGGGTTAAATAACTACTCTAAATAATGAACATGGATTTTTAATACCCACAAGAGTTAAGAATAAGTGGAGATTATACAAATATTATTGGAGATTTAATGAGTTCCCTAGGAAATATCACTACCATTTTACATTTATAGATCAAATACTTGAATGAATAGCTATAAAGTCATATTTATGCTATTTTAATGGTCACATCCATTACTTTAAAATTCCTAAAACATGTCAATTAAAATAAAAGATCAAATTTAATTATCCCTTTAGAAATTTTTACTCTAGGACGGTGGCTTTTGGTTTTTGTAATAATCATTCCTCCTACAAAAGGTGTATTCTGAGTGTGTTATTAATATTTCTTGAGAGTTTTATTAATGTATCTATGGATGACTTTACCAGTTATAGAAATTAATTTGATTCTTTTTTGTATTATTTGCCTAACATATTTACTAAATGTGTTTAAACTAACTTGGTTTTAAATTATGTGAAATGCCATTTCAAAGTTACTAGTGGAATAGTCCTTGGACAAATCCTTTCATTTATATGAATTAAAGTTGAAACTAATGAACATAAAGATACTAAATATTTTCCTGAACAAAAAAATATTAAAGATATTAGATTATTTTTAAGGAATGCATGTTTTCATAGTAGATTCATTAAGACATTAGTCCCATTGAATTAATTTTTATTAAGTTATTAAAAAATGACACTCCTTCTATTTTTGATTAGGAATATCAATATTCTTTTCCCATGTTAATAAGTGATTTCATTATTGAACCGATTTTTCATTCACTAGACTATAATCTTCCATTTTAGATAACATGTGATGCTTCTAATATGGAAATTGGAGTTGTTAGGCTCTATAAAAGAGGTAATATCTCTATCATTATATACTAAGAGTATAAAACTCTTAATAGCAATAAATTTAACTATATAATGACTGTAAAATAAATTCTAGCTATTTTATTTTATTTGGATCCGTTCATATCTCACTTATTAGCTACTAAAGTAACTTTTTATTATAACTATTTGGACATTAGATACTCATTAAATAAACTAGAATAAAAACAAGTATTTTGAGATAGATTGTGATACTATAATAATTTAACTTATTGATTAGAGATAATGTTAGGAAGTAAAATTTTTTTGTTGATCATTTGAATTGGATTAAGAATAATGATTATTATAAATTTTTTCCATATATTTTACCAAAACAAATATTCTTTATTTGGATTTTAAATTACCTTTGTATGCTCATATTTTGAATTATTTAAAAAATGAAAATTCTAACCTACAAATTTAATCTATATTTAATGTTTATGTTGAATAAGTAATATAAATATTAGCTTTGGGATGATACTATTATTTAGAAACAAGGTTATGAATTAATTATAAAAAATGTGTTCCAAAAGAAGAGAAAATTTTAATCTTCACCTCATTTCATTCTTTACTAAGTGGAGGTCACTTTTATCCTAAGAGAAATTACCAAAAAGTTTTAGTTTCTTGATTATTTTAACAATATTTATTTAATTATTCTTATGAATTTTGAAAATCATGTTATTATTTTCATTATTTTTAACTATTTCAAAGCAAAATGAAATTACCAAACAACATATTATTTTTTTGATGTTTTTTAAATTTGAAGATATGATTTTATGGATTCATTTTCACCCTCTAATGGTTATCCTTATATTATTTTATCAATTGATTATGTATTTAGGTGGGTAGAATCCCATGGTACTAGGAAAGATGATGTATTTACCATGTGTAACATTTTTAAAACTAACATATTCCATAGATTCAATGTTTTTAACACCCTGACATTTTATGAAATATATTTTTTTTCAAATAAATTTCATTTTTTCGATAGCTTGCATTACATGCACCACCGAGTTTTTACAACCCATGATATACTACTATTATTAATATTTAAACATGATCATTAAAACCTATCCATTAAACATGGTGGTATGAAAATGAATAACAAATTTTTAAATATTAATTATATCGGTTTTATATAAAGAAAACATATTGATGAAAAAACACTTAATGTTTTATTAAATTCATTCTATGTTTCGAAAATACTATATTTTAAAAAAAATTTCTTTTTTTAAAAAAATAATAAAAGTAATTTTTTCAAATTTTAAAAAATTAATTTTTAAAAATAGACTTAATTTTTGAAATCTATATATTAAAATTATCATTTCATTTAATTTTTTATAATTTTCTAAAAATGTTAATTTTTTGATGAAAAGTTAACAAATATGGATTTCTATTAATTTTCTTTAAAGAATTTAAAAGATCCATTTTATTTTCAGATAGTTTTAAAAGTAAAATTAGTTAATTATATATATATATATGAATCCTATATAGTTCATTAGAATAAATTTTATTTTAAATTATAATATTCAAACATTCTATACTTTTGAAAATTTTCTCTTTGGAAACCCACTTTTGTATCGCATCTACAGGTTTAATTTTAATTTTAAATGTTCAATTCAATGAATTGAATTTAGAAAAATGTATTCCATATTTTGAATAAGAATAATTTATACTATATAATAAGGTCAATTAATATTTGTTAATAAATAATTATAAAAATAATAAAAATCAATTACCATAGTTAAGGTTAAAATAAGGTTTTGCGCGTAACATGTGCTTGTGTTAAAATTAATATTCCACTCATAAATGTTTTTTATTTTATAAATTGGGTTTAAAATTTAGAATCAAAGGGTCCAAATTATCAAATAATAATTATTTTATTTTTTGACTTAAGGGATAAATAATCTAGGTAAATAAATAAAAGAACTAGTTACCATGGTGAAAAAAATGGTAAAATTAAGTAAATTTATAGGATAAAGAATAACATGTTTAAAAAATATGTCTCATTTTTTCAGTTTCTTGGTTAGAATATATATTTCTTCCACTAATTTAATTAACAATTTTGGATGAACTTGTGGTGAGAGTGACTTCCCATTATTGAATAGTTTTGGGTAATTACAAAAAATGGCAATCCTCCTTAATTATAAAAGATAACTTACACCCCTAACTTATTCACACATATTAATCAAATTGTATAGAAAACACCTAAAAAATACCACCAAAAAATACTTATATGCATTCTAGAGCTACAGGTAATCCCAAAAGACCCACCCTATAGTCCTTAATAAGTTATCCAAAGGAGGTTCTAAGTAAAGGTAGTTATCTTCACTAAAGTTTTTTTTTCACTTCTTATCTTATCAACACCATTATTGTCATAATAATTCCAATATAAAAACAATAGTATATAACATATAATGAGATATATTTTTTTAATAACCTATAGCTGCCTCCTCTTCTATCAAATGGGAAACAGAACTGTCAATCGTGTGTACGGTGGACTGTCACCTCGCGAACCGATGTAATTCATTTTCTATCACCACCTATCAAGACTAGATATAATGATATAATTAACATATTTATATGATATTTATGAAATAATTATACTTATAGAATTATAATATCATATAAACCTTCTATGTTTTCATTCTTTGGGAATACAATAACATCCCTCCTATGTACGGTGAACAACCACCTCACGAAGTGATGTGATTCGTTCTTTACTTACGTTTTACATGGAAGGTAATAATAATAGGTTTAATGAAAAAATGTGGTATATATGAAATAAAACTATCTTAAAATTTTAATATATTATTTAACTTTCTTTTGTTTCATTTGTTGAGAAAATATAAACAACATTCATGCGTGCGTACGACCTACCGACTCCATGAACATTGTAATTCATTTTCTATATCTAAATTTATTGCATTAATATAAATAAATATATAATGAATATATATGATATTTATTTCATGTTTAAAATTATTGATATTATAGAACCATGATTTATGTAAAAGTATAAAAAATACCAAACCAAACCACACATAAAAAACAAAGTAGTTATAACCCGAAATACGATTTTAACAATGAATTGTTAATAAATTGGTAATAAAAGGTCATAAGAAAATTATATATGGAATGATACATATTTTAATAGTTTTTTAATATATGCATAATAAACTTATATTTATTATACATGATATTAGAATGTCTATGATAGAATTTGGGACTTATGGTAAGGTATTTTTATCTTATATTGTATTCTTCAGGATATAATTTATATTATAATACAATATAATTTTATAAGGTTTATATAAAGAACATTAGACATTTTATATCACAAATATACTTATTTTAATGATATATAATGTTTAATTTTATTTTATTCTTTAATGAGGATTTTAATTCAAATATTTTCAAATTAGTAAGGGATTTTAGACTCACTTTTTTTCATGTGGGACATAAACATTATACACCACTTGTTTCTTTTGTGTGGTGTATATACTACCAATGAATGATTTTTATGATAACTATCCTAAAAGATTTTGGATATATATATCCATCTAATTTTATTTCTTTCCTAGAGATTATTATTCCAAATATACCAATGTGGTAAAGGTTTAATGTAATAATCTCATTATTTAATGAGATTGTTTATGATATTCTTCTAATGATGAGATCTTATGAAATATACCCCAGGAAACTCATGTATTTTATTATCCTCCTATTATTTCTATAAAATAAAAGTTGTCCTTTAATTTTTATCTCCTAAATGATTAAATAAACCAAAGGAATGTTTTTAATAAAAATAGACTTCATTTATCTCTTTTATCGAAAACCCTTTTTCCTTTCATATACATGTTTTTTAAAAATGTTTTAATAAAAGTTTTTACTATTCTATAATGATTGTTTAAATAATTTTTTACACATGTTTTATTTTTCACAAAATATTTTTAAATTAATCTTCATGTCATCTTCCAAACAAGGCCCTTTTGGCTGTTACTAAAATGTGAAAGGAATATTTGTTTTTACATGAATGACTTTGTAACAACCTGGACCCGAACAGCCACCCGGATAGTGCTAAACAGGTGATATGTTACTACCTTAGGCGCACCTCCCCGAATGCCAAAGGCTACCGAATAGCACTGAGGGTATGATAGGTATTGTAGGGAGGCTATACCCTCTCAGAGGACAATAATGGTACTGGTCTGAGAAATAATATATAACATGCAATGAAAATAAATGACTTAGCAGACTCGAACCATATCTACATAGTGGAAGCACAATTAATATCAATAAACTGCAGAAGCAATAACTATAAACATCATCAGTGAAAGTAAACATAACAACATGTCGAACACCACTTGTAACAACTAAACAAACCAAGTATGCATCTATAGTAAGTCAACGTATTAAAAGAAACTAATGGATAACCAAAAAAAGCTCCAATAACAAGGTAAGCATGCTGACATGGGAAAGAAATCAAAACAAAGTGACCTCTAGCTTGGAAAGACCTGAAGGTCCATACCATCTCCATGCAATAGCTAATATAGTCCATCTCATGAATTTGACCTATTTCTTACACGTAAATCCATAAAGTCTACACACGGCCTAAATGCCCTGTGTAGGGTGTGAGAAGAATCTCAGTAGGATACCACCCAATAGTGCATACAAAATATAAGTGTTTCAGAAGGCATACAGTTGTAAGGAAAATGGAAAATAGTAAGATGCACAAATAAAAAAAAACTCCACTGGTGCTCAACAGCCACCATAGAGTGTCACCTGCTTCAGACAACTCTAGAATATCTATCAGGTAGCCCGACACTATGTGCCCCTATCACAACATGTCTCAAGTATTGACATCCTAAAGGCATTCCTAAGAAGTAGTAACTCAGAGGAACAATGATACCTATCCTAAAATAAGTAACCAGAGGATCAATTATGTCTACCCTCAAATAAAGTAACCAGAGGGACATCAATGTCTGTCCTCAAATAATGTAACTGGAGGGACAGTGATGTCTGCCCTCAAATAAAGTAACCAAAGGGACAATGATGTCTGCCCTCAAATAAAGTAACCGGAGGGAAAACGTTGTCTTCCCTCAAATAATGGTGAGCCTTTTCCCCCCAACCTGATAGCCTCAACGCTATCCCATGAAAGTTTTTCACCTTCCACGTGGCTTCCTATGACAAGCACCCACAAACCAATAGTACCTAAACTGCAACTAATAGTGGCCTTTACCCACATGAGTTGTCAAAACCACCTTATCACGGAGTCTCTCTATGTGCACATTACTCAATGTTCCGGGTGAGAGGTAATCACCAAAGTAAGTTCCCAAGCCACAACCTCTCTAACACCTCATGCCCTTGTAACCATGCCGCTCAAGTCTGATGGCCTTACCATACAAGTAACCCGGGCCATTCCCAACCTGACAGTCTCAATGCCTCAATCCCGACGTCCATGACGCCCAATCCCGTAGTCAAAACCACCCAATGTAATTCGGGACAAGTCCAACCAGTGATCAACATCACTCAAGAATATCGAGGCCATGCCCATCCCAACCCTAAGGGTTCTAATATATGCAATTCAGCAATTACATATATAATCAAAGAATCAGTTTAAAATAGGCAAACATACTAAACAATTGAATTTCACTAGCCCAAAAACTATCACATATCAACACTGAGGTCTTGAATGCCTCTAATAAATTTATTCATTCTTAAACAGTCTAAACTCATCAGTTTAATCATCACAATTAATTTTAAAACCATTTTGGCATACCCAACCAAAATTCATTATTTGAGCAACAACCCCTCACCTGGCCTCACTCAAGAAAAACATGTTAAGGGAATATCCAATGGAATCCCATGGGTCTAAAAATTAATTCAATATTCAATAGAAGATAAAATGGGTCCTACTCAAAAATACCCAAAGACGCGCCACAGGTCGTGCCACCAAAATGTCTAGGAAAACACAAAACAAGGTATGTACCACCTACATCGTACTAGTATGATGGTACTCTTCTGATAATAGCCTCCAATTTGGTCTAAAACGTGGTAAATATAAATAAGAATAGAAAATTATCAAACCCCTATAACTTGTATTAGAACAGAAATCAAGAAGAATAGATCAAGTAGAAAGAAGGCCTTACAGAGGGGGTTCTAACGCATCTCACTGAGATCAAAATAGAGTTCAGACAGAAGATCGAGAGAAAAAACGAGCTCTGACTAGCTATCCCTGCTCAACCCCATCAAGGGTTTGGGTTTCTACCTCAAAACAAGGCTACTTCCTGTATTATAGAAGAAAATAAAATACACGGTATGTACTTAGGACTACACGCCGTGTGTATTATTTTACTGTTCGTATGATGTATGATATTTTTCCAAGGACTTGCTGACTGAATACATGGTGTGTACCTATGGTACACGACATGTACCTCTCTACTCAGCCGACATCCCCAACATGCCATGTATATCCCCATACATGGCCCCTCTACAGGGCGTGTACAAATAGTAATTGACATGTACTTTATAAAAACATTCTACCCCACCAATAGGTCTACATGCCACGTATGACCTTCACACACGGTAAGGAGTACACAATGTGTACTGAAGGTACATGGTGTGTAATCTGGCAATTTCCAGAACATCTTATATTTTCCCAGTTTTCTCAGAAACAAGTCAAAAATTCAAACAGGGCCGGGATTTTGACCCGTTCTAAAAACCTAGGTTCTTACAATCTCTCCACCTTAATATAGCTCGTCCCTGAGATATCAAATGAAACTCGGAGATGCCACAGAACATACCACCCCAATCAAAGTAACCTAGACTACCCTAGTCTTAAAGTTTATAGATAAATTCCTCAAGGTGATCCCCACCTTAGGAATTTCCTAACTCGGTCTTAACCCTACAAAACTCAAATCAAGCAATGGTTGACTAACCTGTTTCCATACCCATGGTTCTCTCCTAACGTGTCATCAGCTCTATGCCTCATTGGAGCTCTTGTGTAATTTCCGACACCCAAACGTATCCTGTACCGAATCGGGGTTCACCTCTAAGAGGTACTGCATCCCATGGATACTCAAAATGAAACTAGTGCCTAGAACCCCAAGTAACCTGCATCCTCGATTACCCTATTCCCACAATACCTCAAGTAACCTGCATCCTTGATGCCCTGATGCTCAAGGCATCTCAATTAACATGAATCCACGATGCCCCTGATACCACGAATCTCATACATATATATAAATATACCCCAGACTAGATATGGCACCGATCCCACTGACTAGAATCTAGTCATTCCACATAAATCATGTGCACCTCATGCACTCAAAGCAGGCATACCCCAACAGGCCATGCCAAAACAAGTAAAAACAAAACTAATCATGGTCACAACCTCAGTGTACCTCTATCCATCAACATCTCACCAGCCTGCTCAGCCTTTGGTAGCTCCACGACATGCATCTAGCCTGAAGTACGATTGCCAGATGACTGAACTCCCTACGGTGCTTCTCTAGTCACCAGCCACTGACCTCTGAGCTGGGTACCACTATCTCTGTCGGGTCCTCCATGTGTAGTTGAAACTCAGCTACCTTCTCCTGGTACTGAAACTAAACCAAATTTAGATGCAACCATCTATCCTGGTCCCTTCCTGCTAGTTGTCTAAGAAGGATACCTGTAAAACCTCTCCAAATTCCTGACCTGTCTTCATGCCCAACACTCCTTTAGGGGCCTATTTCACTGAGTCCGAACATGTCCTGATTGTCCACACTGAAATAAAACCACTAAATAACTACTATGAGGTGGTCTAGATGAGTCCTTGGCCAAAATGCCCTGTTATAACTCATCCCGTCCTCACTTCCAACTATATGAACCATCACCTGAAGTTGCCTCTAGGTCAACCTAGGGCCTATCCCTCTAGTTCCCCTATGTTATGAGCGCCTAATTCACCACCTCTCAGAATGAAAATAGCCTAAAGATATTTACCAAGATCTAAATGGAATGTCATAATCCATTATCAAAGCACATAACCCTTTTCGATTCATCCCTTATCATATTAAGAAAAAATCAAGACAACTCATTGAAAGTAGTTGTGTAGTCCATAACAGACATGTCTCCCTGCTGAAGGCTCAATAAATCCTGAGCTCTCTCATCCCTCAGTGTCACTGGGTAAAATTTCTCAAAAAACCTATCCTCGAAGTCCTTACATGCCAGTCCTTCATGCCTGCGAGCTTGAACTTGTACATCCCAACAACGCTTTTCCAGTCCTCTTAGCATGTACATCGCCAGCTTGACCCTCCACCTTGGAGGATGCTTGATCTTCTAAAAGATCATCTACATGATCTCTATCTAGTTATCAGCCGCCTGTGGACCACCCTCACCTTAAAAAAGCATTGGGTGTTGCAACTAGAGCCCTCACGCCATATATGCCATAGATGGCTCTGTACCCTATGCACCTCGGTCGATCCCCTACAAGACACATACCAAACTAGTCCTGAGCTACTCATTGACCCACAGTCGAAACACTTCCCACACTGACTGTTGTCCTACATGCACATGACCCGGAACCTGATCATGTCTCTTAGCCTGTACCTATCGCTCATGCACTGCCTTCACCGGATCCTGAACCTGATCATGCTCCTGTGGCACTATACCATCTCTCGCTTGATGCTCCATCTAATTCATCTAAAAGAAACCCGATGAATACAATAAATGGTCATAAATCCCACATATATGTATATAACAATATATTTATGCATATAGGAAAAGTAGTACAAGGAATCACATAAATAATACCCTTACTCCCACCCACCACAGCCCATGCCCATGGCATCTCGGCCTCTTGGCCTCCTTATCTGCCCTCAACAGAGCCAAGTATCAAAAGTACCTCGGTCCATGCCCATCCTGACAACCAATGTTGCCTCAAATTGATGAATAAGTCACCCAATCCTAATGATCAAAATCATCTCAACCATAGTACCTACCTTCTCTTATAAGAGTTAGACCCAAATACCCTGCCACATACAATTCTACAAATATATAAAGCATGGCATAACACACTGATATAAACAAGAAATTCTATCAGGAATTTCACCTATTCATATTTCAAAGCATACAAGGCATGGTAATTGATATTATTCATATGGAATAATCACTTCACAATGTATACATGCAGTTATGAAATTGAAATACCCTAAAAATGTGCCTATCAAAATCCAAAAAATCTCGCCTTGCCATATCAGGCCAATGTCCAATTCTCCCTTACCGCACCATGTTAAGGTTTACATATAAAAATCAATAAAATCACACACCAAGTAAGACAGTGAGGTGGAAATCATATAAACTGTTATCTGAGAAAAATAAAATAGCAATTCCCACCCATGGAAACTTGGTCCATCTCTCATATCTGGGGCTGCAGGCTCCCATGAATAAGCTAGCAAACCAGTTCCAGTAACAACCTATCTCCAGTATACCATATCCCAAATTGTAAAACCAGCAAAAATTAAAAGAGAAGTCTCAATATTTTTAGTAGCCAACAAAACAATGCTACTAAATCACTATCAAGAACTCCTCTGATAACACTTTGTAATAAACCGGACCCGTACAACCACCTGAATAGTGAAAAATGGGTCGGATGTTACTATCTTAGGCACACCTCCCCGAACGCCCAAAGCTACTGACTAGCAACAAGGGTCTAATAGGTATAGTAGGGAGGCAATACTATCTTAGAGGATAATAATGGTATTGGTCTGAGAAATAATGAATAACATGCAGTGGAAATAAACGACTCAACAAACTCGAACTAGACCCGCATAGCAGAAGCATAATCAATATCAATAAAGAGTGGAAACAATAAATATAAACTGCAGTAGTGAAAGTAAATAAAACGACATGATTAACACCACTTGTAACTACTAAAAACACCAAGTATGTGTCTATAACAAGTCAATGTATTAAAAGGAACCAATGGCTAACAAACAGTATCTCCAATAACAAGTTAAGCATTCTGACACAGAAAATAAGGCAAAACAAAATAAACTCTAGCTAGGCAAGACCTCAAGGTCCATACCATCTCCATGCAACAGCTAATGCAGTCTAGATCCTGAAGCTGACCTCTTTACTGCATGTAAATCCATAAAATATGCACCTGTCCCGAAGGTCCCATGCAGTGTGTAAGATGAATCTCAGTAGGATACAACCCAACAATGCCTAACTAATATAAGTGTTCCAGCAGGCATGTAGTTATAGGGAAAATGTTAAACAATACGATGCATAAATAAAAACAAACCCCAATGGTGCTCAATAACCACCATGGAGTGTCACATACTTCGGCCAATTCCAAAATCTCTATCATGTATCCCGGCACCATGTGCCCCCTATCACCATGTGTCTCAAGTACCGACGTCCTGAAGGCATGCCCAATAAGTAGTAACTCAGAGGAACAATGATACCTATCCTCAAATAAGTTACCAGAGGGACAATGATGTATTTCCTCAAATAAAGTAACCGGAGTGACATCGATTTATTCCCTCAAATAATGTAACTGAAGGGATAACAATTTTTCCCTCAAATAAAGTAACCGGAGGGACAACGATGTCTTCCCTCAAATAAAGTAACTAGAGGGACAATGATGTCTTCCCATAAATAACAAAGAGCGTCTAACCCCAACCTGATTTACTCAACGCTATCCCCTGAAGGCTCCTCACCTTCCACATGGCTTCCTATGACAAGCAACACCAAACCAATAATACCTAAATAGCAATTAACAAGGGCCTATACCCACACAAGTGATTAAAAACACCTCATCACAGATTCTCTCTGTGTGCAGACTACTCAAAGTTCTGGGTGAGTGATAATCACCAAAGTATGTTCCCAAGCCACAAACTCTCTAACACCTCGTTCACCTGTGACCATGCCGCTCAAGTCTGATGGCCTTTCTATCCAAGTAACTCGGGCCATGCCCAACCTAACAATCTCACTGCCTCAATCCCGACGTCCATAACACCCAATCCCATGGTCAAAATCACCCAAAGTAATCCGGGACAAACCCAATCAGTTATCAACATCACTCAATAATATCCAAGCCATGCACAACACAACCCTAAGGGTTCCAGGATATGCAATTCAACAATTACATATATAATCAAAGAATCACTTTAAATTAAGAAAACGAACTAAACAGTTGAATTGTACTAGCCCAAAAACTATCACACAATAGTACATAGGTATTGAATGCCTTTGATACATTTAATCATTCTTAAACAATCTAAACTCAACAATTTAATCATCACAATTCATTTTAAAACCATTTTGGCATACCTGGTCAAAATGCCCCGTTTGAGCAAAGACCCCTCTCTCATCCTCACTCAAGAAAAACATGGTAAGGGAATACCCAACAACATCCCATGGGTCTAATAATTAATTCAATATGCAATAGCATATAAAACGGGTCACGCTCAAAAATACCCGAAGACGCACCAAAGGCCGTGCCACCCAAATGACCAAGAAAACACAAAACAAGGTATGCACCACATAACTCATAGTTTTACATTGATAATCTTTTAATAATAGCATCCAATTAGGTCTAAAATGCAGAAGATCTATAAAAGAACCAAAACTGATCAAACACCTATAACTTTTCATAAAACATAAATCAAGAAGAACATCTCAAGAGGAAAGAAGGCCTTACTGAGGGGGTTATAATGCATTTGATAGAGATCAAAATAGAGTTTGGACGGATGATTGGGAGAAAAAACATGCTCCAGTTGACTCTCCCTGCTCAAACACATTGAGGGTTTGGGTTTATACCTAAAAATGAGGCTACTGTCTATTTTAGTGAAAAATATAAAGTACACAGTGTGTACTTAGGACTACATGCCATGCGTATCATTTTACTGTTCATATGATGGATGATATTTCATTGAGGAATTCCCAACTATCTACATGGCACGTACCTATAGTACACGACGTGTACCTCTCTACCCGGCCGACATCCCCAACACGCCATGTATATCCCCATACATGACCCCTCTACACAGAGTGTACAAATACAACACATAGCGTACATGCTAAGAACATTCCACCTTACCAATAGGCCTACACACCATGTATGGCCTTCATACACAGTCAAGAGTACACAACGTGTAGTACAGAAACTTCCAGAACTTCCCATATTTTCCCAGTTTTCTCAGAAACAAATCAAAAATTTAAACGGGTTCAGGATTTTGACCCGTTCTAAAAACCCAGGTTCTTACAGACATAAACAAGATTTTATACCATCGTGATAGATCTATAATTTAAGGGTTCCTCTATAAGTTTCTGAGTTAATTTTCAAAGATTTTTTTTAATTTTTTTTTTGTGAAATTTTAGTTTAAAAAAGTGATTTTTAAATTGGAAAATCTATTTTCATCAAGAAATATTCCAATTAAAATTTAAAAAACATTTTCTATATAAGATGATATCCTTTTATGTTATTTCTTCTTTACTTGATATATGATCCAATTGTACCATCCTTATTATTTATTTGGATGATTTATGATTATATTAAATACATGTTTATGAAACCAGCTGATTTTCCATAGGTTATTCTATGATGAATTGATGAGATGATTATGAGGCCAATTTCCTTTCAATGGGTTTTTCTACATGGGAATATTTATGCGGCCCATTTATTTTCATGGGTTATGATATGATGAATATTTTATGATATTGTGGAACACTTATGTAGGGTTTTAATTATTTGATGGTGGTTATTTTATAACCAAGGGATTTGATTATGTTATAACTAAGGACAATAGTTATGTTAGAAAAAAGGATGGTGGTCATGTTATATCCATGGATAGGTGGTACCTATATCTCTCTCTAATTCATAGGGTAAATATTTATATCTCATGAGATAAAAATGGAAAACAGGTTTATGAGATTGATCCACAATGGGTAATAGGCCGATGGGGTTGATCTACATTTGGAAAAAAGAAGATGGGATTGATCCACAATGGTAAATAGGCTGATGGGATTGATCCACAATGGGAAATAGTTGATAAGGCCAAATCCACTATGTTTTAAGGTATTAGTATTTAACCTTGAAAGATGAAATGGTTTCTATACCTATGTTGGTACCACACTTTTATGACATGATCTTGGGGTTCATGAATTATGTTTATTTCACACTCCTAAGAATCATGTATTTTGGAATGATAATGCATTATACCATGACTCATGTTTATGATCTATGATAGGTTGGGTATGAAATTTGTAAGTTATATTTCTGATCTCATGCTATTATACTTATCTTATGATTTATATGATCATATAATGACATATCTGATGTTCACCCTTATCGAGCGGATGAGTTCACCCTTTCTTGTGTTTCCTTTATCCAAGTTATGAAGAAAGGTATAATGTAGGGTATGTGTGTGAAGAGTAAAAAAGGGTAAGATCAATATAAGAGATATTGAATATCTTTTATTAAGTAAGAAGATTGTGTACCTATTCTGTAATTACACAAAACCTTTATGATCCTTGGTCATGTATCTTGACCATCAGTCTAGTTCACGGTGAGTGTTCCCTTACTGCAAACCAAGTCTGACACTCATGAGGATTATGATTTGGTTAATCCAAATTTTATTTATGAACCATTATGAATGATTTGAATAGATTATAATAATATATGAACTTGGATAAACCTAAGCTATCATATATTGAAATTATGGAGTCATCTTTTAAACATATTATAAATTATTTTTCATGACCATATGTTTTCCCATTATGACAATAGTTTCTCATGCTATTATTTTTATTTTTAGTCATCAGATGGAAAATTAAAGAATCATGTTAATATAAAATGTAATGGACAATGAAATTGTTATCCTACTAAGAAACAAAATGTTAGAGGAGCTAGAATGGAAAATATCATTGCTATACTCACACAAAATTCTCAAGATATGAATCATGTTGAACTTCCAAATGAGAAAAGGAGGGGAATATGTTATTCTGAGTCCTTTATTAGGCAGTTTCCACTTTCTTTTAAGGATCCATTGATCAACTAGTAATTGAGGAATGGATAAATACCACTGAAAATATATTTTACATTCTCTAGTGTTTGGGGTATGAAAAAGTCATTTTGGTTGTTTATGATTTGTAAGGTGAGGAAAATCAATTGTGGAACCTTATTAAGAATAAAATTCAATGGGATGAAATTTACTCTATTGAATGGGATGGGTTTAAGTGGATAATTCTTAGTAAATAATTTCATCATATTCAATGAAAAATGATGGAAAACGAGTTTATCATACTCAAATAGAAGTATGGTGAATCTATTGGTGCCTATGAAGCTAATTTCACAAGAATTTCAAGGTACACTTATGGTTTAATCATCATCCCTAAAAAAAACTGATTGATTATTTGGTGGCCTAAAACTAATTATTCAAAAGGTTTTAGCTATAAGAGACTATAGTATTAACAAAGAATTCATTCAATGTTTACTGAAAGTAGAAATAGAAAATGGATATTTCAATAATTCTCATGGTTTTTTTAGAGAAAGGAAGATTGTGTCTCATGAGAAATCCAATAAGTCACATGTTGTAATGAAATTTCATCCACCTACATGCTAGAAATGTGGGAAAGAGCACTCAACTAAATTACTAAAAGGGATAAGAGGGTGTTACAAGTTTGTAAATCCTAAAAATCAAGAAAAACATATATAAGGGATGAGAAAGGGGATAGTTAATGAAATTAATGGAGAGATATCATAGAATAATGCACCCCCTTCACTCTAGTTTTTCAAATGAAAATTGTTTGGGTATTATAAAAATAAATTACCTAATCCAAGGTATAATGAGGAGGATAATCCACAACAACCATTGATGACAATGGAAAAAGGTAAATCTTATGCAATCATACTTAAGTGAATCATTATAATTGTGGAACTCCATAGTAGGTGATTTATTATTGAATTTTAAATGAATGAGATCTATGAAAATCTTATTAGGGATCCTTTAGTGAAATTTGATGTGATTATAAGTATAGATTATATATCTCTACATAGATATTGGAATAAGAAAATCACATTTAATATTCCTAATCAACTTATGATCATCTATTAGTTCAAGGATGAACCCAAATTTTCAATAGAAATGTTTTCAGTTAAGATAAGAGCTTTTTTAAGAAATGAAAGGTGATTTTTATTTTGAAGGAATATATGATTTTAGTGTGAATTGTTTTATGTGATTAGGTTTTTTTATTTTTCTATAAGACTTTATTATTGTTAACTTGATTGTTTATGGCCATTAGATGAATTCATTCCAATCTTTAGGACTCAATTTTGGCCAAATTTATTTTGGTGGATCCTTAATAAAACTATTTATGGAATAAATTAAATCAAATATTGGACGTTATTGGATAAATTCTATTTAGCATTTTTATTTTCATAAATATTTAGAGGCTGAAGGAATAAGTTAAGGATCTTATGATGATTTTAGTTCTATCAGAATGAAAAAAATCATTATGAATATTAATTTCATGGAGTAAGAGATGAAGTAGAATTTTATGAAAGAAAAACCAAAGGATGGAATTTTTATTATCATATAAAAGAGTGTTGAGCCCTAGATATTTGGGTAATTTATGGAATTATTGATCATATCAGGATAATATCTTATCATTTGGAACTTCCACCAAATTTCTCTGAAGTTCATAGTGTGTTCCATGTATCTCTCATGAGTAAGTACATACCTGATCATTCACATGTCTTAAACTTGTAGGTCGTACAACTGGTTCATGACCTTTCTTATGAGGAAAAATGATAGCGATTTTAGATTGTAAGATCCTGATATTTAGTGAAGGTATTTCCTTGTTAATTTTTTTGGTTAAATCTTAATTTATTGTTAAAGATGTGATTATTGAGTTCTTGATGAGTTTTAGAAGTTTTTTGGGGGTTTGGGGAATGATAAGGGGATAAAAGTGGCTAAATAGTCCATAATTCACGGTTGGAACATGATTTGTGTAAACCATATGAAAAGCCTAGAAAATTATACATCTTGGTGAATATTTTGGATAGAGGGCTAGCTCATGGTTACCACATGATTTTTCAAACAATGCAGGTGTCTCTAGGTAACCATGGGACCTAATTTCCCTTAAAAAGTGTCTTGCATAAGGTTTGTGCATGGTTTGGAAAATCGTGTGTGTAAATCATGCACCCCATTAAAAGTTAAAAAATGTACAGTTTTTCTATCTCATGATTTTTAGATTTCCCTTTCATTTTTCCTTCCATTCGACCCCTTATACACTAGGTGAAAAACCAGCAGTCCTTTCTCCCTCCATAGATGATTCTACTTTGATTCTTTGGAATTTGGATTGCATGTGGGTGAGAATTAAATATCTAGGTGAGTCTAACTCTCCTCTTTGTTACATTTTTTGGATTAGGGCATTTATAATCCATCCTCATCTTCTAAAGCCCAAAAAGATTCAATTTTCTATTGGATTTTAGGTTTGAGATTTAGAGGGTGTTTAAGTTTGATACAAGGGTGTGGATTAATAAAGTGTTCATCAGCAAACATGAGGTAGGTAGTCTTTAAGCTTTATCCCACAATATTAACGTGATATATGTGTATATAGTTTCACATTTTCACCACTATGTTGTGTTTTGATATCATGGGTTATGGGAAGATGTTTAGACCATAAATTGAAGTGAGATACCATTCAAAAACCCAATTGGGTTTGTTGATTACGTGAGACCAAACCTGGGGCTACCAATGGGTAATATATACCCTTGTCAATGGTGAATAAAATTGATAATATTTGAGATAAGGGAGTTATGGGAGAAAATGCATACTAAATGTGTAATTGGAATGTGTTTAGGTTCAAAGGTTTAATTGAAACAATTATGTTTTGACTTTTGGAAAATGCTTGAGTGGTTATGATATGGTCTTGGTTGTGTGTTTGGGGATTTGACTAGATTTCAGATTTATTTATGGAAAATGATTTTTGGAAGTGTGAAATGTCTTCAGCGGAGGTGTTGACCTCAATGAAATTCAAAAGAGGTTTTCTAAAAGATTTCAAATGGTGTTTTATATGGAATCATGGTTCTATTTTTTTGAAAATGGTTTAATGGTTGTCTTTATTGGTTGAAAATGGAAATAAAATACTTGGGGAATGTTTTAGTTTTTCAAAGGGAAAGACCCGTGTGTTAAATGGTGATTTCAAGATGATTTCAATAAGTACTTACAAATGTGTTTATTTCCATGATGTAATTTATAAAGGTTAGATGGGACTATGATGATTGAAGGGAGATAAGGGTTAGTAAGATATAACCCAAAACAAATGTGTTGTCATGTTAGCATGATTATAAAAATAAATAATTGATGATGTAGCATAAGGGGTGTTTAGTATAAAGTGAAATGGGATAAATGAGATTAATGTGAATGTACCTAATGGAATGTGATTTGTACTTGAAATGAATACGTGGTTAATACATGAGGATTGATGGTTAGTTTAAGTGAGTTAACATATGGGATGGTAAAATATAATAACAGGTTAATGTATGGGAATTAGTGAATATTCTTATTGAGTTAGGCATAAGAAATGAGAATTGGGCTAAACGAAAATGTTATGTAAATGACAATGTGTTAATGGGTTAGGGAATGATTTTTTCCCATGTTAATTGTTATGGATTTTGATTGGAATGTGTATTGGTTAGACATGGTATGTGTGGTGATCATATATATACATAATCATGTGAACATGACTTGGTAGAGTTGGGTATTGATAAGAGGTTCTATGCCCACAAGTTTAGTTATATTGATGCTCTAAACTCCACCCCACAATGCATGGGTTAGGGAAGGGGATAAAGCTCTATTACCCTAATTGTTTCATTCCACCTGGGCTGAGGATTTGAGGTGAGTATAATGTGGTTGTTGTGATGTGTTGATCCCTAGTGAGACATGGACTTAGTTTATTCTATTTTTCATGGTAATTGACTTGATTAGGCCGTAGTATGAATGATGTATTTCTTAACACATGGAATATGTGATGAATATGAATTCTTTAATGAAGATAGCATAAGTTATGAAATGGAAATAAAGATGAAAATGGTTTAATGAATATTACAGTTAAAGGTTAAGTGATAGTGTGACTTGATTTAGTCTGGATGATTAGTTTCATCTAGAGAACTTAATGGGTAAAATGGTTATTAGGTAATTTCATAAATTATTTCCTTATTTATTTATTGCACTTGTAACCAAAATACACATGTTTATAGACTGGATATTTCTTTAGACACTATTGAGCATAAGTGATGAAATGAAAATAATGATGAAAATGATTTAATGAATGTTATAGTTAAAGAGTAAGTGATAGCGTGACTTGAGTTAGTCTTGTTGATTAGTTTCCTCTAGAGAACTTAATGGGTAAAATGGTTATTAGAGTGGTAATTTCATAAATCATTAACTTGTTTCCTTGTTTATTTATTTCACTTATGACCTATATACACATGTGTATAGACTGGATATTGCTTTAGACACTGTTGGTGGTGGCCTACTGAGTTGTACTCACACCTTGTTCGGGCTGCCATGTTACTTGGGTACCCGAGAAGATGCTACTTATTTTTATGTATAGGTTCACGATAGGGACCTAGTGTTTGGTTATTCTTTGGATGACATGTTGGAGCATGGAGTTTAGGACTGAGATTGGGAATCAGGTCCTGATTTAGAGTCTTTTTTTAGTTATGGTCTAATTTTTTATTGTATGATTTCTTGTCATGTATATTATTCACTAGATTTTTTCATAGCATCTGTACTTGGTTCTTATTGGTCATTGTTTAAAATAGTTCATTTATTATTCTTGTTGGTTACTTTATCTATTTGTGTTACTTCTATTGTGGCTTCACTCTGATAAGAGGGTATAGTCTCCCCATGTTCCTCTTTAGACCTATGTTACTAGTTAGAAGCCTATAGCATATGGGGAGGCTCACCTGAGGTCATGTTATAAAGACCCATAATTTCTATGTAATTTTATTAATTAAATGGGAATTTTACGAGTCTGTGAAAATTGAAGGTGCATGATTCCGAGGCCTGGAGTGCCCGAAATGAATTTCTGAACTTTTTTTTGGGTACATTAAGTAAACGTGCGAGCAGGTTTTTCTAAATTTTGAACCGGTACTCGGAATTGAAATCTAAAGACACCATTGAACTCATAGTGCTGGTATTCACTTAAGGAGACTTTCACCTCGATGACAGTTTGTCGAGGGTGAAAGTTAAATTTTGGGGTTTTTGTGAATGAATAAAATAATATAAAAATTTTGTAACATTTTTATTTTTATTTGTTTCAGCTTCCATGTGGATGTTTAATAGGTGGGGACCACCAGAACTAAACCTCCCATGAGAGGTTATGGTGGTGGGGACCACCTGAACTAACCTCCAATGAGAGGTTATGGTGGTGGGGACCACCCGAGGATTGAAACCTCTCGAACTCCCAATTAAGTGGGGAGAAACATCTTGAGCTTCCCCACTTAATTGTGTCAACCCTGTTCCTCAATTAATTAATCAAACCCACCAAATCAATTAATTAATTACTCTAATTTGAATTTATGCCAATAACATAATAGATAGAAAAATTTATTATTTTGGCTATCTCTTCATTTTGGTGGAATTGGGAGGAAGAAGCCTTGGAAGAAAGCTCTCCAACAAAGAATGCCACCAAAGAACGCCGACTTTGACTCTGAATTCTTTCACGAGACATTCATTGATGAGGACTGTCTTCAATGTCAATGAACCGATGATCAAGGAAATGCCGACGTCACCAACATCCATCTATTCCCAACGACATTGTCTCCTTCCCCATGGGCAATCTACAATGAATCAAATGATCAAGTTAGGGGTTTATTTCTATGAGATTATCACTTCCCATGTTCATCCCTTCTAATTCTTTTGCAGGATTGGGAATAGTGATTGATGAGGGTTGTAGGGATTGATGTTTTTAAATATCTTCCATACACGTTCTTGATTCAAGTTTGTGAACAACTTTCTACCTCTCTAACGCAAAGGGTGAAGGCCAAACAAACATGGCCCAACCCTTTCGACGTTCTGCTTTTTTGGTGTGTTCTTCACAATGGACGAAGGCGACGAAGGCAACGACGCCGCCCCGTGGCTCCATCGTCCGTAGCTCTGCCGTCCACATCCACTGCTACCAACGACCTCACTACACCACCCCACGGCCGTGCCACCCCGCGACTGTCCATGCCACCCCACGGTTGTCCGCGCCACCTCATGGCCTGTCGCGGCCCTCTGATCTGCCCCATGGCTTCGCACCACCCATGAAATATCCTCACCGCCTGCAGCCTCACTATGCCGCCCCGCGGCCGCACCGTCCTACGGCTGTCTGCACTGCCAAACATCCTGCAGTGCCACCCCAGGGCCTAGATGTGCCGCCCGCAGCCCTCTGAGCTGCCCCACGGCCTCGCACCGTCTGTGGCCTAGCCGCACCGCCCACGGCCCTCCGAGCCGCCCCGTGGCCTCACGTCGCCCGCGGCCTCGCACCACCTGTAGCCTCCGGTGGCCTCCCTCATGAACTCATGACCTCCACAACCCCCTGTGGCCCATCACAGCACTCGCGGACCGGGCCACCCAGCGCAGGACGGGTCGGTCCTATCGGGTGGGACTGGACCCATACCCACATCGACCCATTTACGCATCTTCGACCATACCTTTGGCACCAGCCATCTATTTGATGAACATTATGCGGTGCCAGGAACCATTGAGTGAGACAGTCAATTTGGTATACCCCACTGAAGATTTGGATAATGTTTAGGAACAATGAGGTTGGATCGAGCACGAATTCAACCGGGCCCTCATGACTAAAAGGCTAATAACTCACAGACCAGACATCTGATTGACGCACCATCTATTTCATTAAGAGCCCTATGATGTGTAAGTCCTTTGAGATAATTCTTCGTGGGACTTCTTGGAAGTTGGATTATCGACCAGTAGCTTGTTTAGAGGATCCTCCTAGAGACGAATGAGCATAGTGTGGGAACCTAGTAGCTGGATGTGACGTGAAGAATGTAGATTGATCCTATGTGGGTCAACACATAGAGCGATCATGTGTGGGTCAACACCTTACAATCCTATGTGGGACAACACCTAGAGATCCTATGTGGGTCATCACCATGCAATCCTGTGTGGGTCACCACCTATCGATCCTATGTGGGTCAGCACCTTGCGATCCTGTGTGGGTCAGCACCTAGCGATCATGTGTGGGTCTGCACCGAGCGATCCTGTGTGGGTCTACCTCTTGATAGAGTAAGATGATTAAGTAGTTATATCTAATAATCTCTACTACCATACCTAAGATATACCTAGAATGAGATGAGTTCATACCTGTGTGGTACTTTACTTCGTGGTAATACCTTGGTGGTATTCTTCTGTGTAGTGTACCTATGTGGTACTTGCCTTTGTGGTTTTCCTTCCTTTGTGGAACAGTTGAGATTTGGGATTTTGGGTTGGACTCTGTGTTTCCCCATGAATGAGATGGGTATATATGATAACTTAGGTATATGTATGTGCATATACTTAAGTAGTTTTGACAGTTGACTTCATGTTTTGAGATTTATACTTTATGGATTTTGTGAGACCTTTAGGGTCTCGAAGTCCCTACCGAGTATCGATATACTCACCCCTACATAGGCTATGCCCACACCTTGTTGTATTTGGTGCAGATGATGGACAACGTTGATCAAGTATGAGGATACCGGGACTGGATGATGCCCGTTGGTGGATCATATGATGCGACGGTACGTAGAAGAGACAGACGAATGTGGAGTGCTAAGGAGGTGATCTGTACCTACCCTTCAGGTAGGAACCACAGAGGACAATTCAATAGCTATTTTACTTTTTTCTTTCAGTTGTATTTTAGTTGTACTTATATCATTATAGTTAGGCTTGTATTTCCGGACCCTTTTACTTTCAACACTCTTTTTGTTATATAGTTTACTTATTGTTCGTATCTTGCTGTGTGTTTGGTCATGTGTGTTTACAAGTTATAAAGGAAATACCTTCGCAGTTTCAGGGAATATGTCTTTTGGTGCTAGTTTCCAGCCCCTGGCCTATGGAAGGTGGGCTTGGGGTAGTCACAACATGGGCCCTGGGGGACGGGTCAGGACAAATTGGTATTAGAGGATTCAGTTCTACTTTAGAACATAGGACTCTGATCTTTCTTTTTAATGGAAATTTTGTTAAGTGTAGTGAGTGTGGTTATTAGTTTAGGGAATCCAGTGTTGGTGAGGTAGTAGAAGTATCCTTACACCAGGACCCTGACTTCTGATTTCTGACTCAGTACACGAAAAAACTAATTGCGTGTTTGTTTTGAAGATTTTTCTTTGTGATCTCTTTCAGTCAGATCACTAGGTATATCTTTTTGACACTGGCGCACCTGTTTATTTTCAAGATGCCTCCACTAAGACAGCCAGTTATGGTTTCGAGAGTTGTGCGCACTGATAGCCCACCAAGAGATGAGGCCTTGGTGTAGGGACCTCTTCTAGTAGAGGCACCAACGGAGGCACCAGCGGTACTATTACCCATTGGGCCACCGATGCCACCATCCCCAGCAGTAGAGAGTGAACACCACTTGATTGCGTTGCATGAGTTCCAGTGCTAGAGGCCACTCAAGTTCAGGGGAGAGATGGACCCACAGGTAGCTGAGGATTGGTTAGAGGCTGTAGTGAGAGTCTTTAGACTGGTAGGGACACCAGCTGATTTGAAGGTGATCCTTGCCGCCAGCCTTCTACAGGAAACAACAAGCAGATGGTGGAGATTGATGTTCCAAGCTCATGATGAGGTGATGCTTCTCTGGGTAGACTTCAAGAGCCTTTTTCGGGCAGAATTTGTCCCAGCGACTCTTCATGTAGTGCGCATTCAGGAGCTACTTCACCTGCAGCAGAGCTTTATGACTGTGGCTCATTACTCGTCAAGGTTCACTAACCTCTCATGCTACTCCATAGATATGGTGAGAGAACTATTCTTCAGGGATTGGACCTTCGAGCAGGGGCTCAGGCGAGAGATTAGGTCTTTGATGATCTCACTCAGCATCCCAACATAGGAGGGGGTGTTAGAGAGAGCCCTCTTAGTAGAGAGTTTTCTTTCTGAGTAGTCACCATTAGCGAGACCCACCACCAATCATCATTTATCGGAGTCTTCTGAATATGGCAGTAGATATATGACATAGAGGTCCAAGAGGACCAGATGTATAGCTGGACAACCACAGGATTCAGGGTCAGTTGTGCGAGACACACAAGGCAGAGCCAGTCATTCCAGGAGCGGTCATTGTTACACATGTGGCATAAAGGGTCACAAGGCTCATTACTGTACGACCGGCTATATGGATGATCAGAAGATGGTCGAAGGACTTCCCAGGCAGAGAAATAGATTTGACCAAGGAGGTCTGTATGGAGCAGGCAGACATGTTAGAGGGGCTGGTCATGCAGCTGTTGGTGGGCGATGATTTGAGATTTTACCGCCACCACCACAAGGTGGTCCACACTGACCACATGGATCAAGAGGATAGGGGCAATCTCTGTTCTAGGAAGCTGAGGCCTATGATCATGATTCTCCAGAGATGATATGAGGTATGATATGTGTCTACTACACCTTAGCTGTAGTACTTATAGACATAGGTTCCAGTCATTATTTTATTTCCACTACCCTCATTCGGAGCTCGGAGATTCTGATAGAGTCGTTGGCTCGACCCTTACAGTTTGAGGCTCATACAGAAGCGGATTCGATGATTACACACTGGTGCTGGTAGTGCGAGCTTACTCTAGGAGGTGAGAGCTTTGGCTGGGATCTCCTAGTAGCGGCGTCGAGGCCTTACGACATCATCTTCGGTATAGACTAGTTATCTACAGTCCATGCTCATATTGACTGTATTAGGTGCAAAGTGAGGTGTGTTCGCACAGATGATACCAAGTTTACCTTCACTGGTGAGAAGGGAGCCTTTGCAGCATATGATGAACTCACCTGGAGGAGAGTGAAACCGATCACTAATCATTTGGCTAGCCTTACCCTTGGAGCGGTTGATGTGGAGAGTTTGAGTTATCTTATAGTGGTGGACTAGTACGAGGATGTCTTCCCTGATGATGTTCCGGGTCTACCTCCTCATAGAGAGGTGGAATTTTACATTAACTTGTACCCCGGGATGGAACTGATATCTACACTAGTGTATAGGATGTCTCCCGTAGAGCTTTGTGAGCTGCAGGTATAGCTAGAGGACTTACAGGGGAAAGGGTTCATTCGACCCAGTGTTTCGCCTTGGGTATCCCCGATTTGGTTCACCAAGAAGGAGGATGGGGGATTGAGACTTTGTGTGGACTATCGAATCCTGAACCAGGTGACTTTGAAGAACAAGTACCCACTTCTGAGGACTGATGACCTCTTTGATCAGCTAAAGGGATCACGATGGTTCTTGAAGATAGAACTCAGACCAGGCTATCAGCAGCTTAGAGTGTGAGACAGGGATGTGCAGAAGATGACCTTCATATGTCGGTATGGCCATTACGAGTTCTTGGTTATGCCATTCGGCATGACCAAAACTCCAGCAGTGTTCATGGGACTCATGAATAAGATATTTCATCCAAACCTTGATCCCTTTGTAGTAGTCTTCATCGACGACATTTTGATCTACTCAGCTACTAAGGGGGAGCATTCCTACCATTTGTAGGTAGTACTGGACACACTCTGAGAGCACTAGCTTTATGGTTTGCTCTCAAAGTGCCATTTCTGGATCCAAGAGGTTCACTTTCTAGGACATGTCATATCAGAGGCCGGAGTTGGATTTGATCCATTGAAGATTGAGGTGGTACCAGCTTGGGAGCCACCCAGGAGTATGACAGAGTTATGAAGTTTTCTGGGTTTGGATGGATACTATCGGAGGTTTGTGCGAGATTTCTCCAAAGTTGTATCACCTCTATCAGCATTGAAATAGAATGGGAAACCCTTCGTGTGGTCAGAGAGATGCCATTAGAGTTTTCAAGAGCTGAGGCAGAGACTGACTAGTTCACCCATCTTAATGCTACCGAAAGATGGCATAGGGTATGTAGTCTACTGCGATGCATCAGGGACCGTACTCAGATGTGTCCTGATGAAGGACCGAGTAGTGATCACATATGGATCTCAACAGCTGAGACTACATGAGCAAAACTATGCTACCCATGACCTGGAGTTACCAGCAGTGGTCTTTGCCTTGAATATGTGGTGGCGCTATCTGATGGGCGAATGTTTTACAGTCTACTCGGATCATAAGAGTCTCAAGTATATCTTCTCTTAGAAGGACCTGAACCTGAGACAACGATGTTGGATTGAGTTCCTCCAGGAGTATGACTTCGAGATATCTTATACTCATGAGAAAGGAAATGTTGTAGCTGATGCACTCAGCAGGAGATCTGGTATACAATTTTTAGGTGAGGTGACAAATCAGCTGGCCACTTTGCAGATATCCTCTGTGGATCGGGACCGGGCATCGTTTCTCCAGTCTCTTATAGTCACTCCCCCACTTCTTCAGTGAGTCAGGGAGGCGCATCATAGGGATGTTGACTGTGAGGCTCGACGTGCTCAGATATCCACAGGGTAGGCACCTGATGGATTTTCTGAAGGTGGGGAGCATGTCATCCTTTTTAGAGGATGTACCATGGTACCTATGTCACTTCAGGAGGAAGTGATGAGGGATATCGACACATCCCCTCCAGCGGTACATCCATGAGTGGAAAAGATGTACCAGGATCTCCAATGATAGCACTGGTGGCCGAAAATGAAGAAATCTATAGCAGAGTTTCTCTCTCAATGCCTCACTTGTCAGTAAGTGAAGGTAGAGCATCAGGTACCAGTATTCTTGGTTCAACCTTTAGAGGTCCCAAATAGGAAGTGGGATGGTATATACATGGACTTCATGACAGGTCTTCCGGGTACGTCCAGAGGTCATGAAACGATCTGGGTGATTGTTGACCGACTCACCAAGTCGGCCCACTTCCTACCGATCAGAGAGTAGGGTTCAGTAGAGAGCTTGGGATGCCTCTATGTGTAGTAGATTATATAGATACATGGAGTACCCTCGATTATTTTCTTCAATCATGAAGTGCGTTTTACTTCCTTGTTATGTAAGGGGTTGTAGGAGGCTTTCGGGACACAACTTTGTTTGAGCACCTCCTTCCATCCTCAAATGGATGACCAGACTGAGCGGACCATTCAGACCTTCAAGGACATTCTATGTGCATGGGTCCTCTACTTTGGTCACAATATGGAGATTGATTTCCATTGGTGGAGTTTCCATACAACAACAGCTATCACTCCACCATTGGGATGACATCTTTTGAGGAATTGTATGGGAGACCTTGCAGATCACCTCTATACTGGACTGACCCAGGGGAGTAAACACTTGTGGGACCATAGATGGTAAAGGCTACCACTGAGAAGGTGCAGATCATCCAAGAGCAGATGAAGACTGCACAGATCATACATAAGTCATATGCTGACAGGAGATGGAGACCTCTAGAGTTCGAGGATGGTGACCATGTCTTTCTATGGGTCTCACCTTGATGAGGTTTGAAGAGATTTGTCCGAGGGAACAAGTTATCTCTGAGGTTCATCATATATTTTCAGGTCTTCATTAGAGTTGGCGAGGTGGCTTACTGCTTAACTCCTTTACTTCAGTTGCACCAGGTGCATGACGTCTTCCATGTATCTCAGCTGAGGAGATACGTGCACGAGACTTCTCACATCATCGACCATGGAGAGCTGAATGTCGATGATGGGGAGAATTTTATGGAGGTTCCAGTAGATATTGAGGATCAATAGGAGTGGGTCCTTCAGGGATGATTGATACCTCTAGTATGCGTTCAATGGCAGCACGAGAACCTCCAGGAGAGCACATGAGAGCGGGAGGCTCAGATGCGTGATCAGTACCCCCACTTGTTCCCTTAGTATGAGTTGGGGGTTACAGGGATGTAAAGCCCCGAGGTGGGTAGAATGTAAAGACTCAAAATTTACATGTAATTTTTTAATTAAATGGTAATTTTACAAGTCTTTTAAAATAGATGGTGCATGATTTCGAGGCCCGCAATGCCCAGAATGAATTTCTGAACTTTTTTTGGGTACGTTCTATAAACGTGCGATCAGGTTTTTATAACATTTTAACTGGCTCTTGGAATTGAAATATGAGGACACCGTTGAACTCGCAGTGCCAGTATTCGTTTATGGAGACTTTCACCTCGACGAAGTGGGTCGAGGGTGAAGTTAAATTTTGGGTTTTTCATAAAATAATAAAATAAAATAAAAATTGTGTAACATTTTTATTTTATTTGTTTGAGCTTCCATGTGGATGTTTCATAGGTGGGTATCACCTGAACTAAACCTCCAATGAGAGGTTATAGTGGTAGGGACCACCTAAACTAACCTCCCATGAGAGGTTATGGCGGTGGGGACCACCCAAGGCTTGAAACATCTTGAACTCCCGGTTAAGTGGGGAGAAACCTCTTAAGATTCCCCACTTAATTGCACCAACCCCTTTCCTTAATAAATTAATCCAACCCACCAACTAAATTAATTAATTACTACAATTTTAATTTATGCCAACAACATAATAGATAGAATAATATATTATTTTGGTTATCTCTTCATTTTGGTGGAATTGGGAGGAAGGAACATTGGGAGAAATCTCTCCAATGAAGAACGCCAATGAAGAATGCCAACTTTAACTCCGACATCTTCCACGAGACATTTGTTGATGAGGAAAATCTTCAACGTCAATGAACCGATGATCGAAGAAATACCGACAGCACCAATGTCAGTCTATTTCCAACAATATCATCTCCTTCCCTGCAGGTAATCTACAAAAAATCCACCGATCAAGGTAGAGGTTTATTTCTATGTGATTATCAATTCCCATGTTTATCCCTTCTAATTATTTTGTGGGATTGGGAATAGTGATTGACGAGGGTTGTGGGAATTGATTTTTTTAAATATCTTCCATACACGTTCTTGATTCAATTTTGTGAACCACTTTCTACCGCTCTAACACAGAGGGTGCAGGCCAAACAAACATGGACCGAACCCTCCATTGTTCTGCTTCTTTGGTGTGTTCTTCACAATGGATGAAGGTGACAAAGGTGATGAAAGAGATGAAGGACACAATGTTGCCTCACAGCTCCGTAGTCCATGGCCACCGCCGTCCGCGGCCTGCCGCGCCACACTGCGGCCCTCCAAGCCACCATGTCCCTCCGAGGTTCCATGGGGCCTCTGCCACCCATGACCTCACCGTGTAGCCCACGGACTCACTGTGCCCCCCCTACGGCTGCACCGCCCCGCAGCTGTCTGTGCCGCCCTGTGGCCCTCTGAGCCGCCCCACGGCTTTGCACCGTCTACAACCTAGCCGCACTGCTCGCGACCCTCCTAGCCGTCGCGACACTCCAAGCCACCCCGCGGCCTCGTGCTGCCTGTGGTCTTCAGCGGCCATCCACTGCCCCCCTCGTAGAGTCACGGCCGCCGCGTCCCCCTGCGGCCCTTGCGGACTGGGTCGTCGGGCCGGTCCGGACCCAGCAGGTCGTTCCAAGTCAGTTTGACAGAGTTGGAGCTGACCGGAACCCACTTCGTCCCATTTACGCATCTTCGATCATACATTTGGCACCGGACGTCCATTTGATGAACCATTTATGGCTCCATGAACCTTGGAGCGAGATGGTCCCTTTGGTATACCCCACTGATGATTTGGATAAATTTGGGTAATGGTCGGGTTGGATCGAGAACAAATTCAACCGGGACTTCGGGACTAAAAGGCTAATAACTCACAGACTAGGTGTCCGATTGACAGCCCGACTTTTTAGTTGAGACCCCTATAACGTGGTTGTACTTTGAGATACTTCTTTGTGGTACTGTGTGGTAGTTGGTGTATCAACCAGTATCTTATGGAGTGGATCCTCCTGGAGACGGGCAAGTATAGTGCTGGAACCCAGTAGCTGGTTGTGACATGAAGAATATAGAGCGATCCTATGTGGCTCAACAGTTAGAGCGATCCTGTGTGGATCATCACCTTGTGATATTTTGTGGGTCAGCACCTAGCGATTATGTGTGGGTTAACACCTTGAGATCCTGTGTGGGTTAGAACCTATCAATCTTTTATGGGTCATCACCTTACAATCCTGTGTGGGTCAGCACCTAGTGATCCTGTTTGGGTCATCACCTTGTGATCCTGTGTTTGTATGCACCTAGCGATCCTGTGTGGGTCAGCACCGAGTGATCCTGTGTGGGTCTGGCTCTTGACAGAGTAAGATGATTCAGTAGTTACATCTAATCATATCTATTACCATACCATAGATATACCTAGAATGAGATGAGTTCATACATATGTGGTAATTTCCTTCATGGTAATACCTTAGTGGTATTCTTTAGTGTGGCGTACCTATGTGGTACTTGCCTTTGAGGTTTTCCTTCCTTTGTGGAACTGTTGAGCTTTGAGCTTTTGGGTTGGGCACTGTGTTTCCACATGATTGAGATGGGTATACTTGATAACTTAGGTATATGTATGGGCATATACCTAAGTAGTGTTGATAGTAGACTTCATGTTTTGAGATTTATCCTTTATAGATTTTGTGAGACCTTGAGGGTATCGGGGTCCCTACTGAGTATTGTTATACTCAACACTGCATGGGATATGCCCGCACCTTGTTGTGTTTGGTGCAGATGACGAACATAGTTGATTGAGGTTAAGGATACTAGGACTAGATGGTGCCCGGTGGTAGACCATATGATGTTATGGTACATAGAGGAGATAGACATATGTGGAGTGCTGAGGAGGTGATCAGTACCTACCCTTCAGGTAGGAACCGCGTAGGACAACCCAATAGCTATTTTCCTTTGTATTTCAGTTGTATTTCAATTTTAATTGTATCTTTATAGTTGGGCTTGTATTTATGGACCCTTTTACTTTCATCACTCTTTTTGTTATATAGTTTACTTGTTGTTTGTATCTGGCTGTGTGTTTGGTTGTGTGTGTTTGCTGGTTATAAAGGCAATGCCTTCCCAGTTTTAGGGAATACGCTATTTGGTGATAGTCACCAGCCCCTGGCCTGTGGAAGACAGGCTTGGGGTAGTCACAACATGGGCCTCGGGGGACGGGTCATGACACATGTGATGACCTAGTTTATGGCACCAATTATAGTGGTCTCTTGGTTGGGGATGTTACAAAGTGGTATTAGTATAGGTATTCTTTTGGCTTACTATTTGGGTATTTTAGAAAAAATACTAGGATCTTATGGGGACTTGGTAATGATCTCATTCTTGGGTGGTAGTTGCCCCACGTATAAGGGAAAACCCAAGTTTCTAGGTGTGTTCAATGATGTTTTGGTTTGTGCTTTAACATTTGGTTGATATTTCCACCATGAGTAGCATACTTGGATGTGATGTTATTGATTTATGAGGTTTTATCTCTTAGACCGGTGTGGTAAGAGAGGGTGTGTCAGTTCATACATCATGCTAAGCACATAGGATAGATAGTTCATCCATATATTTCCTATGATTGACATGTGAATGAAATGATGATAAAGTAAATTGGTATAAAAAGTAATATTTAATAAAATAATGGGTGTTGAAAAGTTGCATAAAAAGGGTTTTAAGAAATATAAAATCATGGGTTGGAAAAATAAAATGTATTGAAATGTGATTTTGAATAAAACAAATATTTTTAAAAATAAGGGTCAGTAAAAAGGTTTTTTAAAAGTTTGAATTCTTGGGTTTTCAAAATGAAAGGTTTCTAAATGTGAAATTGTGGGTTCAAATGAGAGAGTATAATTAAGAAGGGGAAATGGGAGAATAATGGAACCTCAGGGACACCAATGGTGGTTATCCCTTATATTGGTTGTTGACTCTATGTATGAGTGGTTTGGGAAGTTAGAGTGCCTTAGTTTGAGACCCCCAATTGTGGGAGTCGATATATTATTGAGTTGGGTGTGCTGGTTAATGGGTTAATGCATGTTGAGTCTTAGGTTAGGTTGTGACCATAATGTTTTGAAATGGAATCTATTAATGTTAAAGGGATGAATCTTGTGGATTAAGACTTTTTGAGTTGTGTTTTAGACCCTAGAGTGGGTGTTTGGTTTGTGGTTCTAGTGTATCTGTGGGAGTATCATTGGTTTGGGCCCAATAGTAAATGTTTGTTTGGTGTATTAGACGTAGAATGTTTGGAACAAGGGTAGGATGTCCTATGAAAGAGGTCAATTTGGGTGTCGATACTTATGGGTGTGTGTGGTAGGTATACATTTCAAACCTTGGAATTGAAACATAGAGAGTGTTTCCTAGGGCATGACTAACCTATAAGGATAAGTGAAAAGGGTAATGGTTTTGGAATATGCAACATGAGAAATGGATATGATTTGAAAATATTGAGAAATAAAGGGTAGCCTTGAGGGAGTTTGAACCAGTGTTGTAGGTACCTTAGAATATAAAGCACATGTGGATGCTTCATAGGTGAAATCTATGCATGGTGGGTACCCTCGAGTTTTGGTAATAGTTTGTGGTTATACCTTAGACTTGCTTTGGGGAAGCACTTGGGTTATTTTGTATGGTTGTAAGAGTGGTTGGAAAGGTAATGATCATTTAAAAACCTAACCTTGTGGTTTTTATGGAGTTATATGTGGAATTCAATGATTGTTTGGGGTGGAAAAGGAAAGGGTGATCAAATCATGGATGTGACCTTTTGTTTTGGTGGACACCCATGGTGAGGGTGGTAATGCGGTTGGGATTTCTATAGAAGTGGTGTGTTTGCTGCTAATATGTTGTGAAATCATTGATTCTGATGATTACCATGTGAAAGAAATGTGTTAGAGATGCATGAATTCATTAGGATATGTGATCTAGTGGGTTGGGTGTAAGCACTTGTGTTTTCCATGGAATCAAAGTGGAGAGGCTTAAATAGTGTGAGAAACCAGTTGATTTTGGTCGGGTGGAATAAATCATTGTAAATTCATTGTGGTTAGTGGGATCATGAAAGAAAAACTCAAGTTAGTTAATGATAATGGTTACAAAAGGAATGATAGGGAATCACTGCTTGGTAGTGGTTCATGAGGTGTTAGAGAGTTTGGTTGGAAAACTCATTTGAGTTGTGGTGTTCTAGCGTGGATAAGACATCGACGAGCATAGAAGCCCAAGACCTATGGTAGGTTGAGGTTTATTCTTGGTAGGAGGTGATAACAACAATTTATTATTGTGGTGGTGTTCTTTGATGACTTCTTGGAATAATTTTAACCAGTGATGATCATACCCAATATATTGACATCATCCAAGCATGCTGAGAAGGCCCTGGCTTTACGCCTAGTGGCTTGATTGTGTTTTGTCAGATGTGGACATATTTTAGGATATTTTCAGGAGTAGTATGTGTGTGGGAGACATATAGTGGGGGAATTACACCATCAACTGATTATGGGAGAGGTCCTCAAAATGAACTGGATGCCGAATAAGTGTCGTTCTCAGAATTCAGGAATGAGTAGTTAGTGATTCTTATTTTGTTAACATAGTAGAAGATGGACAACAATTTCCAACTTTTTGGGTCTAGTCTATGTTTGTGAAGTAGACTCAGAGGTAGAAATTTCTTTAAGAAGGGAGTGATAATGGAACTCTTAAGGTGGGTAGTGCTATGTTGAACCATTGATGTGTGGAACACACTGTGAAGTGGATGTGGTGGCATCGATATGCCAATGGAAAACCTATGAGTTGCATGTTTGGGTTGTCTATGGGTATGATTGTCAATCAGGCCGAGCACTGGATTTGGGCTTGATAAAGTTCTAAATGGAATAGTAGTGGTAATTTTGGAGATGTGTTGAAGGGTTTTATGGAGTAAGAAAATGGTCTTAAGAGTAGAAAATTTTTGTGATGGTGGAAGTTTCACTCAACATCAAGGATGAATTCATTTAGTGTGTGAGGATTATGGAGGTATTCCTTAAGTGAAAAGTATTCATGGCTAGGTAAGGTGGTGATGTACCAATATTGGACTTTTTTCATCAATGGAGTTAGTTGACCGAGGATGTATTGACTCAGCTGTGAAAAAAGTAACATATGTGGTGGGATATGAGCCACTATTATTAACAATGGAAGTATAAGCACGTTTTGGGTAATGGGAATGGGATCTAATGAAGAAACAAGTTACCCTTAAATAGGTAGGAATAGTGGAGGTTCCCAATATATGTGGTTCCAATGGAAGGGCCAAATACTATTGTTTTATAGTGCTCTTGTGGTCATTTGGGCATGGTGAATTGGAAAACATGTTGGGTAAGTTATGAAAGTTGAGTTGAGTTTCTATTAGTATTTTTTCAATTATGGGAGTTCATACCACCATAAAAGGGTGGTGATAGTCTGAAGCATATAGTGGGAAGCACCATGGAGAGAAAATAGTCGGTTATTGGTGTAACCAGCTGTTCAAGTTGGATGGAATCGGATGGGAGCCATCTTGGTGAATCAGTTTTTATGATGGGTGTTGGCTTGAATATTGATCGGTTGAGTACCTCTAGATGGAGAGTATATTTGGGTTATGTAATTTGGATGTTATAATGGAATCATGATTGTTGGGACTCGATTTGAGATCTGGGAAAGGTTTTGAAATATAGTTAAAATTAGGTTGTTTTTTTCAGTGATGTTAGTCTTGGATCACCATTAGCACTTAGAAAGAATCTGGGTGATTTGGTGCTCAGAAATTTGGGCCATGAGTTCTAAGGTGGATCAGACCGAGAGTGTTCTAGATGGTTATTCCATGGTAATATGGTGCCTTGTTGGTATCTTTTCATGTGGTGGTTCAGTGGAGTTAACTGGACATTTCTATGTGCTTGATGTTAGTAATGATGAGTTGAGGAGGATGTGTCCTCAAGAAGAATCAGTTTGTTATTGTGGAACTTTGTGAGGGAAATATTCTCAGAGTATGACTATTTCCTTGGCCTAAGAATTTCTACAACATGGATGAATTTAGGGAGAGACTCGAAAGGTGAAGGTTTATTGGTGGGTCTGTGGTCTAACCTTTTTGTCTTGAAGGCATGGAAATTCTTGGAAGTGCGGATCGAGGATGAGCCGTTATAAGGTGGGGAGGCTGTAAGATCTTGATCTTTAGTGAAGGTACATCCTTGTTAATTTACTTGGATAAATCATATTTTATGGTAAATTACATGATTCTCAAGTGCTTGAGGAATTTTGGAAGTGTTTTGGGGGTGCAGTTTACAAAAATAATAAAAAATTGGCTAAACAGTTCATAACACACAGTTGGCACACAGTTAGTGTAAACTGTGCGCTGGGCCCATAAAATTGTGCATCTTGGTGACTATTTCAGACAGAGGTCTAGCGCACAGTGACCCAATGGTGTTAAAAACTGTGTGGGTGTCTCTATGTAATCATGTGACTGAATTTATCTTAGATAATGGTTTATGTACAGTTTGTGCGCGGTTTGGAAAACATTGCAGGTAAAACATGTTTCCAATTAAAAGTTAAAAATTTACAGTTTTTCCATCTAGGATTTTTTAGATTTCCACCTTATTTTTCCTTCCATTCAACCCCCTATACCCTAGGTGAAAAAACAGCAGCCCCCTCTCCCTCTATGGATTATTATCCTTTGATTCTTGGGATGTTGGGTGCATTTGGGTTCGAATCAAAGATCACAATATGTCTAACTCTCCTCTTTGTTATATTATCTACATTAGGGCTTGTATAATCCCTACTCCCCTTCTGAATCCCTAAAACCTTCACATTTCCAATGGGTTTTAGGTTTTTACTTTATAAGGTGTTTATGTTTGTATCAAGGGTCGAGATTTAGGAAGAATTAGTCAATGTACATGAGGTAGGTGGTCTTTAAGATTTTTCTGATAGTCTTGACGTGATATATGTGTATATAGTTTCACTTTTTCACTACTATGTTGTGTTTTGATATCTTGGGTTATGATAAGTGGTTTGGACCTTAGATTGAAGTATGATACCTTTCATGGAACTCATTGGGATCATTGAAGATGTGGACCAAACCTAGTTCTACCAATGGGTAAGTTCAGCCCTTGTCAATGGTGATTAAAATTGGCAAGCATTGAGATAAGGGAGTTATGGTAGAAAATGGGTAGTAAATGTGTAATTGGCATCTGTTTAGGGTCAATGGTTTAATTGTAATAATTATGTGTTGAAATTTGGAAAATTATTGAGTCGTTTTGAAATGGTTTTGATGATGTGTTTGGGGTTTTGACCAGATTTTAGATTTATTGATAAAAAAATATGTTTGGAAGCAAGAAATGTTTTGAAACGAGGGGTTGACATCAAAGTAATTCAAAATTTGTTTTCTAAAAGATTTAAAATGGTGTTATAAATGGAAGTAAGGTTCCTTTTCTGTGAAATTGGTTTAATGGTTGTCCTGATTGGTTGAAAATTGAAACAAAAATCCTTGGGGTATGTTTTTGTTTTTCAAAGGGGAAGACCTATCTCTTAAAGGGTGGTTTCATGATGATTTCAATGAGTACATTAAAATGTGTTTATTTCCATGATTAATTTATAAATGTCCAATGAGACTAGGATTAATGAAGGGACATAAGGGTTTGTGAGATTGAACCCAAAATAAATATGTTGGAATTTTACCATGATTATGAAAAGAACTACTTGATGATATAACATAAGGGGTGTTTGGCCTGATGCGAAATAGGATAAATGGGATTAATGTTATTGTACCCAATGGAATGTGATTTTTAATTGAAATGTATAAGTGATTAATACATGGTAATTGATGACCGGGTTAAGTGAGTTAACATATGGGATGGTAAAATATGTTAATGGGTTAATGTATGGGAATTAATTAGTATGTGTATTTATTTAGGCATAAGAAATGAGAATTGGGATAAATGGTAATTTAATGTAATTGAAAATGTGTTAATGGGTAAGGGAATGATTTTTAATCCCATGTGGATCATTATTGATTGTGATTTTTATTGTTATTGGTTGGATATGGTAAGTATAGTGATCAAATATATACATAATCTTGTGAACATGGATTGGTATAGTGGAGTACTCACAAGAGGTTTTATGCCCACAGGTCAAGTTAGACCGATGCTCTAAAATCCACCACAAAATGCATGAGTTAGGGAGTGGGATTGAGATATATTCCCTTAATAGTTTCATTCCACCTATACTGAGGCTTCAAGATGAGGATAATGTGGTTGTTGTGATTTTTTGATCCCTAGTGAGATAGGAACTCAGTTTATTCCATTATGCATGATAATTGACCAGATTTAGCCATAATAAGAATGATATAATTCCTAACGCATGGAACATGTGATTAATTTGAATTATTTTGTGATGATATCATAAGTAATGAAATGGAAATAATGATGAAAATGGATTAATGAATATTGTATCTAAATAGTAAGTGATAGTGCGACTTGAGTTAGTCTTGTTGATTATTTGCCTCTAGAAAACTTAATAGGTAAAATGGATATTAGGTAATTTCTGAAATTATTTACCTATTTCATTGTTTATTTATTTCACTTTTTACCTGAATACACACGTTTATAGACTAGATATTGCTTTATACACCATTGGTGGTGGCCTACTAAGCTTTAATCACACCCTGCTTAGGTCTCCATGGCACATGGGTACTTGAGTAGATGCTACTTATTTTTAGGTACAGGTTCTTGACAAGGATTTGATGTTTGTTTGTTCTTGGGATAATAAGATGGAGCTTAAATTTCATTACTGATATTGGTTCATGAGTTTGGGTTTATAGTATTTTGTTAGTTCTGGTCTTGGTATATATTGTTTGACTGATTGACATGTAGTTTATTCACTGGATTTTCTCATAACATGTGTACTTGGTTTTTATTGGTTATTGTTGAAAGTAGTCCATTTATTGTTCATGTTGGTTACTTTATCTATTTGTGTTACTTGTGTTGTGGATACACTATGATAAACAGGTATAGTCTCCCCATATTATTCTTTAGACCCACACTGCTAGTCGGCAGCCTCTGGCATACGGGGAGGCGTTCCTGAGGTCATGTGATATGTGGCTCAGGGAACTGATTACAGTGGCCTCAGAGTTAGGGATATTAAATAGATCATAGAGATAAATTTATATGAAATAAGACCACTCACCTAGTCAAAGTTTTGTGGTAAAATCATAAAATTAAAGAATCCATGTGGGAAACTGAGGGTGTGATGAATTATAAGTATCATAAATTTTTTATATGAGAGTGAAGGAATTTTGAGGGAGAAATTAATTTTTAGGGGGGGGGGGTATAATGTAACACCCAAAGATTTTATGATATATATTTTTTCAAATAAATTCATTTTCTTTGAAAGCATGTGTTACACACAATATTAAGTTTTAATGAACCATGATATGCTATTAATATTATTATTGAAACATGAACATTATAAACTAACCATTAAAATTGGTGGTATTAATAGAAAGAACCACCTATTAAATATTTATTAATTTTTTTTATATAAAACATATTTATAAAAAAATTACTTAATTTTTTAGTAAATCTTTATATGTTTTGAAAATACCATTTTCTCAAAAAAAAATTTATTAGTTTTTATGAAAAACGAATAAAAGTAATTTCTTACAATTTTATAAAATATATCTGGAAAAATAAACTTCATTTTTCAAATCTACATAATAATATTATCTTTGATTTATTTTTTTATACTTTTCAAAAAATATTAATTTTTCAATGAATAGTAAAAATACTGATTTTTATTAAAAAAATTATTTTCTTTTAAATAATTTACAAGATCCATTTTATTTTAATATTGTTATAAATATAATATTATATCAATTATATATTTATTAATCTAATATAGTTCATTAGAATCAATTTGATATTTAATTTTTTATTAAACCTTTATACACTTTTGAAAATTTTCTCGTTGGAAAACCACATTTTCATCATGATTACAGGTTTAATTTTAAATTAACAATTTCCACTTATTTGAATGGAATTTGGAAAAATGGATTTATTATTGAAAATAATTTAATTTTCATCATATAATATGTTAAAATTAATTTTTGGTCATAAATAACAATAAAAATAGTAAAAATTAATTACCGCAGTTAAGGTTAAAACGAGGTTTTTTGGATCACATACGATTGTCTTAAAATTAATTTTACACACACATAGAATTTTTATTTAAAAAATTTGATTAAAAATTTAGAAAAACTTGGTTCAAATTATTTAATAATACTCATTTTATTTTTTTACATAAGGTATAAATCAACTTGGTAAATAAATAAAAAAAGGTATATTAGTGAAAACTAAAATGGTAAATTTAAGTAAACATAAAGGACCAGGAATAAAATTCTTAAAACTTGTGGTTTTTGTGTGTTAGTGTTTTTTATTGACCATATTTTCCCTCAAATTATTTAATTATATATTTTTGAGGAACTTGGGGTGAGAGTGACTTTTCATTATTGAATAGTTTTAATTATTTACAAAAAACTCGCTCTTCCTCAATTATAAAAGGGGACTTTATCTTATAATTTATTCAAACTTTTTAAGCCATTTATCTCAATAAGAATTAAAAAAATAAATCCCAACATCCTTAGACACATTATAGAGATTGTGGTCATCCAAAAATACAAACACTAGGGTCTTTAGTAAGAGATCTTAAGGATTTTTTTTCTAAGCAAAGGTTGTTGTCTTCACTAGGCTCTTTATTTTAATTTATTTTCTTAACACTTACATTAATGTTAAAATACTTAAAATATAATAAAACCAATATATACCATATACCTATATGTTATTATGTTGATGTAATAACCTATATCCATCTCTTTTTCCATCAAATGGGGAAAAACCATCAATCGTGTGTCTCCTCATGAACATATGTAATTTGTTTTCCATTACCACCTCTCATGGATGGATAAAATTAATGACTTAATGTATTTTTATTATATTTGTTACATTATTATACTTCTTGAATTATAATATCACATACAACTTCTTATATTCCATTCGGTGGGAATACGATAACTTCACTCGTGTGTACTGTGGACGACAACCTCGCGAAGCTATGTGATTCATACCGCACTTATGATATAAATATAATGTAATATGGATATGTTTAATTAAAATATGTGATATATTTTTTTATAAAATTATTCTAAAAAGGAAATATATTTTTAACCTTTCTTTTATTTCATCCGTCGAGAAAATGGAAACAGTGTTCATGCGTACGTAGACCTACCATCTCCATAAATGGTGCAATTAATTTTATATATATAAATTTACTATATTATTATAAATACATATATAATTAATATATAATATATTTTTATCATGTAAAGTAAAAGTACAAATAATAGAAAACCAAAACATACATAAAAAAACAAAGCAGTTATTACCCGAAACACGATTTTAAAAAGTAATTGTTAATAAATGGGAAATGAAAGATCATAATTAAATCATATATGGAATGATAAATATTAATATGGTTATTAAATAAATGTATAATAAACTTATATTTTTTATACATTTGATTCTAATTTGTATGAAGTTAGTTAAGACTTAAGGTAATAGATTATTTGTCTCAAATTGTCTTTTTTTGAGACATATGTTATGTTATGAACCTATATTCATTTATGAGGATTATATAAAGACCCTTTTACATGTTATATCATGAATATTATTATTTTTATAATATTTAGAGTTTCATTTTATTTTATTATTCAATGGGGTTTACAATTTAAATGTTTTTAAAGTGGTAATGGATTTTCATTTCACTTTTATTTCTATGGGACCCTTGTTTTTTTGTGTGGTGAATATAATACCCATGAATAAATTTTATGATCCTTATAATGATAAATATGGGATATAAATATCAATATAATGTGATTTATCTCATGGGTATTATGATTTAAAATATATCAAAGTGGTAAAGGTTTAATGATACAGTTTCATTATTTAATGGGATTGTTTATGATATGATTCAAATGATGATATATTATGATATACCTATCAATAAACAAATTTAATTTCTTCTAATATGGTTATTTATATAAAATAAACGTTTTTGTCACTTTATTCTCTTGAAGGATTAAAAATACCTACATAATGTTTTTAAGAATTTTTTTTATTTCTCTCTTTAGTCAAATAGCTTTTTTCCATATCAAATTTTTTTAAAAATATTTTAAAAATATTTTTAATATTCTAAAATTATTGTATAAAGAAATTTTTACCCATGTTTAACTTTTTATATAATGATTTAAAAGTAATATTCATGTTGTTTTCTAAATAATTCCCTTTTGGATTTCACTGAAATATGAAAGGATTCTTTCTTTTAACATGTACGACATGAATATAATTTTCTGCCATCATGAAAAATCAATGATTTAAACAATTCATTATAAGTTAACAAGGTTATATTCAAAGAAATGATTTTGAATTTTTTGTGTAAATTTTTAGTTTTAAAAAGTGATTTTCAAAGTAGAAAGGCTATTTTCCTCAAGAAATGTTCCAAGTGATATTTCAGAATAATTTTCAATCTAAGATGAAATCCTTTGATGTTATGTTTTATTTACTTGTGATATTATCCAATTTTACCATAGTTATAATGTATCTGGATGGTTTATTATTATAATGAATAGATGTTTATGGAACTTTTTTCTTTTCAAAAGGTTATGCAATGATGAATTGATGCGATGATTATGAGACCCATTTCATTTCTATGGGCTATGATATGATGGAATGATTATGATACACTCTTCTTTTCAAGTGTTATTATATAATGAATGTTTTATGGTCTTTTCGAACAATGATTTATGTTTTTCATTATGTGATGATGGTAACATTATAACCAAGGAAAGTGGTTATGTAATAACCCAGGATGGTGGTCACCTTATAACCAAGGAACGGTGGGACCTATATCTCCCTCCAATAAATTGGGTAAATATTTATATCTCATGAGATAAAAATGGGAAACAAGTTTACATGCTTGATCTACAATGGGAAACAAACTGATGGGCATGATCCACAATGGTAAATAGGCTGATGGGATTGATTCAAAATGGGAAAGATGCTAATAGACTTGATCCATAATGGGAAATAAGTGATGAGGCCCGATCCACTATGTTTGATAGTATTAATAGTTAACCATGAAAAATAAAATGGTTTCTATACTTATTTTTGTGCCACACTTTTATGGAATGATCTTATGGTTCATGAAGTTTGATGATTTAATAGTCTTATGAATCATGTCTTTTGGAATGATAATTCTCTATTACATGACTCATTTTTATGATCTATTACAGGTTGGGTTTGAACATTGTATGTTATGTTTCTAATCTCAGGCCCTTGTGGTTATCTTATGCTTTTATATGACCATAGAATTATATCTCCCATGTCAACCCTTACTGAGCATATGATACCACCCTTTCTTATGTTTCCTTTCCACAGGTTATGAAGAAAGGATTTTAGTAAGGTATGTTTATGAAGAGTAAAAAAAAGGAAGATCCTTATGAGTGATCTTGAATAAATTTCACTAAATAAGAATATTTTGTACCCATAATCTAAATACACTAAACCATTATGGTCTTCAAGCATGTATTTTTAAAATGTATTGAATATTCATCTAAAAGATATGATATTTATTTATGAAAATCTTGGGTCATTATAAAGTTCCCAACATTTTGATTAGATATTTAGGAACTCATTTTTTAATAAAGTTATTAGTAATTTATTGAAGAAACATGGAGTCACCCATAAAACCTCAACTACATATCATCCTCAAACAAATGGGTTGACTGTGTTATCTAATAAGAAAATCAGAAGAGTTCTTGGAAGATTTTTTAAACTAAATAGGAATGATTGGTCTAAAAAATTAAGAAATGTTAATTGGTAATATTAGAAATCCAATGAAACACTATTTTATATATCACCTTTTAGTCTTGACTTTATAAAATCATGTCATTTACTAATAGTAGATCACCAAAAATCATAATAGGCTATTAAATATTGTGATTTGGAGCTTAAATCTACTATTATTGAATAAAACTAAAACTTAAAGTTTTAGAGAAGATAAGGATTTATTTTTATCACAATTAATACTTTTATATAGAGAAAACCAAAATATTTCATGAAAAACACATTTTTAAAAATATATTTAATCTAAGAGACAAGGAGTTGATCTTTAACTTAAATTTTTCCCACATCTTGGTAAGATAAACGTTATAAAAGAAATTCCTTTAATTATTTTGAAAGGCCTTCTATTTAGAGATATATAGATTAAGAAACTCTCAACTTCAGAAGATTTAACATCTAACCACATAGGTTGATGATTTATTAGGAATAATTTCTTTTCACAATTAAAATTTTTGTAAAAGACTCTCTAGAAAGGGAATTTTTTTGAATTAAATTTAAATATTCCCTTATTTCTATGGTATTATATTTTTATATAGTTTATTTAACTAATTCTTCATGAGAAAATAACTTGTTTACTTAATTTTAAAACTTTTTAATAAAATTATACATTATTTTATTTTCTTTATTTAATTATTATCATATATATATGACTCTATGAAGCTATAAGTAAGATTAATCATGATTATTTTTTTGATTATTTTTTTGATTTTTATTATTTTTATTCATGTTATTTGTGTTTTTAGTAACAATGTGTGTGTTTTGATCTATTGTCCTCTTAGTAAATAATTATTGAGATTTTTTTGCTTCTTTTTAATTTAATATTTACTAATATTTGGTTTATTTTTAATTATAGTTTATTTTGATGATAAAATTTTTATAAATTATCACCAATATTATATTATCAATTTACTATCAATTTCAAAAATTAGAATTTAGGTTATGATTTTTCTTATTTCTTGTATTTATAGTGAATCTATTTTGGATTTATTCTAGAATATATATCATTTTTACATAAGATAATTTCAAGGGAGTTAACTTTTCAAACATACTTTCTACATATTTCATGCTACTAATATGAGTATTAAATATGATAAATTTATTCATATCAAGTATTCTATGTATTTTAAACCATAATACTTGATTTACATAATTCTTTTTTTATATTATTATTTATTTTTTTACTATTTAAAATTTAACACAGATGACACTTATGAGTTTAATTATGGGTAATATTTTTTATTATTTTAATTTTTTGGATTATTTATTTAGTGTTCCTAATTTTTTATTAAGATTTTTTTCTTAAGTATTAATTATCATGCTCAGTTGAGTGAAATGTTTTCTCAAAATTGAAGATTGTTTCCTTATTTTGAAGTGGTTAAACAATTCATTTTCCCTATAAATTTAACTAGTTGACATCTTTTTATATTTATCTATTAAAAAAATCCATTTTTAGTAGGAATGTGGAAGTATTTTTTTTATTTTTAAATTTAATTTGAAATCATTTATTGGAATTATACTTTTAAATTATATATTCAAATAGTCTGGAAAATGAACTCATAATCCAGGGTTGATGTATTTTTTTTGTATTTAAAATTTTTGGATATATTTTTTAGTTATGATGAGATTATATTTATTGCTTAAACACATTCATACATCATGTTTTTTATAGTATTATTTAATTAATTATATTAAGATGTTAAATATGGTTAATTAATTAGTTGTGCGGGTGGGTTTTCATAAAATAGGAGAAGTTTATAGGAATATTTGAAATTATAAATTATGATGATTAATTTCTTTTTAATAATCTAAAATTTTATCATTCATTTTAAAAATAGGAACCCATAATTTCTACCAAATCCCATAAATTTGAGAGTGATATAATGTATTTTTAACATTTTGATCTCATGGTTGAAAAATATTATCAATGTTGATTCATTGTTTTCATTTCAATTATTCATTTTTTAGTTAAATTTTTACTTTTGTTGAGTGTGTGGAAAAATACCCTGAGGACCTGCCACATCTTAATTGTGGGGGAATTGATAATTCCCATTTATTTGTTATTTTTGTTATTAAATTCTCAATATATTTTGTTATTTTTATTTTCTGAGTATAAATATTAGGGTAAAAAATATTTTATAGTTTATAATTATGTTTTCATAGTATTAATTAATTTTTAGATATTTTTTTATTCAATTTTGTAAATTTTATGAATTTATTATTTAAATATTATTTAGTATTTTTATTGTTAAATGTATTTATTTTAAATATATTAATCTTCTATGAGTAAGTTACCATATTTTTTGCAACTAATAATATTTTTTAATTATTATTTTTCAATTATATGTTATATAAACTTTATTTTAATCTCACGTATTTGAATTTTTTAGTTACATATTATATGATTATTGATAAGTTTATGTTAATGTTAATTATTTATAAATTCATTTTTAGGTAGTTTTTATGTAAATTTATTATTATTCAAGTAGTATTATTTTTTATATAATCTTATGTATGTAATATAATTTATGCAAATTAGTGTATAATTAATCATATATGAATAGATTTATTTATAGTTTACTATTACATAAGTTTTTTATGTTTTTAAGGATATTTATTTTAATATTTTGAAAGTTTTTTAATTTTAATTTTAATATTTATTTAGTTAATTTAATCTTAACCTTTTGTAATTTTTTTCTTAATATTATGTATATGATTTGGTTTCTGTATAACTATGCCTATGTAAGAATAAATAGTGAAAATCTAAAGTCATATAAGATTAAATTAGTGTAAAATATAGTCATGTAAGATTAAAGCCAAGTTGAATAAGAATAAAATTGTGCTTATCTTAGTTAAGTAATAATAAGAAAGGCATTGTGTAATATTAAATTCCTCTTTGATCAAGATGCATAATATTAAACAAAATTAGAGGCACACTCTTCTGTAAGGTAAAATTTCCAGTCACATAAGAATAAATTTGAGTTATGAAAGATTAAACACTTTTACCTAGTCATCAATGTAAGATTAATTCTCAAAGATCCAGTTTATATACAAGAATAACCTGTTCAAAATATATTTTTGTGTATAAGTTGAAATTATGGATCACAAAATATTAAAACACATTTGAGAATGAGTTAAAACAATTCCTTGAAGATACTAGTGTACAAAAGGTTGAATGAATAAATCCATGAAGGTAGTGATGAACAAACAATATGAAAATCAAAAAATAAATTAAATCTGTCAAAACAAGTTCATGACTTATAATCGATTTCATATTTAACAAACAATTATAGAAAAATTAATAGAAATTTAAAACTATTTAATTGGTTATGTGGAGTGAAGATGAAGCTTATAGAACTCGTGAGATGAACAATTAAGGTTGAATTATTGAAATGTTCATTATTGAGTAATAATTATCTCTATGGACCAATTGATAAAAATAATCGGAAGATTATTCTTACCAAATAAGTTGAGTTGAGTGGGACTATGAAAATGAGATTTATATATTATAAAAATGAGGAGATAAAAAAATAAAAGGTTGGCGGAACATAAAAAATTAGTTTTTAGCTATAGAAGAGGGAGAGCCATAGAAGTCGATTGTAACTCAATTCGAACCTTTCGGTGCAGTGAATTTATTTTTCCTACTAACATAAATTAGAGTTTTTAGTTCTATATAGCATAGATAGATTTTTTGCTATTTCTTTAGTTTATAATAATTTATTAGAACTTGTTTCAAAACCTATTGTTTTTAATTTTTTCTTATTGTCATATTTATTCTTTATTTGTTACTTAATAAATTCTATAGTCTATTTAAAATTTCTTTTGTATTCAATATAATATTTTATGAGTAGTCTGTTAGATATTAGTTTGCTGAATAAGTCGATCTTATAAATGAGAGTTTCATTCATTTTTAATCTTTTAAGGTATTATTATAAGGATATTAATTCCATTATTCTATAAAGAATTAAATAGTATCAATGTTATTGATCATTTAGATAGTCACTATATCCTTTCATATTTAAGTGTTTTATTGATCATGCTAGGGTCTTGAGAATAAAATGGAGGATTAATTATAAATATGCTTATGTTGGTGTCAATATTATTCAAAGATAAACATTCAACTTGATTATTTTTTAATTTATACATCAATATTCAAGGAATTGAAACCGATTATTTTGATTGTTTTATTAGACTTTTGTTCATAAATACACTTATTTAGTGATCTACAACCATTATAAATCCCTTTGAAAAATTGTTCTTCACACCAAGCCTTCTTGAGATATTTAAACTAAGGAAACACCAATTCCCCATATATAGAGCATTGTAAATTAAATTTTATGTGTAAAATATTAATGAAACTCAATTACACATTAATACCCTAGGAATATGAATCTTGTTGGCTTTTTGAATTTGGTTTTTGGTTTCTTCTCAATGGTGTTTTTTTTTGAATTTTTAAATGGCCGGGATTTGATCACTCTACAAGGAGAAGTTCCAGATGAGGTTTTAGAGCAAGAAGCTTCTATCTTTGTATGACCAATAGGATTTGGAATAATGAGAGGGTATGGCTTTTCGATCAATTCTAGGACCGTCCACCCCTGCACGGGACAACTTGCTGAGTGGTCATGTGAGGTGGAGGCTTAACGGAATGATGTAATTTCTGGGGAGGGGCAGTTCCTTATAGTTTTGATCGGGGTATTTTCATGTATCAGGTTTCTCATATTTTCTTCAAAAGTTTTTTTGAATAAAAAATTAATTTTCAGTCATTCAGTCTGTAAAGAAGCTTGAAAAAATTCATATCAATAGAGATAAGATACACCATTATTTATTTATTTTATTAAATCAAATATTAATGGAATATCATATGGTTTTATAGGTTTTTGTTGAAGTTTTATACTATTATTAAATAAGTGTTATGCCCTAAAAAATCCATTAGTGGTGTTAAATATAGGTTTTATCCTTTTTTGGATCGATTCATTTAATGAATAAAGAAACTGAAAAAATGATAATTCTAATAACCAAGACATAGATAGTTTAAAACATTCATTGTTCTTGAATGTTTTATTTTACTCAACATAAATTTTATAAAAGAAGACCATGGTATTGTTAATGTTATAATACCACATCATGGTTTAGGTGAAATGGTATAAAAGAAGCATCTTGAAAAATAGAGCATCATTTTCGATATCATTATGCCATGATTATTTGATAATCATGTCATTGAGTATTTCCAACATGGTTATTACCACTCCATAGTGGATATAAATAACATGTTATTCATTGTTGACCATAGAACCAAAATAGATTCACCTATAGACATAATGTGTGTTCTATCTTATAACCGAGGATAAACCTCCTCATGTTTTATATAGAAAGTGGCCATGGTATGTATAACTTTAAAGAAAATTATTTTTTAAAAAAATATCAAAAACCATCAGTAGAATAGGCCAGGAGGGCCAGAGATAAACCAAAAGAGGGATTTAAAAAAAAGAATTGTAAGTGGATTTATATGGTAAATTATTTATAAATTGTTTATATATTTTTAAATATTTCATGGTATATAAGTTTTTATATTAAATTATGAATTGTTCATAAATGATAATATAAAATATTTATATTTAATGAATTTATTGGTAAATTATTTAAAACATAACCAATTTGAGTTTTGATTGATTTTATAAAAATTTATATAAAGTTAAATTTTCTATATTTAAATTATATAATGTGTTTACATAATATATGAAATGTTTATATTATCATAAAAGTTTTCATAAAGTTTCCCATATTTTAAATATAATTTTTTTTTTATTTAATTACAAGTTAATTAAGAAATTTAAAGGGTTAATGTTAACATAAAGATGAAATGTACAGATTTAATTATGTCATGGATATCTATAAGAGAATGGATATTTTATAAAGTGTTTACAATTTTAATTGTTTAAAAATTATTCATAAATATTTATCTAATGTATATATTTAAGAAATTTTATTTATTTATTATTATTAACTACTTTATTCAAAGAAATAAATTTATTATATTATAAATTGATGCATGATTTAGTTTAAAAGTGTTTAAATTATTTCACTAAATCATTATACATTCATTTAATAAGTTACATTCTAGATATGATAATTTATTTAGTTTTTTCTATAACGACTTTGGATTTTTCATGAGTTATGAGATATAATTGAAAGGTTGATTGTAGTATATATATATATATTTGGTGTTATAATTGTGATGGAATTGAAAAATATCTTGAGTAAGAACTGTGGGTAGAGGGAATTTGTTTCATACTACTAATTGGCCTATGAGCATAAGCTTAGTCTAGAAAAGTATGAGTTGGGTACCTATCACTCTATACTTACACTTATGAGGATTGTTGATTTTATATGATTCTAACACCTTACATAAAATAGTTTCATATTTTTTATGTATGGAGTGTGTTTGGATATATACAAATGTAATCAGTTTTTAATTCATGTTAATAACACAAGTCATGAGTTGTAAAAAGATTTATACATCAATGTGTTTTGAACATATTGGTTTGGTGGAAGGAATAGGGATTCAAAAATTAAATCACTAGAAGCATGTATACATATACAAGTGATACATGAGATAATATTGTGATTTTTAAATTCCATTAAAATACTAAGTGTTAGGTTCCTTATAAATTGATGCTTATTAAGACCATGACCATCTAACTGAGTAGGTCTATGCTCAAGATGGGTGCCCGTGGATTATCTAATGTAAGGAATTCAATTTATGGGAAAACTTAATAGGATTATATGGACATATTTTGTTTATTATTAGGATTACACTTAAATAGAAAGTCCTAAAGTTTAGGATACCATAGTAATATAGTTATGTTTATCTATATGATGGATTGGGAAAGGAGCTATTTTTTAATTATCCAATGATCATATGTGACATGATTATCATGATGTACTACCTAAATAGATATTCATTGAGATTAAAAATCATTAGAATAGATTTGGGTTTATCCATATGACAGGTTAGGCAAGGAGTTGGATGCTCAACTATCCAAAAGTCATATGTGATATGATTGGAATGATGACAAACCTAAATAGCCATGTAATGAGATGAACAATAACATGGACTCATTACTTAGTAAAATATGGATTTTGAAAACTGAATGGATGTGATGTAATTTACAATGATTCTTCATTATAGTGGGAGTACATTTAATAAATTTCATTATTAAATGAATGTAAAAAATTATACTCATCTAATAAAATACTCTATTGTATATAAAATGGTATCATCATTATTGAACATAACATTGATATCCATGTTAGGAAATGATAATATTCTTGGGTGCAACTTCCTAGACTTTAATAGAAAATTAAGAATCATTATTAAGTAAACTAAAATTTTATATGTTAAAGAAACCCATTCTTAAAAAGTTGAATAGAGAATTAGTTCAATAAGTGGATCTATATTCTTAGGAGTAAAATAAAATGATACACTCATGGTTTTATTAGAATTTATCTGATTCAACATGAGAAGATGAATATTAGTCCATGCTCATGTACTCAGTATAAACTATAGAAAAAAGAACTATATATTAACTATGGATTTTTATTGGGAGTTATGCAACAAACCCTCTAATTTATTTTTATATATAATTTAACATTAGTTTTAGTAAAAACCCCACTAAATATATATACATAATTATTAAAAAAATGTTAAAAAAAATTTCAGGGTTCTAAACTGTGGATAATTTCTTATATCTTGTATGGTTGAAAACCTCTTTAATATAAGAAATTAGCGACAATGGGAGTTCCTTTCTTATTATGTATAAAGGAACTCTATACATCCAACAGTCATACAATGTGAAATTTTTTTTTACATTCAAGTGGATAAATAAAAATTGGAAGGAAGGCTTTCATGTTACATCCATGACCACAGTGAGGAGTTGATGGGGTGTGGTGATGTCAAAGAATTCTAGATATTTATTGAAGGTGGTGGTGCTAGATTTTTTGTATCTAAGGAAACACATACACATGAGATGGGAAGGTGTATATAGAATAACTATTATGGCTACCACTACAGATGAAGTGACCTTCATAATTAGTGTTCCCAAGTGTAGAATGATGGATGACACACAGAAAACACTATGAAATTCTAGTTTTCCAAGAACCCATGTTAAGAAAAAGTAGAAAAAAAATATTTATATTGTGTCTATCTATTATGGTCAAACTGGGTACAAGAAAATAAGAATTAATCTAAAATAGGTTTGGGTGTGGTATCTTTCTCTTGGCTATCAAATAAAATTTATAGTTATATTATTTTGAGGAATATTTTTATTTTATACCCTCGTTATTTTCCTTTCTGTTGTAAGTAAAAACATTTAATGGTTGGCATGGCCAATTTCAATGGTTTATGAGTATTTTGGATAAAAAAATATTTTAGTTGTATTATATTTTTTAAAAAAATTATTTTATCAGAATAGTATTCAAAAAATATACTAGTCTTGAGTAGGACCAGTCCCATAAATTTATTAAAATAAAAATGAAATGATGTAACAAGTTCAGATTGCAAAGATGGGTAGATTGAAACCTTATGCATGTATATCAATCAAATATTTTAAAAAATTTAGAAATACCATATATTAATTTGATCTGAATATTTAAAATTAATTAAAATATTTTGATGTTAACATTTTTCTTTAAACATTGGTTTCCTGATGCTATAATATGATCACAATGAATCATCTACTAAATGAAAGTTGTTTCATTACCCGTGGAAGTCCCCACATAGAACCTTCATCCCACATTCTTCAAAGATACCATATAGTGTTATCTTCTACAGTACAACCATTATCATCTCTAAAATTTCTATCCTTTCATGGTTTACACCAACTACTTGAGATAATTGGGGTTGTATTAATTTCCCTATGCAAAGTCTAATGTTTATCACATAAAAATAGTTAATGAATTTAATTGATTCTATGTGTGGCACATTGAGTAGAAATATATACATATATTCCCACATTTTATTTCTTATAAGACATATATAGGAGGATAAATACATTGTATATTTCCAAAAAATAGTTGTAAATGGTTCTACTCTTGTATTTTTTTATATCTATATGAAATACTATCCATGATAAGAAATAAAATTTCATAATTTTCATTATTAGGTATAACTTTATCAAACTAGTAATTCTAGGCCCAAATCATTTGATTAAATTTCACACATTTGACATACAATGTTGAGTGTATGTGACACCCTAAGAAATGTAGTCAATAAATAGTCTAAACAAAATTTGGAACATGGAAAGACCACATGATCATTGGCCACTCACTACGGTAATTGATAGAGAATTGACCTCTTGGTTTACTTCCTTATAGATATGATTGGTGTGTATTTTAAAATTATCAAGGTCTTGAAAAAACTCCAAGAATTATAGATGTAAACTCTAAGGAACCATTCATGACTTATTGATAATATCATCCAACAACATGGAGTCACATTAAATACACATGTAGTTCTAACCAAACTTATTGACATAGATCATAAAATATAATAATTCTCATAACTACACCATAAGTGAAGTGCATGTTCAAAAAATATTATAAAATCATTGTTTTAAAAACCCCGTATAGGTATGAAAAATATACCCACATCTATAGACACTAAGCATACCTCCGACCACACCACAAAAAACCAATTTTTTCTAGCATGGGGTGGGTGGAATCCATTTTACAAATATCAAGATGATGTACATCTGGGGTATTACTAGAACACCAAGAAATCTTAGAATAAAAATAAATAGAGATAGAGTTATGCATGTAACCTATTTGAGTCTAAGTAGTAGTCCAAATTTCCCTTTATAGGTTGATAATACCATCCTTTAATGAGGATTTGTTTTATAAAAAATCATTATAAGTGTTCGAATCAAAGGAAAAAATCAAATCCAAAATACCATAAAAATGTTAAAAAGTTAATCACTCAGTCTGTCCATCAGTGCAGAATTCATAAAGGACTCTAGAATATTAATAATTCCAAGCACCACATGAAAAATACCTTGGATATACCAAAAATTATTCACAAAAAATAACTTTCAAGAAATATATGTTCAATAGTTTCATTATAAAACATATAGAGATTATATATCAAGATGAAGGGAAATAAAACCCTTTATAACTAATCATCAAATGGTAGTTGATTCCTTTAAATTTTTCAAAGTAAAACAAATATGTTTGGGGTAATAAATGGTTTCTTAAATAATCAAGACACCTTAATATTGATATAGAGGTGTTTATGATGATTTACATCAGGGCACACCACCCTGGAGCATGTTAACTACTTTATGATTGTGCATTTTACCATGCATTTCTTCTTTCCAAAGGTAGGAGGTGTTCATCACTTCTTCAGCGATGTTTTCTCCTTGATCAAAATGGGATGATGAGATGTTGGTCCCTCCTTCTAGGGATTCCTCCTTGGAATTCCTCAACTAGTCTAGGTCTCCCTTATAGATTAATACATTATTAATGAAACTAATTCCCAATGACATCTCTTATCAGATGATGGATAATTACATTACTTCTGTCTAGAAATTACAAGGGTTCAAGTCAGGGAAGCAACCTTTAGTTAGGAGAGTAGTCACGTTGGGCATCACTGGCATGTCTGGATGCAGGAACATTGGTATACCAATATTCTTCCTCATAAGAGGGATCCTCAAGGGAACATAAACTCAATGCATACCACATCTACTAAAAGGTATTTTATTCTAGAGGAATTTCTTCTGAGTTTCTCCTCAGGCTTCCCATGTTTAACATGGGGTAGGCTGTGAGTCTAACATCTCGTGGAGACAGAGGGTCACGAGTTTGATATCTTGCGGAGATGGAATGTATTGACTAGAACACTTATGAAAGTGGATCAGATAGGTGCATCCCTAGGATAGAGCACCTGGAATTTTTACTGGATGGATAGATTAGAATTCCCAATGAGGACCGACCCTGGACGATGTATCCCATAAAGGGAATGTTTCACACCGTGAAGGATGATCTGAACATCACTGAGGGTGGATGAAGGAGGTATACTCCTAAAATGGGGAAACCAAGGTTTACCATTGATAGGGATTGAACCTCATGGAAGCTTACTATATACCATATTTAGAATATAGGGATCAAAACTCACATTGTTTAGAATAGGTGGAATGGGGTTACACACTAAGACTACCCTTTACAAGAGGATTTATCTTGGATGGATGATGATTTATGTGAGTCTTACACACTGAGATTGCATTTATTCTACTAGGAGAAATGATTATGTAGATGAATGGGGATTACACATTGGGAAAACCCATATGGATGATGTGATATCACTAGAATACGAGTGAGGTGGTGAATTAGATGGCTAGTTCTAATGCATAGGAGCTTCCCAAATGAGTGGTGTGATTCCACCAGGATGTCGCAGCCTTGTTAAGAATCATGATGGATGTGAATGAAGTGGGAGAAATGGATGGAATGGATGGGTTGTTTAGTGTGTTGGGATTGAACCTTAGGGAGGTTACCTAGGTATCCTAGTTGGTTGGGAATACAAGTACACATAGTTTTAGTATCCTATGTAGCTCAACATCACACAGTAAGTATGAGATTAAACCAACGTGATGATGATGGTGTTGGGATTAAACTTTGGGGAGGTTTCCTACATATCCCAGTTATTTGGGAATCAAAGTCTACATAGTTATAAGAGGGTCATTGAGACTTACACCTGAAGAGGTATCCCAAGCATGTGGTGTAGGGATTACGCATTAAAGCTTCCTAGGTGGACCCAAAGGATATGTGACCTACAAGTAGGGAATGACCCTCCTAAGATATAGTGGATCGAGGGAAATATCATGATGGGAATGGATGGTGTTGGATACTAAGATATGAGAGGTAAAACCCTTGAATTAAGGAACCAAAGTTTACTAATGGTTGGGATTGAACCTTGTGGATGCTGCCTATATACCCTATTTAGAAGGCAGTGATAAAAACCCATGTAGTTTGTTAATTTGGGGCTAATGCATGGTTAGAGGCCCATAAAGGTGGAAGCTGGGGCTTACTCCGGGATGGATGCCTGATGGTCTTAGAAGATATAAGGTCTCCTAGGTGAAGGAAATGATATTTCAAGGGACACAATCTGGAAGAGATCAAGGTGGATATTGATGATGATATTGGACCTTAAGGAGGATTCCTACGTACCATGTTTAGAAGATAAGGATCAAATTCTATTTAGATCAGAGAAGTGAATTTGGGATTACACCTAAGGTGGAGGATCATGTGAAGGCTGATCTTGACACCACTAAGTGTAGATCAAGGAGGTGCACCCCTAAGAGGGGGCACTGATGTTTACCTTTGGTTGGAATTGAACCTCTTGGAGGCTTGCCACATAACCTGCTTAGAAGATAGGGATCAAAATCCAAGTAGTTTTGATGAGTGATGTCATGGGGAATACACATAGAATTAGACCATAAAAAGGTGTCATAGTCACTAATATCTGCTAATCCCATGTGAGTAATGGTCAGTGTGAGAAAAAAGAGGAAGTAGTAGACCAGACAGTTTCATCATGAAAGATGTGTTAGTGGAGGATGGAATGGGGCTTACACAGGGAAGAATCCCAAGAGGATGTATTAATATTCAAGGAGGATATCATTTCAGGTGATGGAGATCTCATTCTATGTTATTCATACATAGAGAACCCTATCAAGGTGTATGGGGGTTATGCAGAGACAACCTGAGGCGCACATGGAGACAAATCCCAAAAGGAAAGGTAGGCAGAGGATTGAAACAGAGAGAAACCAAAGGTTCTAGGTCCCATCCCTTATCCGATCCTTTCAAATTTTTCATATATGAATAAATCATAGTTTCATGTCATGTGTTGAGGACATTGGTGCTAGGTAGTTTAATGTCAACTCACTTCTCACACCTAGAACTTACATAACTGATACCAACCCACACTTGGAGAAGGGAAGGCATCAAAAATTCTATATAGGAGGGAGGTGTAGGAGTATTAAATAGTGGGTTATATGTTATCATATCTATGATAAAATGTAGTATCCATTAGAATAACTTTTCTAAAATGAAAAAGGTAGGGAAACACATTGACTAACATCGCACGAGGGACCAAGAAAACACTAAATACAAGATTGGAAGGCCACACAAAAGAGGTTCAGTAGAGGGTATCACTGAGAGGTGATTCATAAAGCTCAAGAGATTCATGGAAGTTAGGGGATTTATGAATATGAGAGCTCTGTGAGGCAGGGTGGCCCTCTCTTGGTATAAAGGGATGAGTTGAAAAGGGAGTGCTTCACGAAGCCTCAAGTACCCAGGAGGGCCTTTCTCCTCTGTGAAGGGTGTATGAATTTGCTAAGGGACTACCTACCTTTATAGGGGGTAAATAGAAACAAGGTAAAGTGGGTTTTTCATTGCTCCAGTACATTAGGTTATTCATTTTTCTATTGAGTTCATGGTGCTTGGGAGCTTCACGAAATGGAAAATCAGAAGTTGAAAGGTCAGGGTAGCGATGGTTTTCAGATGGGGGTATCTAGTTATTTATAGGAAAATGAGTCATATGATTCTTAGTGGTGCATAGTGAAACAAAAAATAGTATCCTTGAAGAGGTGTAAGCCGTCAGACTCACTGAGTTTTCTGCCTCCTTCATTTCACCATGGTCGTGAGGCTCATTGTACTTGCAGAGCGGTCTACCTCCTAGATTGGACTGGTCGTGTGTATTGTCAGACTTTGAATCCATATACCATCTAAATTGGCATGGTCATGATGATGGGGGACCTCCATGAAGGTGCTTCATGAGTCAGACCTCTTAGATGATGTTTTTGCACCATTTGTGCTTGGTTACATCCCGACGACCATGAATTTGCTTAAATCATATCGTAGCATGTATTTTGCAACAAAAAAATACCCCACCTTAGAATGGGGGATGATGGGAAGAGTAGGTTCATATTCTAAGGGTAAATTTCTGAAATACTAGGTGGTTGAGAAGTTAGCTCGTGATGAAGGGTGGGTGATGTGTGCTGGTGAAGGGATCCATAAGGCTTGGGGGTGTGAAGGCCGCCATGAAGCTCAGTTAGTCACCACCTATAATTAGGGTGTGAGGGTCCCATTTTTTATACTAGATCACCAAAAAAGATTGTCTATGATCTCTCCTTTTTCAAATCCATACTTCCTAACCTACCCCAAAAATGCATCTTCACGAACCGGGTTCTATGGACCATTGCTCTGCGAATGCCTCTTACTGAACTGAGGCATCGTGATCCTCGGTTACTCTACGATACACACTATGAACACCCCGTATCTATGATCTGGTACTCTGCACACATGATACATGAATGAACTTCATGAATAGGTTTTGGAAAATTGACCAATTCCCAAATATATGGATGCTCAAGAGATCCTTATGGATGTTGCCCAAAGGGAAGATATGATGAATAATATCATGATCAGGGAGTACTCATAGACCCATTCAGATCACAAATCACTGATGGAGATAATGTTAGAAGCGTAGAAGTAATATCCCTTATGAAAGAGGCTATCATTGTATGGATTTGTTTTGAGGGATGGAATCTTCATTCTAGAGGTAAGTAGGGACAAACAGACTTACTGGTTCAGAAGTACACTGGGGAAATACCAATGGTACCAAGCCACTGATGAACACATTGGTATCGATTACTCTCCCATCATAGTGGGCATCCATTACTGCAACCTCAACAATGATTATGGAAAAACCCTAGCAGAAGAAACATCTCCACCATAATATAAGACAATCTTTATGATGGGGTTAGGGAACTTGAAGAAAGGGTTGATGGATGATTGGGATTTCTGCCAACGTAGAAACTTTATAGAGGAATGTTCATGGGATTACTAGGCATGTGCATTATATGTAGAGTTTGGTATGGTGCTAAGGTGAGTGGGTTTGTATGAAGCGACATGGTATTCTCAGTTCCACATCTATCAGCCAGAGGATTTCATGCCAGGACTACTAAGTAGATGGTCATCAAATACCAATACATTCTATTTTCACCATGGAGAGGGCGATATTAGGCTCTAGAATCTCTATCATATTTATAGAATCATGATTCATGGGGCCATTTATGATTAGTTTCTCCACACTAAGAATGATTCAGAGGATTAAGCGTAGATTCCATGTCTAGAAAGTGCATTTTTGAATCTGGTTCTAGGCATAAATAAGGACAATCAAGCAACAAGGGATGTCCACTTTATGCAGTTGTTTGACTATTTATGGAATTTCCCAGAAAATGTGTCGGTCAAGGGTGAGGAACAACCCATGAAGCTTCCAAAAAGGCCTCATACATCTCTGAGAGAGGCACACCGACATAGGTAAGGTTTTTATTGGAAGATCCTAGAGGATAGATAGTATCAGTTGTTGGGGTACAACATCAATGATGAGAAACGACTGATAGTTAGGCTAGCTAAGTTCATTATAGTTCTCATATATGAGTGCATGATCTCAGAAAGATATTCACATATGGGAGCATGACCAAGCATTTTTATCATGGTGGAGATTCTATAAACATGGAAGCACATCAATCTAGGTATCCTAGTGATGGAGAAGCTGTATAAGATGCTCTAGAATATCAGCAAGGGGGAGAGTCCATTGCACATGTGTGGGCCGCTTCACTTTCTGTAGATCTGGGTGGTCACGCATATGGGAGGATATGAATATTTTAACCCCATATTCCCTCCCAAAAAAAAACTTTCAACCAGTGATTATGAATATTATGGGGGAGTTTCCAATTCATGATAATCTCTATAGCGGTGTTGAATAAGATTGGGAAAGAAAACCAGTTCATCTTTCACATATTTCCCCTATTGAATGGAGTGCTAAACAATGATGGAATGATAAATAAAGAGTGATGGTTGTATATCCTAGCCTTTCGAGGTGAAGTGCTGGTGGTGGGGGTGGATAGTGAGCTGATATATGAACTATACACCCCACACCGATTTGTGATGCAATTTATGTGTCTACAGATGCTAAACCCAAATGTGTACCAAGGATTACATCATGAAGAACACCCAAGTGTGATGAATAAGCTCAGTCTCATGTACACGTGTGAATATAGAAAGATGCATAATTAGTTTACTCCACATAATTCTACATTTGGACTATTCTATACATATAAACTAAGATAGAAAGATCCCTACCTAGGATAAATGTTAAAGTAGTGGAAAATCTGGGCCAATGAAAAAGTTAACCCTTGAGGATGAGGTTAAATTGCGATAAGAGGGAGTTATGGAAGCATGGATAAAACTCATCATGGTGAAAATTATATAGTGTTTCTCCCAGCCGAGTAGACTCGAGAGGTAGGGGTTCCATCTAGGGGGTTCTGTATGAAGACCACAAAGACTCCTAGGAAATATTTGCATCATGTAGAGATTCTAAATGACACCATTTATCATGAGATTTTTTTATTTTGGGATACTACAAGATAGTTCTTCAACCCTAGTAGGGTGTGGGATCATATTAAAAAATATGGGATTGAACTAGAGAGAATCAGTTATGCAAAGGGCAACTTTCTCACATCTCAGGTGGAGGGAGCACAATTTGTGGTGGAATTAGAGGACCTATTGAATTATCAAGCCAATTCATGTATAAAAAACCAGTCTTGATACACATTAACATTGAATCAATTTTGTTGAATAATTGAAACATTATATAAATAGACATATATAGATTGTATTAGTTTAGTTCCTTTGGAAACTTGGAAACATAAAAAATGGTGCATAAATGAGAAACATTAGCCCCTATTAGGTTCTTCTTGACAAGAAACCTTATTAAACACATAAAACACAATAGGTATCTTCATAACCTAGGGTAAAGGGAAGATAAAAATGGGTGATATCTGATGCTCAGTAAGGGTAAACATGGGAGACATGTAAGAATAAACATGGTCATAGAAGTATGATAACGTTATAAAAAAACATTGGAAGATCAGACACTGTATATCAAAGATCATAAACATGAATCATGGATTAACGGTTGATAGTTCATAAGAAATGAATGGTAAGTTAGTAAATAACACAATCTATTAAATCATAACATTGGAATAAAACATGGAATTGTGGAAAACACATAGTCATATAATATTATTTCTATAGTAGCCAAGACATCGCTGCCAATACCATTTTTGTAGTATGGGTTCACTCTCCATACCATCTTGGTAGTCATGATTCAATCTCATGTACAACTTAGTTGCATGAGTTCACTCCTCATACCATCTTGGTAGTCATGGTTCTCTCCCATGCCCATCTTAGTAGTCAAGGTTCACTCCCAATACCATCTTAGTATATCTCATGTAATATAAATCTTTACCCAATTAATTAGAGATAGATATAGGTCCCACATATCTCATAGTGAAACTATTCATACATGTTCCACAAAATCATAAGCAATCATATCATAACCCATGAAATGAAATGGGTATCATACACATGTAATCATATCATAGCATGTGGAAAAAGATACAAGTTTCAAAATCAATTCCTCAAAACATAACCCATGAAAGAAAAAATTATTTCATAAACATATAACCCATGAAAGAGGAATGATTTTCAATAAGACAATGAAATTAATCTTAAACCATTCTGATAGATAATATGAATTTAACCTTTAAATCATTTCCAATAAAGGCTTGAGTAACATCAATTAATGTCATCTTAGATGGGAAATAATTTTTAAAGATATTTTTAAAAACATTTATTTAGAAAAATATCCTACTTCTTTGAAAAATGATTTTTGAAATGTAAAACCTTTTGAAAAATATTTTCTTTATCAATAGACTTGAAAAATTATAAAAGAATATTTAAAACTTTTTGAGAAACTTTTTCCTTAAAACTTATAAAGAATCTTGAAAAACATTTGAAAACTTTTTTTCCTCAAAAACATATATAGGAATATTTAAAATGATTTGAAAACCATTTATTTGAATATATATTTAAAAAAAATTCTTAAAAAATTAATCTTTTAAACAAGCGAAGGAAGATTTAATGAAATGATGCTGGGTAAATCCGTACATGTCATACGAGGTAAAAAAGAATATTCCTTTTTCATGGTAAAAATTTTAGAAATGTTCCTCAATCAAAAAATGACAAGAATATTCCTTTTTTAAAATCTCATTTTGTTTAAAAGGTAAAACACGGGTAAAAATGTATGTTTTACATCTTAGGATAATATTAGAATATTCTTGGAAACCTTTTTATTAAACATGATATTGAAGGAACATAATTTTTTACCGAAGATAGAGATAAGGTCACATTTTCATAAAACCATTTTCTTAATTTTCTTAAGTACCCAAGAGTGGAAAAATTGGTACTAATAAATGAATTCATCAAGGCTAACCATAGGAGAACAAATTTCATGTTTTTTTTGAAATATGGATTATAAGAATTCATTAAAGAAAATGTGGTCATAAAAAATCTAGATAAATTGTGAGATTGTTTCAGTAAAATCTTACCACATGGTAACATTGAGTCATACTCCCCATGTGGGAAAATGAAATTACATGATTGAAAAGTTAATTTTTTATTAAAAATAGTGTAACACCAACCAACAACATAAGAAACAAGACAGTCAACTAAGAAGGTAAGAAATTATGGTTACCAATGGTATCCTATTGAATAATGTCCTTAAAATGAATCAGGAGAGATCCCAAACTAGTGTATATAGTGAGAAGATCATCTTCTCTTCCCCCTCTAGCTATGCCATCTTCTGCAAAATTCCCTTTTCTCCATATATTCTTCATAGGAACCCCATGGAAAATTTCATTTTTTTATCCAAGAAAATGATAAACAATATCCCAAGAGAATAAATATTTCCATGAAAAATTTTCACCAACACCTTCGAGTTAGATTCCAATTCATTAATGAGCAGAAAAAACCTTTTGCATAACATTATACTTCAAATTAAGGATCTCACCTATGCCCCTAAGGAATTTCTTAGACTGTAAAAATCACTAAATGATAAAACCATTGATCTGTTGTGATCTCTGATCAGTACACCTTCCTTTATCTTCTTTTTCATATAGAAACCATCCATGCTGAGTTTTAAAACACTACACAGAGGAACCCATTTTACCCATCGACCCTGAGTACTATGAAAAGTAACTAGTCTCTTGAGAAGGATACATAGGGTTTGGGAATTTTCCAACCTTTTAGTAATGAGAACAGCTCCACCACCAAGGTTCTCGATCTTACCTATAAATAAAGTGTCGAATGTCAAAATCCCATTACGAATTGATTCCTAGCATCCCAAAGCGTCCAATAAACTGAATTAAAGAAGACACTGTAGATATTACTCTCCATATCCTTCTACTATTCCCATTGAAACCAGCTGGTTATCACATGATTCAGGGAATAACATTGAAATATGAGTCTTGGAATTCAGGTCATGGCACCCCAAAAATTTATAGCCCATTCACTCTTGAAAAAAATTGTAGAAATGATTCATGGTTTGGGTGCTCACAACACCAGTATCTCAACACCGAAGAAATAACATTCTTTTGAATAGTTTTATCAATTGGGATTGCCTGATTCCTTAACCTCCAAACTAGAAAATTCATTTTTGAGGGAACTTCACTACCCCATAACTTACCAGCCCAATCCTCATGATCACTATCTGTAGGCAGCATCGCTATGAAGTCATGCCCATTAAACCTACCAGAACTCGAGCCTATGAAACAAAATTTATCATGTTCATCATTGATGATAATTTTATCAAAAAAATCCTTATAATATTTTCTCAAGATCATGTCCATTAAGCATGGATGCCTGCTGGTATCCCTGAAGGCCATATCTGGAACCAAGATATTAGGTCCCAATAGGGATATGACAGATGGTCTAGAGGGGGCGAATAGACCAGATTAAAAGAATTTAATCACATACAATGATTCATAAAATAATTTATCAGAGTTTATTATTATGTTTAACTAGTAAGTTAAAATGTAAATAACACAAGGATTCTTTTTTATATTAGTTCAGTCCAAAGTGGGCCTTCTCAACTCTTATACCTCTCTACTCGACAAGAGATATGTGTTCACTAATATAAGTTTTTTGGGGGAATCATAACCCAATTATAGAATCATTTTCTATTGGAGGGATAACCATGATATTGACTTTTTTATGGGGATTCACAACCATTATAACCTAAATTTAAATAAAGTGTGTCAAAACCCGAATAGTCCTGAATTTAGATAATTGGGGTAACAACCCTAAGATCCCAACTTTAGAATCCAGGAGTCCCAACCCAAAGGAAAAAGTAATAAAAAATGATTTTGTGTGTAAAATAATGAATTGAAAAGATAGAGTGCGTGTAGGAGTTAGAGAAATAGTGTTACAGATTCAGAACCAGACAAATGATAAGATAAACAATTAAATAATAGGTACTAGTGGATGATGATAGGATTGGATCATCTCATAATGTTAATTATAGTCAAAGTAGAAATAATCTGGAACTTGAGAGAATGTCCTGGTGATGAAATAGAGTTTTCCAAGATTATGAAAATGCACAGTAAGTTGAAAGTTCAAAACACCTTATCTTTGAAAAAATAAAGTATCAAATATGTTAACTTGTGTCTTTTATGTATTGGTATTATATCTTTTATCATGTAATATAAAAATATATATATAGAGTACATATTCAGAAGTTAAAGAAACTCTAATTCCTTTGGATATTCAAAATAAATTGAGTCAAGAGGGTTCATAAATATCTCCATATAAAATTGAAGCACCATTTACTCTCTATTCTTGTAGAATAAAAATTAAAATTAATTTCAAATAATTTGAATAAATATTCCATAAATATCTCCAAGAAAATAATATAATTTAATATATCAAAATAATTATTTAAATTAATTCAACCCACTTTAAACATAGTCCAAACAGTTCCCAAAAACTAGCAGCATGAACCAAATGTAAATTAGAAAATTTTGATTTTTTATAAACTTAAAACCACCAAATTTATTGGAAAAAGATATTGAAATAATTTATTATATTTTCCCTCTAAAATATTGCACCAAAAAATTAAAATATATTTTATTGTAATCCTTAGATTTAATGTAAAATTTTCTAATAGAAAAACCTTTGAAAATAATCTATATATATGTAGTAGAATAATTTTCAGCATAAAAGCACGGAATGAATAGCAACGTAGCATAGGAAATGAACAGTAACGTAGCATATGACATGAATAGTAATGTAGGGTAGCTAAATCATGATTATCACTATTCATGAATAGTGATGTAATGTAGGGAATGAATATTAGCATAACATATGATATGAAAAGTAATGTGGGGTTTCTGAATCATACTCTACACTATTCATGAAAAGTAACATAATATACGGTATGAATAGAAATGTAGCATATGGTATAAAATGTAACGTAGGGTTTAGGAACCATAAATTGCACTACTAATGAATAGTAACATAACATAGGGTATTAACTGTAATGTAGAATAAGGTATGAATAGTAATGTAGGGTTTCTAAACCATACTTTGTACTATTCATGAACAACAATGTAACATAGGGAATGAATAGTAACATTACGTATGGTATGAATAGAAATGTAGGGTTTCTGAACCATACTTTTCACAATTAATGAACATTAATGTAACATAGGTAATAAACATTAACATAGCATTTAAAACCCATACATTTCATTGTAGCGAATGTAGGGTTTCCCATACATTTTGAAAAACTAGAAAACATACTTTAACAAACTTCAATGAAATTTTAAGAGATCTAAATAGTAGATTCAGAATTTGGTCCAAAATCGTTATTTGTATAAAAACTTCTTATATTTCTAAAGAATAAAGAATCAAATAAAAATACATCTATTGTTCTAAATATCATAAAAATAAGCAGTAAAATTCGAAAAAATCAACTGTACTGAAAAATCAAAGCATAACTTTCGACAATTTATTCACCATCCAAACGACATTTTTAGACTTCAATGTAAACTAATGAAATAAATATAAACATTTTATATTTATTTAAATCACATTTCAATAGAATATGATATCTATAGAATTTGTAAAATAAATACAAAAAATTTCAAAACTGAAAACTATTGAGTTTCTAAAACTATAGTAGCAACTTCGTTGAATTTTTAGAGTACAAGAAAATAATTTTCAGACTTCCTAAAAAACTAATTAAGTTCTGATAAATGTCTTACATATTCAACTTGATAAGAATCACACAAATCCAAACATTATAATATAATATATCTTCAAAATATAGAGAAAAATTAATCAAACAAAATAATACACATACACACACAATCTCCCCAAGTAATCAAACAAAAGAAAGAACATGCAACAAAAATATCCCCCCTTATGTTTGATTACTAAACCAAACCATTTATATCATTAAAAAATAATTTTAAAAACATTTAAAACCAATTTATTTCTACCAATTAATTTCTCCCCCTTTTTATAAATAAACAAAAGGTGAGAAAAAACTCCCCCTAAACAAATGGAGAAATAAAAATTTAAAAATCTAACATACCAAGATTAAATTTAATTTTTTCAAACTGAGCAGATTATAAAGGATTTTTAATAATATTTTCTAGAAAATTTTCATAAGTTATAAATTATAAAACAATATCACCCTTGTTAACATGGTCTCTAATTAAATGGAATTAATGATCAATATTCTTTTTTCTAAAATGATGTGGAGGGTTTTTAGAAATAGTCATTGCAAAAGTATTATCACAATAGATAGGTTGTTTATCAAGATAAACACCAAAATCATATAAGGTTTTCTTATCTATAAACTTTGATCACAAATACTATAAGTAGTGATATACTCATCTTCTAAAGTAGATAAAGAAATTGATAATTGTTTTTTACATGATTAGGATATTAAAGGTTTTCCCAAAAAATATCATATACCTGATACGCTTTTTTAGTAAATTCTACAACCTCAAAAATAAGAGTCAGAATACGATGTTAAATAAAAATAGTTATATTTTTTATAAAATAAATTGAAATAAACAGTTCCTTTAACATATATAATCATTATTTTACAGTTTTAGTACGACTTTATTTATGATCTTCTTGAAATCTAGCATATAAACAAACACTAAAAATGATATCGGGTCTTAATGCAGTTAAATATTAAAAGATACATATCATGCCTCTTTAAAATTTAAAATAAAAATATTTACAAGATGCATGAATATTGAATTTCAAATTAATACCCATAATAATTTTTATAGATTTAGTGTAATAATGAAAAAAAATGTTTAACTAATTCTTTTTATTACTTAGATTAATTATGAAAATTTCAATCTTTCATTTAAGAAATTTGAAGTCCAAGAATGGATTTTAATTCTCTCATTAAACATATGTCAAATTCATAAGTCATCAAAGAAGAAATTTTTTTGTAATGTATTTCACTAGGGAAACTAAAAACTATATAATCAATATAAATTTGTACAACTAAAATAATATCAGAAGTTCCTTTAATAAAAAGAGTAGGGTTAACATTTCCTTTCTTGAAATCAATATTTAATAAAAACAAATAATGTCTTTCATACCAAGCATGAGGTGCTTTTTTGTGACTATACAATGATTTATATAATTTAAAAACATGGTTAGGAAATTTTTCACATTCAAAAGCAGGGGGTTGAGAAACATAAACTTCTTCAGTTATCATAACATTTAAGAAAGTAGTTTTTATATCCATTTAATATAATTTAAAACCTTGAAAACAAGAAAAAGAAAAAAAATATAATTTCCTATAACCTAGAAATAGGTTCAAAATAATATTCAAAGTCTATACCTTCTTCTTGAGAGAATCCATAAGTAACAAGTCTGGATTTGTTTTTGACAATCTATCCTGATTTTCCCATCTTGTTTTTAAAGATCCACTTAGTTACAATTACTTGATTATCCTCAAACAATTATATTAATTCCAAAAAATTATTTCTAACAAAATTATTTAATTACTCTTACATAATATCAAACTAGTTTGCATATCTTAAATCATCATTAATATTAAAACAAACAAAATGAGGAATAAAATCAGGATTGACACAAAAATTTAAAATAGAATTTATAGTTTTAACTTGAGAATAAACATTGCCAATAGCATTTTCAACAGGATTATATTTATGAATCTTCTATGATTTTGGATCAGGTCGAGAAGGAGAACCCCCCCCCCCCCACTAAATTGATTCATTATTATCATTAGGAATTTCTTCACTAAAATTGAAATCTCTAAACTCATAATAGAAAACAATTGAATCATAATTTAATTTAACATTAATTTCATCAAACATAATATGAATAGATTCTTCAATAATCATAGTTCTTTTATTATAAACAATATAATATTTACTATTATTAGAATAACCAATAAAAATAACTTTATCACTCTTAGCAAAAAAATATCTCAATTATCCTTTTAAATTAAAATAAAAACTTTTCAAACAAAAACTCTAAAGTAACCAACTTTAAGATTTTTTTAAATAATTCATAAGGATTTTTATTTAAAAAAGGAAAAATAATAATTCTATTTGAAATATAACAGGAAACAAAAATATCCTCAGCCCAAAAATATCTAGGAATATTATATTCACCTAACATAGTTAGAGCCTCTTCAATAAGAGTTCTATTTTTTCATTCTACAACACCATTTTTCTATGGTGTTCTAGGAGCATGAATATTATAAAAATAACCATTATTTTAACAAGATTTTTCAAAATCTAATTTATGAAATTCACCTCCTTTATCACTATAAATATAAATAATCAAACAACCATTTTCATTTTGAATTAATTTACAAAAAGTAGTAAATCTAGATAAGGTATCATTTTTATGAGAAAGAATGTATACCCAAGATAATATTACTATAATCATAAAAAATAACTAATGTATATTTCTTTCCACCAAGGATGGAAATTTGAGTGGGTCCAAAAAAATCAAGACGTAATAACTGTAATGGTATATTAGTACTTATCTAATTTATGGTTCTAAAAGAAATTTTGTGTTTATTTCCTTTCATTCAAAAATCACATAAATGAATATTTTCTTTCTTCAAGGAAAGAAACTATAACTCATTTTCATTTTTTGAGAGATTATGCAGCAATATAAAATTAACATGACCTAAACATTGATACCGAAGGATGATTTCATTATTTACTACATTTAAACACTTTAAATGTTGAAAAGTTAGTTCAGAAAATTTAATAATATAAATATTATCTTCTTGATTAGAATAAAATAGTAAATAATCATATTTAAAAACAAAAAAGTTATCATTTTTAAATATAAATTCCATTCTATAATCACATAATTGTGACATACAAATTTAATTATGTTTTAGACCTTCAAAATATAAAAAATTTATAAATAAATGTTTAATTTTCAATACTAACTTTACCAAATCCATTTAATTTTCCTTTAGAATTATTTCCAAAAGTAATAGTACCTGTATCACATGTGCTGGAAGTGGTAAAATTTTATGGTTCTCTAGTCATATTCCTAGATAATCCACTTTAAATGTACCATATAATGTTCTTGAGACATCTAAGTAATTTTTCCTTAAAAAATCAGTTAGTTGACTACTTTGGTAACCAATCTAATTTCATTATAATAGGATTATTTATATAAATTTTAGGTACCCATATATAATTTAAACAAGTATTGTATGGTACTTTAGATAATAATGATTTAGAAATATTAGTTTTTGTAAATCCCCAGGATTTTTTAAATCTTAGAGAACAATAATTTTCATAATGACCTTTCATGACACATTTAAAACTAGTAGCAATAGAAGTACAACCATTTTTACTTTTAAGAAAATGAGTTTTATACATTTGCGGTAATCTCCTAACATAACCAAAACCATCATTATTTTTCTCTATTTTAGAAAAATTCATCATCTCATGATATTTTTCACGACCTTTAATATATACAGATAAAGTTTTTTAATACATTGAACTTCCTTTTTAAAACATCATTCAAATCTTGGGTAGATTTAAAATTTTCATAGACTTTTGAATGAGAAGTAGAACTAGTGCTACTAGGTTTTTCATTCTGCTGCAAAAGTTTTTTCTAGAAATTTTTTTCTCATTTATTTATTTTAGGTTATTATATAAATCAATAGTTTAAAAATATCTTTTATTAATATTTCAATCTATTTATGTAATTTAGAAATATTTAGATTATCAAAATCATAGTAAGAATTATAATATCCAGGATAATAACTAGAATTAATAAACTTATGTAGTGAGGCCTTGAAGCACAAGTTAGCAGATTCTTTTTTCTTTTCCAGATTGTTCACTAGAATCAAATTATTCTATATAACTCAAGCCAGTGGTCAATGACTTTTTTCCATTCTTTTTTTATTTTTATTTATTCTTTAGTTTTGGAAAATCGATTATGATATGACCTTTCTTCCTACACTCATAAAAGGTTACATTTGAACCATTGAAATTTGTATAACCTTTCTTATATCCCTTATATTTTTATCTTTGAGAGTTTAATCTAAAGTGATTCTTAAATCCTTTCCTTTTAATTATTTTTTAGACTTTAGTCACAAACTGAACCATATTTTCCTTTTCAAAATCCTAATGATCAGAAATAGAAGAGACAGTAGAAACAACATTTACATATTTAAAATTGAAACCTTTTATTTTTTTGGTCTTCTCACCAGGTATGTTCTTCAATTCCAGTTCATATTATAGTATTGAATCGATCAATTCATATAGGGTGTACTATTTGATGTTCTTTATTTCATTAATGGAGACCTTCTTTGCATGCCATTTTTTGGTAATTCTCATAGAACACTTTTAAATAGTATTGGGTTTTCATCTTCACCAATATTGATGTCTTGATACTTAGAATGAAGCATTCCAATCTTGGTTCAGATCAATTTATCATAGGCAAGGTGATTGAATTGTATAATCTTCCATATTTCATGAGCTGTTTTAAAATTATACACATGACTAAAAAAACATCTCTTAATAAAAAAATATAAAATATTTACAACATTATGGTTTAAAACATATATAGTATCATTAATTCTAGTAAGAGTATTTAGATTATCTTTCAGGATGTGTGTACTATTTTGACATGATATAATAGTGATCAATGGTCCACTGTTTGAGGTAACCCTCCATTCAGGATCTCCAACAGCCTTAATCATTTCCATAAAAGTGCGGTGGCCTTTGAGGAATCTTATATTCATTCGGGATCAATCATATCATCTTATAAGATCTTGTCCTTAGACAATGAGGTCTACAAATATGTTATCACAAATAAAATAAATGCAAACTATATGGAGGGATTTGGTAATTCTAAAAGGAAAAACCTTTGATAAAAATTGAAATGTGTCAGAAAGAGAATAACAAAGATAATCTATTCTAAAAAGGATTAGGCTATGATACCAATTTTTTGGTCCCAATAGGGTTATGAAATATTTTATAGAGGGGGTGAATATTCTAGATAAAAAAAATTAATCAAATAAAAAGATTTACAAAATATTTTATCAAAGTTTATTAGTAAGGTTAATTGTTATGGAAAAAAGTAAATAAGACAAGGATGTTTTTTATAGTAGTTTAGTCTAATGTTGGCATAATCTACTCTTATACCTCTCTACTTGGAGAGAGATACATGTGAACTAATATAATTTTTATGGGGGAATCATAACCCAATTACTGAATCCTTTTCTAGTTGGGGGATAATCGTGACAATAAATTTTGTATGAGGAGTCATAAACCTTACAACACACCTTTAAATAAAGGGAGTCAAAACCTGAACAATCCTAACTTTAGATACTGGGATTCACAACCCTTGGATCATGACTTCAGAATCTAGGAGTCAAAACCTGAGTAAAAAAGAAATAATAGATAATTATTTTGTGTCTAAGAGAATAAAAATAAAAAATAGAGTGCAAATGAGACATGGGAAATAGTGTTACACACTCAGAATTAGATGAATTAGAAGAAAAATAATTAAAGCACAAGTAATGGTTGTTGAGTATTATATTGGATCATCTCATCAAAGAAATTGTAGTCCAAGAAGAAATAATCTGACACTTGATAGAATGACTAGGTGATAAAATAGAGTGTTGTAGGATGTTGCAAAAGCACAACAAGATCAAATTTTGTTAGGACCAATAGGGGCCTATATAACCTGGGGGGGGTGAATCAGGGTATGAATATTCTTTTCCAAAGTTCTTCCTACCCCACTAGATCTTGACCTCTTTATTACAAGGGTCACTTTGTTTTCACTTGTGTGATTGTTATGATCACTTATTTTCTTCTTTATCTGATGATGATGCTTTAAATGCAATACAGGGAAGTAAGTAGGTAGACACATAGATTTTTACTTGGTTCACCCTCACTGGGCTACATCCAAGGAGCATACGCTGAAAAGTTCCAGTTGTACCAAATTCCTCTATTATTCAGTACATGTGGATACAAAGGTTTGGGATAGATCACTTCTATTCCCAGGCTCACTGCCTCTACAAAGTTTAGGGTCAGCTCACTGCTTTCCCAAGGGTCAGTCCCTATTTCTCTCTCTCTGGCTCACTACCGGTAGAGAGGATCACCTTCTTCCTCTTCCTTTTCTCACTACGTCGAAAAGGATCCACTGACAATTTATAGACCTGTAGGTCTCTTTATTTTCATGAAGGAATGCATCCTCTATTGTATATGGATGCACTGTTGAATTCCAACTTTCACCTGTAGATGAATATCTTTTTGCACTAAATGTATCGGGCAAACTTACAGCTTCCACGCATCCTGAAAATCACTGCTGGAAATAATCCGTACTTGGTGCGCAAGTCTATCACGGCGCGCAAGTATCGGCGCACAAGTCACAATTGGAGTGCAAGTCTTCCTCAACCACTTGTGTGACGCAAGATTGTCCAACTCCAAACCTGCGCAACTCACTTCCTTCCTTGCCTAAACCACCTCAGGAACACAACTTACACTTGGCACACAACTTCCTTCTTTAGCACACAAGTCCCACTTGTGCGACATACCACCACTTGCACGACCACCACACCTGCACGACGGGAGCTCTTAATATTCGAAGTGTTGAACTCCTGTTAAGAATGAGGAGGGGTGGTCCAGTATTTATAGGCAATTTGACCACCCTGCGTGACGACACCCAAGTCAACCCTCAGTGTGCAAGTCTCTTATCCTGCAAGTCAATTGCGCGACCTAATTCCAAACTTGTGTGAACCTCTTTACTTTTCCATATTTTGATCTTTTAATCTTGAAAAACCATATACGTGCAAGTTCTCAAGCTTCCAAGGCATTGATGCACATGTCTCTTCACGATGCGCAAGTCACCTGCGTGACACCACCAATACTTATGCGAAACTTATCCCTTTGCCATATTTTGATGATCTGATCATGAAAAACATATGGTGCGCAAGTTTCCAAGCCTTCATGTACACGGACCGCAAGTCCCTTTTCCAAAAACCACTTTTCTTCATTTGTCGATTTTCAGACACAAAAATTTCGCAAACACTGGAAAATGGTTCCACCTTGTATCTGTTCTTTTTATGCCACCTCCAGATCATCCATTCCTTTATCGACGTTCTTGAATCAAACATGGATCATTGAACACAACTCTTGAACTCGATATTCCATTATAAAATCCCATTTGTCAACAAATTTGTATGTCATGGTTTTCTTTGTCAACAATGACAGCACAGTTGTCCACTTTTTCAACAAACACAATCACCTCAAAAATTAATCAATAATGTCTTGAGGTAATTTTCCCAACAATCTTCCCCTTTGGGTTTGTTGAAAACTCTTCCATAAAAGGATACATCATTGATTCTTCACCCACCATTCGCCTTTTTTCCATTCTGATAGCGATCAATAATTTACTCAACACATACTCTAAGACCACATAAGCAATTCTTTGCATGAGAAACAAGAGTAAATGAAAATTTTATCAATGAATCACTTCATCTATAACATCCACTATTGACACCAAACTGATACCAATTTTTACCAAACTGATACCAATTTTTGGAAATATTCTTACCCCATTCCAACGTCTCTCTTTTGTTTTTATCACAATCCCCAGCTGTCATGATATCTATTCTTTGATCGATCACTTCTAGCATCGTCAGATTTTATATGCTCCCCATTTCTGCTCACATATTCAACTCTTGTCAGTTTTAAAAATCTCTTTAGACCTATTGTCTGTGTTGTCCAAGCTAAGCTCTCGCTAAGCACGTTCAACTAACTTCAACTCCCCCTATCTGGCTACTCCACCTGTCTGCTTCTCCACATATCTGTCAATATTTCTTAAATAGCCACACTGTCTCCCCCTTGAACAATCACTATTTTCTCCCCTTTGTCAACGAACCCAAAGGTTAATCCTTTGAAGACTGTAACATAGTAGAGAACACATTAACACATTAGGGAAAACACATCATACCTCAGGGAGAGGGGAGTATTGTTCCACATCCACACTATTTCAAGTGCAGGGATTTGACTGAACTCATAGAGCCAGTCGATGCCTCTCAAAAGCTTCCTTGGGTAAGGCCTTTGTCAGGATCTCTGCAACTTGTAGCTCTGTAGGAACATACTCTAACTTTACAAGCCCTTGATCCACTTTCTCCTTGATAAAATGATATTTGATCTCAATGTGCTTTGTCCTTGAGTGATGAAATAGATTTTTTCTAAGATTGATAGCACTTGAGTTATCACACTAGATTCTGATTGGAGACTTCACTTCAACTCCCATATTGTCAAGCTACTGCTTCATCCATAATAACGGTGTGCATGCTTGAGTGGCTGCACTATACTCAGCTTCTACGATGCCTAATGAAATGCAATCCTTCTTCTTGCTTAACCAAGAAATACATAGTCCGCCAAGATAGAATGCACCTCTAGATGTTGATTTTCTATCATCTGCTGAACCAGCCCAGTCTGCATCAGTATATCCCAATAACTCTGTCTGAGATTTGTCGTTATATGTCAAGCCGAAGTCCAATGTGCCCTTGATATACTGAAGTATTCTTTTCACTGCGAGCATGTGACTCTCCTTGGGATTACTCTGATATCTCGCTTCTTGGCATGTGGAAGAAAAAATATCAGGCCTTGTCGTGGTCAAGTACAACAAACTTCCAATAATTTGCCTGTATTCTATGATATTAACTTCCTTTACATCCTAAACTTTTGATAATTTCATCCGGGTAGCAACTGGAGTTTTCATATCCTTGGAATTTTCCATGCCAAACCTTCTCAACACCTCCTTGGAATATTTGGATTGAGAAATGAATGTTCCATTCCTTCCTTATGTCACCTATAGACCAAGGAAAAACGTTAGCTCTCCAATCATTGACATTTCAAACTCATATTTCATGAATTTGGAAAACTATCTACACTAAGCTTCATCTGATCCACCAAATATTATGTCATCGACATAGACCAACACCATCATCCTTTGATTACTATTGTTGTTGAAATAGAGATTGTAATCAACTCTACCACGCTGGAAACCAAGATTCTTCAAGTACTGATCAAGCCTTGAGTACCATGCCCTTGGTGCTTGTTTCAGCCCATACAACCCCTTCTTCAGCCTGTAAACTTTGTTCACATCATCATGAATGAGAAAACCATATGGTTTCTCAATATACACCTCATATTATAGAACTCCATTTAAGAATGCGGATTTGACATCCATCTGGAACACTTTGAACTTTCTTTGCACTGCTATGGCCAAAAGTAGTCTGATCGTTTCCAGCCTTGCAATCGGTGCAAATGTATCATCAACATCTATTCCCTCTATCGGGGAGTATCCCTTGCACACTTGTCGTTCTTTGTTCCGAATCATTGTGACATCTTCATTCATCTTGTTACGATAGACCCATTTAGTCCTGATGACATTCTTGTATTCTGGCCTTGAAACAATCTCCCACGTCAGGTTCTTCTCAATTTTATCAAGCTCTTCTTTCATAGCTTGAACCCAATTTTCATCTTCAGCTCCATCAGAAAAACATTTCGGATCCACCTAAGATAAAAACGATGTTTTCTGTAATGATTTAATTCTTCGAGTCTGAACTGGAGTTGTCTGATCACCAATGATATTCTGCCTATCAATTTCAGCTCAACTCTTTGGATTCTATGTAGATAAGGATTTTACTTACTCATACTCACTATCAATATCTTCTTCTAAATCAACTTCAGCCACTTCTTCTCTCCCTGAGTCTCTTACCACTTCATCTTTATTAACAGAAAACTTCTCACTGGGTCATTGTTCAATGATGTCTTTTCTTTGAACTTCTTATCTCATATTTCTATTGACATGCCTTTGATTTTCTCTCACAGCATCTTGGTATCCTAAAAGCAGTCAGCTGATACCACATTGTTAGAATAGATTAGATAATCATGAAATCATGTGTGTTTCTGCTTGGCCCCCAATCATTCTTCATGAAAATAATCATTCATCCTTCATATCGCATTGTGATCCTACATCTAATTAGGATATAGAATGCTCCCCCAATATTATGCAACTATTCCATTTGTTAGGCCCAAATTTATAGACCCATAACCATTATTTTCCTCATGCATCATTTATTCTCATATTTCAATCCGAATTGAGCCATTAACAAAATCTCTAAGACTACTGAGTTGGAACTTTGTGTAGGAAACAAGAGACAAAGTTAACAACACAATCTCATTCAATTGTGCACTGTTTCCCCCTTTCTTCTTCAACTCTGGTACCTGATTTGAATCAATTGAAACTGTATAGCATATCACATCTCCACTTAGTATCCTTAGATGCCACTTCCCCTTGGATCATATCTCCCTAGAACCTGAAACACATGAATCATCAGTTAATAGCACTTATATACATAGGGAGAGGTGTATCTTCCGAACTCCTCAAGATGAGGATTGTGGTTGATCCTGATGGGTCAACCCTTTGATTATTTCTTGCAGAGTATCACACTCCTTCTTGGATTCTTCTAGCTTCCTAACCAACTTCAACTGCTCTGTCCATATGACTAAACATCCATCACCTGTATGTTGAGTCTTTTTCTGATATGTAGATTTTGTAGGCCTAGACTTTCTCACCATTTTGGGTTTAAACCCACTAGTACACATTTCTATCTTTGATGTTCCACCAAAATTCCATTTCCCTTGATTACTTCTCTGAGCAGGAATATCTTTTCTTGTCATCTTTCTTTTCTCCTTCCTCAATTGTAGGGATCTTCCTCTTTCCTCCACTTCTTGTGGTGGCACATGACATGCAGCTTTTTCAATGCATCTTTTTTTTTATTTTTCTCTTATCATATTTCTGAGTTACCACCATATTTTTCATTGGTGGTGGGTCCTCCACTAAACGTACATTCTTCTTACTCATAGCTATAGCGTTTCCTCCCTTTTTCTTCCAGATTTTTTCATGTTCTTTCTTGGGGGCGGTTGTCAGCGTGACAGAGGAGGTGACATATAGACTTTTCATTCATCTCCATGTGATTCCCCTGAGGCTCTAAGCCTATTTTCCAATTTTCCAATTTTTCTCCCAATGTACAATTTCTCTTTATGCATCACTGGATTCAAGATTCTCTTTCAGGGCTCCCGTTCCTTTCTTTCATTCTTCTTGCTACAATTTCTTGCCAAATGTCCATGATTAGAACATATGAAACATATTCTATTAAAATCATACCTAATTGCATCATCTCTTAGCGAAGATGTTGATGCAGCTTGAGTTATTCCTCTGACATTGAACTCCTGAGCTTCATGACACATATTCATGGTGTGTCCCATCCTTCCATAGTAATAGCATCTTATGAATGCTTTCCTCTGAGATACTCTTCCTTATGACTTCTCATGATGCTTCTTTTTATTTTCAGATTTATCAAAGTTTCTATTTTCACAGCCTGAAATGTATTCCAGAGCCCTTGAACAGAAGCTTGATGGGTGGCCATGAATTCTGCAGAAATAGTACATGTCGTCACTACTTCTTGTAACTGTCCTCTTTGGCCTATCTCTAGCACCTACAGGATTTTCTCCACATCTAGAACTATTCATAGCTCTTTTTATATCATGAATGGGATGTGATTCATCAAATCCAATGAGAATTTTTCCCAAACTATCTGGTCTTTGTGATGAGAAATTTTTTTCTTGCATCTTTTCATAAATTAAAAAATTTATTTTCATTTCATCATCACCTGCTGAAGGATAATCACATAGTAAGTGCAATGCATCCTTCATTTTTGGCTTTCCTCTAGCATTGAATTTCTCCACTTCCATCTTTACTGATTTTATCTCTTCTTCCAACTTATGAATCTTCATATCACTTGATTCATGTTGGGAATTTAATTCTCTTATGAGATTCTTTCCACGACTCATCTCATCTGCCAGTTCTTGTGTGAGATTTTCTACCATACCACTTTGCTCCTTCACTTTTAATTTTTCTTGTGAAATAGATTCAAAGAAAGATTCATTCTCTTGTTGGAGCCTTTGATTCTTCTGAACTTCTTCAGACAACTGTGTGACTAGATTATCATTTCTAGCTTTTAGATTCCAAACTTTATCTGAAATTTGATTCTCTTCATAATCATCAGCCTTTTGTTTTCCTTTCATTTTACCCATCTTTTGTAGATCACTACCTTGAGAATCATTATTCTCCTTTAGGTCAGTAGCCACATCAATAAGACTTTGATTTAAACCTCTTAGCTTGTTGACCTCAATCTCTAATACTTTGATCTGGATATCTTTAGATTTAACTTCTTCTTCCAACTTCTGGTCCACTTCCTTTGTTATGTTGACAACATCTAATGGTGGCCTCCTTCTTGAAATTTCATCATCATCAGATGTTTTAGCATCACTTTGAAGTTCAAGTACTTCACTCATTCCTACATCATGATTGAGTTAATCAATCTTTTCTTTATCAGATTCATCCAGGCCTTCTTTTAGTAAGTTGTTTGATTCTTTAATTTAATCACACTTTTTCCATACACACTTCCACACTGAGGAATACCACTTGAATTCTGATTCTTCTTTGTTGATTTTCCTTTTCCATGGAACACCGAGATAAGAGCAGACTGATTCTTTGACCACACAGATCAACTACACCAAGTCGGAGAAAAAAAATCTGATAACAACAACCTTCCCTCTGATACCAATTGTTAGGACCAATAGGGTCCTATATACCCTAAGAGGGGGGGTGGATCAGGGTATGGATATTCTTTTTCAAAGTTCTTACTGCCCCACTGGATCTTGACCTCTTTATTATAAGGGTCACTTTGTTTTCACTTGTGTGTTTGTTATGAACACTTATTTTCTTCTTTATCTGATGAATATGCTTTAATTATAATGCAGGGAAGTAAGCAGGTAGACACATAGATTTTTACTTGGTTTACCCTCACTGGGCTACGTCCAAGGAGTATACGCCGACAAGTTGCCGGTTGTACCAAATTCCACTATTCTTTACTAGATGTGGATAAAAAGGTTCGAGATAGATCACTTCTATTCCCAAGCTCACTTCCTATACAAAGTTTATGGTCAACTCACTACTTTCCCAAGAGTCACTCCCTGTTTCTCTCTCTTTAGCTCACTGCTGGTGGAGATGATCACCTTCATCCTCTTCCTTTTCTCACTGCGTCGAAAAGGATCCACTCACAGTTTATAAACCTGTAGGTCTCTTAATTTGTATGAAGGAATACATCCTCTGTTGTATATGGATGCTTTGTTGAATTCCAACTTTCACCCATAGATGAATATCTTTTTTCACCAAAGGTATCGGGAAAACTTCCAGCTTCCACACAGCCCGAAAATCACAGCTAGAAATAAAACATAATTGGTGCACAATTCTATCACGCCGCGCAAGTATCGACGTGCAAGTCACAACTGGCGTGCAAGTATTCTTCAACCACTTGCATGACACAAGCTTCTGCAACTCTAAACCTGTGCGACTCACTTCCTTCCTCGCCTAAACCACCTCAGGCGCACAACTAACACTTGGAAAGCAACTTCCTTCTCTGGTGCACAAGTCCCACTTGCGAGACACACCAGCACTTGCATGACCACCACACCTGCACGATGGGAGCTCTGAATCTTCAAAGTGTTGAACTCCGGTGAAGAATGAAGAGGGGTGGTCTAGTATTTATAGTCAATTTGACCACCCTATGCGACGGCGCCCAAGTCAACCCTTGGCGTGCAAGTCTCAGCGTGCAAGTCTCTTCTCTTGCAAGCCACTTGAGCGACCTAATTCTAAACTTGCACGAATCTCTTTAATTTTCCATATTTTGATCTTCTGATCTTGAAAAACCCTAGGCGTGCAAGTTCTCAAGATTCTAAGGCATCGATGCGCAAGTCTCTTCACGGCGCGCAAGTCACCTATGCGACACCACCAATACTTGCGTGAAACTTATCCATTTGCCATATTTTGATGATCTGATCATGAAAAACATATGGGGCACAATTTTCCAAGCCTTCATGTTCATTACATGCAAGTCACTTTTCCAAAAACCAATTTTATTCATTTTTCGATTTTCAGGCCCAAAAATTTCACAAACACTGGAAAACGGCGCCACCTTGTATCTATTCTTTTTATGCCGCCTCCAGATCATCCATTACTTTATCGACGTTCTTGAATCAAACATGGATCATTGAACATAGCTCTTGAACTCTATATTTCATTATGAAATCCCATTTGTCAACAAATTTTTATGTCATGGTTTTATTTGTCAACAATCACAGCATAGTTGTCCACTTTTCCAACAAACACAATCACCTCAAAAATGCTTCAATGATGTTCTGAGGGATTTTTTCCCAACAAGTTTCACAACACTTTCTCTTTGGAAAATAATAGTATCAAATAAGATAATGTGTCTCTCTTTTGCATTGTTATTTTATCTTTAATTTTGAAAAAGTGAAAGATATATATAGAGTGTATATTCAGCAGTTACAATAGCTCCACTTCATTCAGATATTCAAAATAAATTAACACAAGAGTGTTCATAAATATCTCCATAAAAAATCAGAGCACCATTTCCTCTTTAATAATGTTTAATAAATCATAAAAATAATTTAAAATAATTTGAATAACTCTTCTAAAAATATATCCATAAAAATTATAGCATTGAATTAATTGAAACACTAGTTTAAATCAATTCAAACCTCTTTAAATTTAGTTGAAATAGTTCTTGAAAACTTACAGCAAAAACTGAATATAAATTCAAAAAATTTGAATTTAAATAAGTTTGAAACCATTGAATTTATTAGAAAAAGATGTTGAAATAATTTATTAATTTTTCTCTCTAAATATTGAAAAAAAATTAAAATCTCTTTGATCACAATCCTTAGATTTAATTTGATTTTATCTAGTAGAAAAACCTTTGAAAATAATCCATATATATACTGTAGAATAATTTTTAGTATAAAATCATGGAATGAACAGTAATATAAGGAATGAATAGTAACATAGCATAGGGAATGAATAGTAACATAGCGTATGGTATGAACAGTAACATAGGGTTTCTGATCCATACTTTTCACTATTCATGAACAGTAACATAACATATGGAATGAACAATAACATAGTGTATGTTATGAACAATTTCATAGGGTTTCTAAACCAAACTTTTCACTTTTCACGAACAATAATGCAACACATGGTATGAAGAGTAATATAGCGTATGGTATGAATAGTAATGTAGGGTTCTTTAACTACACTTTTAACTATTCATGAACAATAATGAAATGTAGGGTATGAACATTAATGTAGCATTTGGTATGAACAATATGTAGGGTTGCGAAACCACACTTTACACTATTCAATAATAGTACGCAATGTAGGAAATGAACAGTAACGTAGCATATGGTCTGAACAATAGTGTAGGGTTATTGAACCATAATTTTCACTACTCGTGAACAATATTTAATGTTGGGAATGAACATTAATGTAGTATTGAAAAACTAAACTTTGCACTATAGTGAAAATAGGGTTTCCCATACTTTGTGAAAAACTGGACAACATACTTTAACAAACTTTAAAAAAAATTTAAAAGATCTAAAAAGCAGATTCAAACTTTTGTAAAACATGATTATTTGTATAAAAAATTAATATATTTACAAAAAAATAATAATCAAATAAAACTAACATCTACAGTTCCAAATTTCATCATAAAATTTAAGTAACAACATTCTAGAAAAAATACAGTTTTGAAAAAATCAAAACAAAACTTCATAAAATTTATTCACCATCCAAACGACCTTTCTAGACGCTGATGTAAAATAATGAAATAAATATAAACATGTTGTATTTTTATAAAATGATTTCTTTAGTTAATATTATATCTTTATAATTAGTAATAAAATAAATAAAAAACATTTCAATATTGAAAACTCAAGTGTTTTTAAAACTATAGCAGCAAATTCATTGAATTTTTAGAGTACAATAAAAGAATTTTCAGACTTCCTTATAAACTAATGAAGTTTAGATAAATATCTTATCTATTTCCCATGATAATAATCAAAAATATTAAAACACATTAGTTTAAGATATCATCAAAATACCGAGGAAAAGTAATTAAACAAAATAATGCACACGAAAAAAATTTCCCCAAGTAATCAAACAAAATAATGAACATGAACAAACATGGGCATCCTAGAAAGAATAAATTCTCATTGTCCTAGTTATATCTCCATATATTTATGATTCCTTGTCCCACAATCCATCTATATGAGTCATGAAGGTCTCCCAAATGCTTGAGCATGCAACTTGAGAGGTTCAAAAGCCTGCACCTTCTACCAATCCAATCTTCCCAGTACTCACCGTATCTATCTCTAATAAAAGAATCCCATAAAGGTTCCCCTTCCAAAATATCCCATGCAAGACGTGCTTGAATGGAATGTATGGTTTCATAAATATCCCAGATACCCACCCCACCCCCCTCAATTAGTTTTTTCACCCACTTCAAGGAAGCCCAGTAGCAGTGTCCTGATTGATTAGCATCCCAGAGAAATGTTCCAAGAACCTATACATAATTATAATAGTCCCCTTGGGAGGGTTGATGATAGAGATAATGTGCATCAGAATTGAAGTAAAAAAACTATTGATAAGGGTTACACTTCCACCATAATAAAGGAACTTGTTATTCTAGTTTGAAATCCTCCCTATAATATGGTTGATAATGAAATTGAAGAAGGCCTTCTTGATGCTTCCATTAGAAACTGGTGCACCAAGGTATATCATAGAAAATTGTTTCCTTTAAATCCCCAGAATCTCATGAATTCCCCTACTTCACCTACCAAATCATTTTTTATAGATAAAGAAATTTATTTTCCTTGTGTTGATATTTGGACCACTCAGCTTCCCATAGGTGGACATAATCTTCATGAAATTATAAAGAGATATATGACTACCATTAATAAATATGAGCACATAATCCACAAACATAAGGTGAGAAATTATACCATTCCATGACTTGTTTTAATATGGAAGGATCATCCCATTCTCCATGTTTTTGTGAATGATTTTAGAGAGAGATTATTGAGGCAGAATGAAAATAAAGGGTGACAAAGAATCCCCTTATATGACTCCATGAATACATTTGATGAATCCAGATACCTTCCCCAAAAGAGAAATGGTGAGCCACGAGGAGGAGTAACATCTAAAGAAAAGGTCACAAAACATTCATGGAAGTCGAGCTTCCTCATAGCACGAATAATGAAACTCCATTCAATTTTATCATAAGCCTTTTACATGTCAATTTATATAAAAATATTGGAACCCACATTTTGTTTGTTGATATAATCCACCAATTCCTTAGAAATTCCAATCAGACATTGAATGCGGTGGTATTTAATAAATCCATGCTGCTCTTTTGTAATCAGATGAGGAATAATTCCATTAAGTTTACTAGTAATGAAGGAAGATAGAATTTTGTAGGCGACGTTGCATAGGCATATTGGTCTATATTGGTTTGTGTTTGTAGGATCATTCACCTAAAGAATTAAAAATACTATAGAGGTGCACACAATTCTATTCATGTATCCCCCTCTAAATAAATCATGAATGGATTCAACAACCAGGTCCTTAACAAAGTCCCAAGAAGAGGCATAAAAGGACCTAGGAAAACTATCTGGGCTCAGAGCGCTATCTGGATTCATATTGAAAATAGTGAATTTGATATCTTCTTCCATAGGAATTTCCATAATATTATTTTTATCTGATCTATTCACCCTACTTGGTAAGTAGGACATGAAGTTTTACTCTTCTTCTGTTCTTCCAACACCACCATTCTTGCTAACTTCAATACCCTCAAAGAGCTTATCAAAATGGTCCAACACCATTTTCCCTACCACATTCACATCGGAGGTGTAAGACCCATTGTCCAGCTTAATTTTGATCCTCATTTTAATCATTTTATCTTTCAAATAGGTTTATAAAAAATAATTATTCTGATCTCCTTCCTTAATCTATTGTGTTTTGGACTTTATTATTCATACCTTATGAATTTCCAATAGTTTTTCATCCAACATAAATCGATTTTCATAGAGGGAAAAAAATTTCACATGATCCAAATTCTCCTACAGTTCCTCTTCCAACATTTCAATACCTATTTGCAAGATTTCAAGGCCATTATCCTCAACTATATTAGATTCCAACCAAACTTTAATGTATTAATTTATCCATAAGAGGAGCCTAGAGAGACCGACCCAATATCTTTTCACCTCTTCAGCTTCCCTTGAGGATTTCAACATCTATATGAAACCTTCTAACTTGAGCCAATTTCTAGAATAAAAGAGGGTATGCCTTTGCACATATCCTCTTATCAGCTCCACTAACAATAGATCATGGTCCGAAAGGTAATGGGTGAGGTGTGTAAATGAAGTTTGGGGGAAGGATTCTAGGCCTTGGAGATTAGGTAGGCACCTATCCAGATGACTCCAAATGTGATTGGAGCCCCTACAATTATTACACCAAGTAAACTTCTTACTAGAAAACCCCATATAAATAAGACATGATGTTAATAAAAAGTCTTTTAAGTCTTTCATTCCACTACTAAATATTACCATTCCTCCTTTATTCTATTCCATGTCCATTATTGAGTTAAAATTTCCACCAACATACCATGAAGTATCACTCAGATGAAAGGAACCCAAATAATGCCAAAGATTCATCCTCCCTAGAGGGTCACCACTACCATAAAAAAAGAGAAGTAAATAACCTCACTTCTGTGACTAATCATGGTAGTATTACATTGAGACATAATGATAAACAGTTTGGTTTTAACAACCTTCTTCCAACAGATCCAAATATACATTTTATCTGGATAGGCATGAAAAAAATTCTTGAAGGCCATTATCTTTGCATATAAATTGATCCTTCGAGGGTCCTGTTTAGGTTCTAAGAAGGAAAAATAGAATATTTATTCATTCTAGATTTAGTCATAATAAAATTGCATTTATCATGTTCCCCTAGGCCTCAAAAGTTACAAATAATTGTAGAAAACAGTAAAATAAAAGGTATTTTTCCTTATGGTTAGAAATACCTGATATAGAAGCTGAAATAACTTCTTGCATCACCTTGGATTTAGATCGAGTCGCATGACCTATAGACCCATAAGATGAACCCATATTTACTGGTGTGTTGAACTTCTTCCTCAACACTCCCACTAGTTCATCGAGAAATGAGAACCTATAAGAACACAAAAGTAGAGCAGAAATAAAAGTCATTTACTCTTGAAAGAGAGAGATAAGGATCATTCATCGAGGATATTCTCGAGAAGAACAAATTTCCTTCAACATGCCTTTTTAATGAGCCTTACCCTAAGACATATTCTTTACCTATGACTGAACATTATAAGTGAAAAATGGAGACATCTGGATAAGGTCTGGAGATATCAGTGACAAAACCCCGATACTCAGAGGGGGAGGATAAAGATCCCTGATAAGCATTGGAGAATTGAAAATAGCCATATTCCAAGTTTCCTCAAGAATTGAAGCTAGAAAAATAGCACTAAAATTTTCAAGCGACACTCCCTCTAGATCATGAATGAATAAAAATTTCAAGATAATACAATTCTACAACAGTTGTGTGTTAGAAAAATTTAAAACCATACCCTCTGCAATCACGTTGTCTAGAACATGAGGACCCAAATTTTAATTTGAACGACCCAACACTATGTCATCTTCAACCTTTGGATCTACAACTAAAACCCTTGGATCCAGACTCGACACTTCAAGAGATTCAAACTCCTCCAGTTGAGGAACCCACATAAATCAGGAGGAAATATCTAAATAAATATAGGAATGATTCTTCTGAAAGGACCTATTAGAATTCATATGTCTACACAAATCCTTCGAGTGGCCCTAGAGGCCACACACAACACAAAGCCAAGGTGGATCTAGAAAAATCAACTATATCCACTACTTGAAGCCATCAGTGGACCTGATCAAGATATGAGACCGAATCTTCTTGGATATTTTTATCTCAACACAAATCTGTGGATTAGCCATGTCTAGAATACTATAAGTCATTTCCTATGCACAAAAAAATGATCCCAACGCATCTCCCACTAAGTGAATGATCAAAGGATTATGAAACAGTAACATGAGACTAGGAAGTTTAATCCAAATAGTGTCCACACATGACTGTCTTCCAAAATGATAATACCATGACCACTAATAGATAATGAACTTGCATGAGCCAAAATGCATCAGTTCCTAGACCTAATTAAGAACAAAACCCTCCCTTTTGGATAAATGGATGCAAAAGTAAAATCTGGATAACTCCGACACTACCGTTAGATGATGAAGGCCCCATATACCAACAAAGGCCTTGAAGAAACCTAGAGGAGGTTTCTCGTAGCCAAAACAGGACACCAAAGAAAAATAATTAAAGGAACCAGCTTTACACAATTCATCTTTAGATAGATCAATAATATTCAAGTCTTCAATCGATTCAGGTGACCATTTCACTATCTAAATTGAAGAAATACGAGGGAGGCGGACATTCATGGATGAAATTAGATCACTAGATAGGACCTTCTTGAAGGATTTAACCAAGGGATAAACATTAAACCCTTAGTTTGATGGATAAATAACTACTAGAGGAGGATCAAAAGAATACTGGAGGGGAGAAACATTGAGCACAACATTAGAAATGTCGATCACATTAGGAGCATCATAGAGCGTAGTAGGAGCAGTGATGTCCTTCCCTTTTATAACATGTAATAAATGAAATTACATGGAGTTCTAAAATATCATGAGAATAAATAGATTGATTTTATATCATATAAAAGTTAGTTTATACACCTTATATAAAAATATATGTGTATTACCTAGCATATGTATCAAAGATGGAAAATTGGTACAAAATTAATTTATCGATTCAGTAACTTTTAAAGCTTAAACCCCATGATAGAAGAACATAAAATGGTTATTTAAATAACCATATATTTAAGTATAATAGTAATATAATACATTTATGGGAAGTATATATACACCACACAAAATAAGTGAATGATTAATAAGGCATGTATCTCACAGAAATGAAGAGTGAGATGAAATTCTCTTACCTTATGTCTTGAATCTCATAGTACTCATTAAAACCTCTTTTATAATAAATGTAAATTTATTATAAACCTATAAAAGAACCATATTTTTACTTATAATACCATATATGGCTTTATTATGGCTTTATATTACCTGCATATTAATAATTCCTTATTAAGTTTTAACTTTAGGTAATATTCACTTTGTTTTTTGCATGTGTCTTAATTTGTTCTATATATGGTCCTTATATTTATATCATGATTTCCATAATTTAAATCATGATATGAATATATTATAATTTAACTATATTTTTATAATAATAATCCATATAATATAGAAGTTTGAAATAGAATACACTGTTCATGGAGAGGACAAATCGTACATACACATTAATGCAATTTCTGTTTAATTGTCATGTTGAAAGAACAAAATTAAATAACATATATATTTATTTATATCATTATTAAAATATCTTCATTGTATCATATATATAATATTTATTCAATAAATCCATCCTTTATACATTCCATGTAGTGTATAAGTGAGTCACATTTCCTTGAGGAGGAGATAGTACACAATTCCTCAAATGAAATTAGCTTAGTAACAAAAAATAGAAAGTATAAAGATACGTGATGTAAAAAATTACATAATATTAAAGAAAAAATTATTTTATATATAACATATATAAATATATTTTCCATTATAATTTCATTCATGATATGTGGTAAAGGAAAAATGAACAATCATCATTTAGTGAGATGGTAGTCTGTCGTCCAGGTAAACAGTATGTTCGTTACCCCTTAGATGGAAGTGCATGTATGTGTAGGTAGAACCCTTAGTATAATAAAATAATATTATATTAATGATATTTTTGTTTTAAAAAATTCATGGAATAATAATATTTGAGGTAGTGGAGAAATAAAATAAAATAAAAGATTTTGAGGGAGGGGGTTACCTTTTAATCGAGTAACTCCTTTTGTTTTGCACTAAAGGGATTCCATGGAAAGATTTATGCTCAAGGGTGTATTAAAAGAGGAATTGAGTGATTCTTTGGAGATATTATTTCAGTGTTTAGTCAATAAAAATTGTCTTTAGAGGTGTGAGGATGTTGGAGTAGAGGATGCCTTTTATAATGGAGGAGGAGTGGCACTATTGTAATATTTTAAAAGAAAGGAACCCAAACCACGTTTTTTATTGAATGTGGTCCAATAATAATCAAAAGTAGATAAAAGGTAATATAGGTTCTATATATTGTTATATAATGTATTTTTGACAAGTTTATAGGTCTTTTTGGGCCTTATTGTTATGGGTTAGTCCCTTATTAAGCTAAATTTAACCTTAATCGTTTTAATTAATTTTAATTACTTCACTAATATTTTTGGTCAAAAACTATGTTGACCTTTCTAGAAATTATAAATTAATATAATTTTAAGTGTGGAATCCATTTCCCCAAATTACAAATATATAAGTGATAGAAATTAATTTAAATTGATTCCCATAGTCGGGCTAATAATGCAGGTTTTTTAGTAAAAATGTTCAAGTTTACTATGTTTTTATAGTCAATTTCAAATTAAAATTTATTCCAATGAAATAAATTGGATTGATTGATAAAAATATTATCTAATTAAACTTTGAACAAAATTTAAAATTGTTAAGTCCACTAGGTTAGATACCCTGAGGGGGGGTGAATCAGGGTATGACAGATTAAAACAACTGCCCCTTTTGATCTTGTTTTGCTGTCAGACAACACCCTATTCTCTCTACTTCCCGATACAGAGTATAAATGAACCTTAAATCATGAAAAATACATAGTGATTTTTACTTGGTTCACCCTTACTAGGCTACATCCAAGGAGTATACACCGACAGTGTGTCGATATACCAATTCCACTATAAGTGCACTGCTGTTTACAAATTCAAAGCAGACTCACTGTCCCTCCTGGTTTACAACCACTCAAAATTTGAGAACTCACTACTATATCAACTTAAGTGAGCTCACTTCTTCTTCAGAAGATCTACTCACAGTTTATAGACCTGTAGGTCTCTTCATTACCACTAATGAATGCATCCTCCACTGTATGTAGATTCTCTATTGATGTCCAAATTTCATGCACCGATGAATACCAATTTTCCCTCTGAACACTGAGCAACAACCTTTGGGAAGTACCTTCACAAAGTACCCTACTTCATGAAGCTCCCAATTTTGCAAAGCTCAAACAAGACTTCACGAATTCCCTGCCTTTTTGCGAAACACAGACCTTCACAGAGCTCCTGCCTCATGGATCACACTACTTTCAGAAAGCTCAGACCATCGAAAAGCTCAAGACTTCACAAAGCATAGGCCATTTTGGAGTTCAAGTCATCATAGAGGGAATTACCTCATGAATCTCACTGAGCCAACATGGAGGACATGACTTTGGTTGGGGTAGAATAGCTACCGCGAAGCACTTATTTCGCAAAGCACGCTGTCTTCGTGAACCACCTTCGTGAGCCGAGAGAAAAAAATTTTCTTTGAAAAATCTCTACTTCTCCAGAAGGGGTTGAGGCCTATTTATAGGTGATTCCACCAACCATCGAACCTTCCATGTTAAGTCAATGCCACATCAGCTCAAATCACGAAGCTCTGAAGTTCCCACCAAAATTCTATCAAAATCGTGAAGCACTAAGGAAATTTTCTGATCGTGGAGCTTGTCATAATCATGGGTCATCTAGTCAATTCCTTCATGCCTTCATCATGAATCTCCACTCGCAATGACCTTCACCACCTTAATGCTTTACAATAATTCTGTTCACAAAGCTCGTTGTAATCTTGAAGAAAATCATCAACATTCTTCTGGTCTTCATGAAATCCAATCCATGAAGCCTCTCTTCACGAAACTCATGCCTTTTCCATAATTTGAAGAGATATTCAAGGAAATCCATATTTCGTGATGCTCACCAAACTCCAAATTTTGGACCCCAAAAATTTGGCAAACACTGGAAAACGATTCCACCTTGTATATGTTCTTTTATACCGCCTCCAGATCGTCCATTCCTTTGTCATGGTTCTTTGGCAACATGGATTGTCAACAAAATATCTTTAACTTGAAAATTCACCATGGAAACCTGATTTTTCAACAAACACAATCACCCCAAAAATGATACAATGTTACCTTGAGAGATTTTCTCCCAACAAAAATATAATTTAACCTTACAAATTAATTAAATAAAAAAGTATTTCTAAATTAAAATCTAGTATTTTTAAATATTCATTAAATAAATGTAACCTTACAGAAAAACACTAAAAATTTATCCTCAATTTTTTTATGTTTTGATTAAAAATATTAAGATTATTTTTAAATATTAAATTTATAAAATTTCCAAAAAAAATTATTTAAAATGGGTTCTGTTGGAACCATGGTTTCTCTATGCCTAAATTGGAGTATGGTTTGTATTTTTTTCAATCCTTAGTGGAAGTTCAGAATGTGTGCCAGCAAAGTGATCATACAGAACAAGCAGATAACAGTATTGATGGTGGCACCATTTTCCAGTGTCTGCCAAATTTTTGGGCATGAATATTGACAAATGAAGAAAAGTAGTTTTTGGAAAAGAGACTTGCACGCCATTGACACGAAGGAGAGGAAACTTCCATGCCTTTTGTTTTTCAAGATCAGAACATGAAAATATGGAAAAGGGATAAGGTCACCCAAGTTTTATGTTTGGTCGCACAAGTGACTTACACGGTAGAGACTTGTGCGCCGAAACTTGCGCACTGAGAGAAGACTTGTGTGTCGCCGCGTAGGGTATCCAAATGACTATAAATAGAGGTTGACCCCTCCTCATTCAGTACAAAGTTCAGACATAGAGGAAATTAGAGCTCCCGTCGTGCTGGTGTTGTGGTCGCGCAGGTTGAAGTTGCACAACAATTGTTTGATGCACGTCCAAGGTGTTTTGGACAAGAAAGGGGGTTGAGTCACACAAGTTTGGAGTTGGTGAAGAAGGTTTTGTGTAGGTGGTTTAGTGAAACATGTGTTCCGGGATTTGAAGAAATGTTACAGTTCACAGTTGCACGCCTAAATCGGTTTGGGCGTAAAAGAGTGTGAGTTGTGGAAGTTTGGTGTTGAGGAAGTGAGAGTCACACAAGTGGTTGAGGTGGACTTGTGCGCCAGATTTGAAACATGTGCCCTAGCTTGGAGAAGCGCGATAGGTGTAGTTGAAGAACGCCGGTCTTTTTGGAGCTTCACGAAAGCTGGAAGATTTCCCAATACCATCGGTGCAAAGTGAGATTAGTCTATGGGTGGATGTTGGACTTCAAAAGAGCATCTACATACAATAGAGGACATATTAATTAGCGAAAATGAAGATACCTTCACATCTATAAACCGAGTGGGACATCACAAAAGGCAGTGAGCCAGGGGGAGTCAATGGGAGTGACTCGAGGGACGCAGTGAGCTATCCCTGAACCTTTGTAAAGACAGTGAGCTTGGGATAGAGTGACTGTGCCCAAACCATTGTAATCCATAGTTAGTGAAGTTTAGTGGAATTTGGTATGATCGACAACCTATCGGCGTATTCTACTTGGACGTATCCCTTAGTGGTGAACCAAGTAAAAAGTGATGTGTCATCTCTTTGCATGTGAATGTTTGCTTTCTGATCATATTCATCATACATGTTTAACAAGTTAACATGGTAACAAGATCCATCGCATTAAAAGAAAAAATTTCACCCTGATTCAACCATCCCATCTCAAGGTGTCTCGGGGTTCTACTAGTGGTATCATATAGTAAAGGTTGCTGGTGTTGAATCCATCCTTCGTCGTCATGGATAATGCAGTCAATGTCAGGGGAGTCCCTCTTTTCGATGGAAGTAATTTCCAGATATGGAAGAATAGAATGAGATCTCATCTAAGACCCCATTGAATGGAAGTCCTTTTTTCCACTATCAAAGGTATTCTTGTTACTAATCCAACAAAGCTGGCTATGACGGATGCTGATAGGAAAATTCTTGATGTTGACGCTAAAGTGCAGAATGCTCTCACCGCAGCCCTTTCTGATCAGATCTATCTAAAGGTAACGAGTTTCACCTCAGCAAAATCCATGTGGGAAAACTTTAAAATATGTATGAAGGAGATAGAAAAGTGAATGAGGCGAAACTATAAGTCCTACACAATAGGTCTGATGATCTGAAGATGCATCCTGATGAGAATGTAGACTCTTTCTTCAATTGAATTACTGAAGTGGTTGGAGTAATTCTGGGTCTAAGTGAATAAATCAAAGATGTTGACATTGTAAAGAAAATATTAAGAATACTTTCACCCTTGTAAAATTCAAAGGTGTCAACTCTTGAGGAAAGAGATCTTTTCAAACTTTCTTTGGATGATCTGTTGAGCAACCTAGTGTCATATGAAATGTGAGTCAAACTAGAAGATGCTACTAAATGAGTAATCATGGAGATGGAATTCAAATCCATGGATAAACTGAAAATTTTAAAAGATATTAGTGTTGAAGATGATGAGGAAAAGGAAATTATTTCTCTCATTTCCAAGAATTTCCAGAAGGGAAAAGGGAAATTCAAAGGAAAGTTACCTATAGCTTGTTTTCGTTGTGGCAAAGTCGGGCACATTGCTTCTCAGTGCTTAAGAAAGATAGATGATGATGATAGTGATGCTAAAAACATTGAGAAGCCTCAGAAAAGGTTTTTCAAGAAAGGATACTTCAAATCTAGAATGAAAGTTCTAAAGAATAGTTTTTTCTGTAAAGAGGAAGATGATGATAATGAATTCAATTAATAAGAAGAACCAGAGTTTAAAATTGGAAACCATGCTTCCATGATGGACACTATTGAAAAATCAGAAGATAATGGTGGAAAAATCAGTTAAAAATAGTGGAAATCCTGAATTGAAACTTAAGGATGTTTTTAGCAATCTTAAGATGAAATTTAAGAGTTGTAATAAGTGAAAATCAATTGTAGAGGAATCAACTGAATATGTTGATCAGATTGAAGCTGAAATTGAATGACTGGAAGAATTTGTGAAAGTACAGCCTAAAATCCTTGAAAGCAATGATGATTTAGTGGATCTGAAGGTGAGAATTGAAGAGCAGGGAAAGGTCATCAATGACCTCACATTCAGACTAGAATAAAAGAACAAGGATGCTGAGGGTCTTGAGGAGGAAGTTGTTACTCTTAGGAGTAAACTTGAGACTGAATCAATTTCAAAAGAATCAAGGAAGAAAATATAGTTTGGAAGTTTCTTAGATGATGAGCTATTAGAGAGAGAAAAACATGGATCTAATGGAGTTGAAAATATTTTAAATGATCAAATACCTGCCTGCATGGAAAATAGTGGAATTGGTTGTGAGGCATAATCGTCAAATGCTGCAAATAAAGGTGACCAAAATAAAGGCAAGATGAAAGTGAGTTATGTGGGAAAGTCTTCTGTAGTGATGAAAAAAACCCCTAATTCAATCTATAAGAAGAAAAGAAGATTATCCTCAAGCCTTGTGAAAAAAGGATCCCTCATACTATTATCCCACAGAAGAAGAAATGAGAATAAATAGAAGTTAGAAGACATTACCTATCATGAAGTGTCAGTTCTGTGGATATTTGGGAAACACCATGTCTTATTGCGATGAGGAAAGAAGATATATGAATGGAGAAGTTATAGGAGTTCAATAGAGGAGAAAAAATTCATATCTTAATTCTTATAGAAGAAACAATTTCTATGGATATTGTTTTCGTTGTTCTAACCTTGGTCATAAGGCTGTTAATTTCAAGCAGAGAAGGGACATGGACACCTCATACCGAAGTTCGAGACAAGTCAAGTCTCGTCAGCAAGACAGTGTTGCTCTTTCAAACAAGTTTTCTCCTCTCAAAGAAGATTTCAACTATGAAGAACCTAGGTACATAGAAGAAATAATTGAAAGGACATTAGTGCTCTATACTCAATCTAATGTCTCATGGAAAGAAAGGAAGAAAATTGGGGAATCCAACCTTGCAGAGGTGGCCCTCAAAGCTACAAAAAGCAACAGTACCTGGATTCTGGATAGCGGTTGTTCATCTCATATGACAGGTAATTCTAGCCTATTAACAGATATCAAAAGGAAGTTTGATGGCACAATACTATTTGGTAATGATAGAGCTTTGAAAATCAAAGGCAGTGGAAGTACTGAATTAGCTAATGGAGAGCTAAAGAAGACTGAAGTCCTTTATTTTGATGGCCTACATCATAATATACTCAGCGTGAGTCAACTCTGTGACTCAGGACTTATAGTTACTTTTAATCAGGAAGGCTACACTATCAAGGGAAAGACAGGAAATTCACTTATGAAGGGATGCAGAATAGAAGACAACTTATATCAGGTTGATAGTAAAGAAAATGTTTGTTACATAACTGTTGAAGAAGAAAACAATTTGTGGCATCAGATACTGGGACACATCAATCAACAAGACATGTAGAAAATATCAAAATTAAATATTGTCATGGACATTCCCAACCTGAAGCGTGAGCGTGAAAAGTCTTGTGATACTTACATTCTTGGGAAGCTGGTCTGCAGTTCATATCGGCCAAAGAAGAAAATGGCATCCCACCTTCTTGATCTAATTCATACAGATGTATGCGGGCTGATAAATGTTCCCAGAACTCATGGAGAAAGGTACTTTGTCCTTCTCATAGATGATTACAGTAGAATGCCATGTGTAATGGTTATTCATAGGAAATGAAAAGTACTTGACTGCATGAAAACATATCTGAGAATCACTGAGAATGATATTGGACGAACAATCAAAGTGTTGTGATCTGAAAATGGAGGGGAATAAACATCCATTGAATTTGAAAATTACCTGGAGAATCATGGGATCACTACCACAAAAATATTTTTTCCCAGCGCCCCCTTTATCAGCGCTAACGAAAAAGCGCTGATAAAGGGGGGCACCTTTATCAGCACTCAAAAAAGCGCTGATAAAGGGTGCCTTTATCAGCGCTAAAAAAGCACTGATAAAAGTACCCCTTTATTAGCACTTTTGTTTAGCGCGGATAAAGCCCCCCCTTTATCAGCACTTTTTTAGCGCTGATAAAGGGACCCCCTTTATCAGTGCTTGTTTAGTAGCGCTGATAAAGGGGGGGGGCTTTATCAATGCTTTTTTTAAAAGTGCAGATATAGGGTCGACTTCAAAAAAAAATTAAAAAAATATATTAATAAATAAATATATAAATATAGTTATATTGATATAAATATAATATATAATTTTTAAATATATTTTAGATAAGTATAAATGTACATTTACACTTAATATACTTAATATATAAGATATTTAGTGAAAATAGCATCTTAAAAAATTTAAAAAATATTTTTAATTAATAATTTTCTAATTATTATGGAGTAATTGTCATTTAATAACAATTTGAAGACTAATAAAATAAAATAAATAAAAAAAAATCCAAAATATGTTGAAAACGCAACTCAAACTTCAAACGGCCATAACTTTTGATCCGGGTGTCTGTTTGAGCTCTACCACATATCAAATCGAAGCCTGTGACGAGCTCTACATTATATTGACCCAGGGGACCTTGGTCAAGGGATTATCTACACCAAAAGAGTCCCATAAGGCCTCCAAAACTGAGTTTTTAGTCAGGGTACCCCGATTTTTTAACATTTTGTTGATTTTCAGCCTCATTTAAGGGGGTATATTGGCTTTTTTTGGTGGGGATTGAATTTATTCCAAGGTATTACATTCATATTGATATTATGTCTTTGAAATTTTATTGTTTTTTATAATTCATTGCTATTTATAATCAAATATATAACAATATATTCATATTTTTTATATATTCACACATAAAAATTAATTATAAATATAAATAATAAAATATATTTACATATAAAATATATTAGCTTTATCTAAATAATAACTAATATCCATTTTATTTAAAATAAATATATATGAATATTTATATACCTATATATTAATCTAACTATATATATATATTAATCTATATATATATATATTAATATAACTACATATATATTAATATTACTATAAATATATATTAATATCACTATATATATATATATTCATATAACTATATATATATATATTAATATAAATATATATTACTATATGAATATATATATATATAGATATAGATTAATATAACTATATATATATATTAATATAACTATATATATATTAATATAAATATATATTACTATAAGAATAAATATAACTAAATTTATATATATATATAAAAATAGATATATATATTAATATAACTATATATATATTAATATATCTATATATATATATTAATATAACTATATATATATTAATATAACTATATATATATTAATATAACTATATATATATATATTAATATAACTATATATATATTAATATAACTATATATATATTAATATAACTATATATATATTAATATAAATATATATTACTATAAGAATAAATATAACTATATATATAGAGAGATATCATGAAATGGTAAACAAATCAAAATAGAGTAGTGGTAAGGGCTTAGGCACGCGGGGGGGAGGTCTCGAGTTCAAAACATGCTAGAGGTAGAGGCGTACGCATAGGGATGGATGTGGGGGTCTAGCACTGATAAAGGGTGGACGGGGTGCATACGAGGTGCTGGAGGGGGTGGAAAGTTCTATTAAAAGTAGAGCTCAAGCTCTATAAAAGCCCACCCGGATTGGCTAGATTTATTTTAATTTTTTGTAATTTTTTTTTGTAATTTTTTGTAATTTTTTGTAATATTTGTAATTTTTTAAGTTTTATCAGCGCTTTTTTAAAAGTGCTGATAAAAGGGTCTTTTATCAGTGCTAAAAAGAAAGTGATGATAAAGGAAGCACTGATAAATGGGGTCTTTATCAATGCTTTTTTGAGAGTTGATAAAGGGGAACCCCCTTTATCTTCACCGGCTTTAACAGCGCTTTTCTAGCGTTGTCAAAGGCAATTTTTAGAATTGATAAAAGGCATATTTGTAGTAGTGGATACAACATGAGGTAGCTTCTATGTGAACTCCACAACAAAATGGAGTTGTTGAACGTAGGAATCAATAGGTTAACAACATGGCACAAACTATGCTGATTGAGAGTCATATTCCACGACATTACTGGAAGGAGGTTGTTCAAGCAATAATATATATTCAAAATGGAACAGGACTTTATATGGGTTGGATGAAAACACCATATGAATTGTGGAATTGAAGGAAACCCTCTTTAAAAGACTTTCATGTTTTTGGAAGAAAATTCTTCATTAGGAACAAAGAAGGAAATAAAGGGAAGTATGGTGACAATGTAGATGAAGGGATTTTCCTTGGATACTCAATGAACAGTAAAGCCTACAAGTGTTTCAACAAGCGATTAGGAAGGATTATGGAAAGCAGTGATGTTATGATAATTGAAGAGAAAACCACAAATGCTTCAAGGACATCATATACTGATGTGATAGAATGTGAGGAAGAAAGTGAACGTGGACAAAATACAAATACAGAAATAGAGGGAGCTGTACAAAACACTTAGTAGTCACATCATGATGTTGACTCAGAAGAAGAATCTGAAGAAGAAACTATGGCCGGAGAGAATGAAACTGAACCACAAAGGAGAAATCGTACAGCTGAGATTGATCCATATAACATAATTGGGGATAAGAGTGCACCCACTCAAACAAGGAGGATGAGTAATAACCCACAATATGCATTTCTGTTTGTTTTGGAGCCATCCTCATTTGATGAAGCTGCAAAGGACGAATCGTGGGTCAAAGCCATGAATGAAGAGTTAGATCAGATTAACAAGAATCAGACATGGAATCTTGTCTAGAGACCCTAAGTTCATAATGTGATTGGTACAAAATGGATCTTCAAGAACAAGTTTGATGAGCATGGAAGTGTTATTAGAAACAAGGCACAACTGGTATGTAAATGATACTCCCAGATTGAAGGCGTTGATTGAAGAAACCTTTGCTCCTGTGGGTGGACTAGGGTCAATCAAGATTTTCCTTACCATGGAACTCCAAATAGGATATAAAGTATATCAAATGGATGTCAAGACAACATTCTTGAATGGTGTACTCGAAGAAGAAGTCTACATTGAACAACCAGTGGTTTTTGATCTTGGTACTGATGAAACAAATGCCTACAAACTAAAGAAATATCTATATGGTTTGAAGAAGGCACCATGAGAATGATATTCTTGGCTGGACTCGTATCTCAAGAATGTGGAATTCAAAAGAGGAGGAGTATACCACAATCTATATGTGAAGAATTCTCCAAAATATCAGTTCATGGTTCTAGTCTATGTTGATGATATCATATTTGGTGGCATTAGGTAGAAATCAGTTGATGAACTTGCTAATCACATGAAATCAAAAATTGAAAAGTCTATGATTGGGGAGATCACATATTTCTTGGGGCTGTAGGTGATTCAAAATAATTATTACACTTTTATTTCTCAGGAAAAGTATGCAAGAGAGATGCTGAAGAAGTTTAATATGCAAGACTCCAAACCAATGTCAACTCTGATTGCAGTTGGAACTAAACTTGGAAAGCATGAGGATGGGACCTCTGTAGATCCCACCATGTATAGGAGGATCATTGGGAGCCTACTGTACCTCACAGCGACACATCCAGATATTGTCTTTTCCACATGTCTTGCAGCCCGCTCTCAGAGTAATCCAAAGGAGGAATATATGGTAGTAGTAAAAAGAATCATGAGGTATATTTAATGTACTCACAATTGTGGATTATACTTTTCTGCAGGAAGGGACAGTGAATTATCAGAATTTTCTGATGCTGATTGGGCTGGCAATGGAGTGGATAGAAAGTCCACCAGTGGTGGAGCATTCTATATTTGGAATAAATGTGTTGGTTGGTTGAGCAAGAAACAAGAAAGTAAATCTCTTAGTACTACTGAAGATGAGTATATATCTACCACAAAGGCATGCACTAAACTGATATGGATGACGAAACAATTAACAGATATTGGTGATGAGGTGAAGCAACCAAAGGTGATTTACTGTGATAATAAGAGTGCAATTGATCTTACTAAGAATCCGGTTCAGCATTCTCATACAAAACATATTAAAATTAGGTATCACTTTATCAAAGAGAATATTGAACAAGGAATGATTAGAATGGATCATGTGGGTACTGATGAGCAAGTGGTTGATATCCTGACCAATCCACTATCAACAGCTGTGTTTGAGAAGCATCGGTTGAATCTCGGTGTTCATCCACTTCCTAGTGCATAAGGAGGTTAGGAAATTCCACTCTCACCAGTTATGTTAATTGTTTTTAATCTGTTTATGGATGCGATGTAGTTTTGTGGGGGAGATACTATCCAGGGGGAGTGTGGTTTGAGATGAACAATGAATAATTACCGGTCTTTGGGTTTATTGTCAATGGGAGAGAAAAGAATAAATTCAGGCATGTAATACTTTTGTGACACATTGAGAATTCAGTGTCAGTGATAGGATGGGAAGGAATACACTAGACAAGAACCCAATTCATGCTTCATTTCTTTTTTTCTACACCGAGCATTTCCCACATAGACTTAGAGTGTTGGCTGAGTTGATTCTTGAGTTTGTGGTTTGCCTATGGATAATGCTCTATTGAATTTATTTACTGATTCGAACAAACCCAAAGGGTGATATTTTTGGAACCATGGTCACTCTATGCATAAATTGGAGTATGGTTTGTGTTTTTTGTCAATACTTAGTGGATTTTCATAATGTGTGCCAGCAAAGTGATCATACAGAACAAGCAGATAACAGTATTGAAGGTGGAACCATTTTCTAGTGTTTGCCAAATTTTTGGGCCTGAAAATAGAAAAATAAAGTAAAGTGGTTTTTGGAAAATATACTTGAGCTTTGTTGATAGGAATGAGAGGAAACTTGCTTGCATTTTGTTTGTCAATATCAGAACATGAAAATATGTCAAAGGGAGAAGGGAACCCAAGTTTTATGTTTGGTCGCGCAAGTGACTTATGCGGCAGAGACTTGCACGTCGAAACTTGTGCACCGAGGGAAGGCTTGCGCGCCGTCACATAGGGTATCCAAATGCATATAAATAGAGGTCAACCCCTCCTCATTCGGTACGATGTTTAGACTTAGAGAAAATAAGAGCTCCCATCGTGCCGGTGTTGGGATCGCGCATGTGGTGGTGGGTCGCACAAGTTGAAGTTGCGCGACAATTGTTTTTCGCATCCAAGGTGTTTTGGGCAAGAAAGGTGGTCGAGTCACCCAAGTTTGGAGTTGGTGAAGAAGGTTTCACATAGGTGGTTTGGTGAAACTTGCGCGCTAGGATTCTAAGAAGCGCGACGGTTCACAATTGCATGCCAAGATCAGTTTGGGTGTAAAAGAGTGTGAGTCATGCAAGTTTGGTGTTGAGGAAGTGAGAGTCGCACAAGTGGTTGAGGTGGACTTGTGCACTGGATTTGAAACTTGCGCGCCAGCTTGGAGAAGCATTCCAGGTGTAGTTGAAGCACACCGGTCTTTTTAGAGCTACACGAAAGCTGGAAGATTGCTCGATACCTTCAGTGCAAAGTGAGATTAGTCTACGGGTAGAAGTTGGACTTCAACAGATCATCTACATACAACATATGATGTATTCATTAGCGACAATGAAGAGACCTTCACATATATAAACTGAGTGGGACTTCACCAAAGGCAGTGATCCAGGGGGAGTCAATGAGAGTGACCTAAGAGACACAATGAGCTATCCTTGAACCTTTGTAAAGGTAGTGAGCCTGGGATAAAGTGGCTATGCTCGGACCTTTGTAATCTACAGCTAGTAAAGATTAGTGGAATTTGGTATAACCGAAAACCTATCAGTGTATGCTCCTTGGACGTTGCCCTTAGTGGTGAACCAAGTAAAAAGTGTTGTGTCGTCTCTCCTCATGTGAATGTTTAATTTCTGATCATATTCATCATACAGGTTTAACAAGTTCCTACCAACGTGGGAACAAGATACATCACATCAATAGAAAAGGTTGTCACCCTGATTCTCCCCTCTCCTCTCAGGGTGTCCCGAGGTCCTACAGGTTCACCATTAAAAGGTGGTAAAACTACCTTAATCAAAATATTGAGTGTTATGTGTTAAATTGGTTTTATTCATATCTTATGATTATAAAATATATTTGATGAAAATAAAAAATATTTAATTAGATATATAACACATATATTAGATTAAAATTCCTTAATAATTAATTTAATTTATTATAATTAAAACAACTCTGTGAGCATAATAATAGTTTTCTATAAATATACTCCGTTTATATTCAATTTGGTTCTTACTCATTTCTAAATAATTTATAACTAATTAATTCATTTTATATATTTTTAAAACCATATATTTACATAAATTAGTTAATAATATTAATCAAATATAATTTAACAACTAAGTTATATCTTATTATATTAAATAATCATATTTTAATAATATATTATTGATTTCTAAACCTTGGTCATGTGTGTTACACAAGACATCAAATAAATTCATTGTTGTGTGTAAGGCAAGATAAACCCATTGTTCCATGTAGAGAAAGATATAATTTATGTTGCGTGTAGTGCATGTAATTCAAACATAATACATTAATATAAAATAAACTATTTTTAGTGTTTCATGAGATGAAAAATTTCAAAAATATCTAATTAATTCAATAAAATAATTCACATAATCTTTGGGTATAACATTCTAGCCCTCTTAAAATGAGTTTTTCCCTCGAAATTCATCTGTATTATTGGAGGATTAATACTTGGGATTTCCTTTCATAAAACCCACATCGTAAGAAATTAATTCTAAAACATAATTTTAAAATGGAAAGTTAGAATCCTAACAGTTACCCAAAGTAACATATAACAATGGTTCCACATAGAAGAATGTAGGTTGGGAGTGAAGACTGAGCCTGGAAGGAAAGCATAAATATTTATTGAGTGTGATTTAGGTAATCAATCACAGAAAATTGAATGACCAATGAAAAGTTTAAGGCCTCAAAGTCATAAATTAGTGATGATTTCAAAGGCCACTGGTTCAACAAAATTAAAGGTATTTGGAAAACATTCTATTGATCATTTTCCTAACTTTGAGTAATTATTCTATTAAACAAGAATATAATGAAATATACTTGATATATTTATATAAAAAATATCATTATTTTTTTGTACTTTTATCAATTTCTAATTCATCCATTACCTTAAAGAATGAATATACAAAAATTAACATCGATTCATAAAGAACTAAAATACACTTTTAACATATTTTAAGGCCCATAAAAGAATGAAAAACCTAACTATTTATCTATTAAAAATCAATATGCTTTAGTCTATAAACATAAAAAGTAACAATAAAAATTCATCATTAATATTTATTCATAAAAAATTAATTATACATTAACCAGGACATTGAGTAGACCAGTGGTAGGCATGAAGCCCTTATCATCCTTCAGTCATGGGTTTAAGACCAGCGGCCTTGACGGACTTGATTGGTTATAATAGCACCCCGATATTTTATGAGAAGAAATTATTTTTTTAATTTCTTTGATGTCTTGTGTTTTATGCTACACCAAATTTAGCTTCTTCTATATGCAACACCATATTAGCTTGCAGTATACGCAACACTATTCTTGGTTCGTGTTACACACAATTTCAAGTTCGTTTTGTAGAAATTATTCTACGCAACATTAAGTATAGATTTTATTTAATGTATAAATGAAATAAGTTTTGATTATGTTATACTCAAAAACAAAGGGAACTTGGACTACACACAACCTTGACATAGCGTGCGTTACATGCAATCACGACCTTCCTCGATAGCGTGTGTAGTACGCAATACCGGGTATCACTAAACAACGATATATTGTTATAATATTATTATAGACTAGCCGTTATGAATAGTATTAACTAAAATTTGAATTTTATAACATTATTATTCATCTCACATATTCTCTAGAACATCGTATGAGAACAAAATAATTTTTTCAGGTAAAATAAGTATTTTTCAAAAAATGCAGGTTTGCCCCTTTTGATGGCACACCCAGTTTAAATCTAGTTTTTTACATGTTTATAAGTTCAATTTGAAAGAATAAAATTTTTCTTTGGAATAAGGATATAATAATTTAATTTGGATAAAATTTTCATATTATTCTGAAAACTTTCATATTTTAATGAATAGTAAAAACACGCTATATTTTAATTAAAAAAAACTTTTTTTCATCGCAATAATTTATGTGGTCAGATTATTTTTTTAATTGGATTTAAAGTGTAATTAGAATATATTTTTACCGTTTAATCCAATTATGGTCATTGTAATTAATTTCACTTTGAAATTGGACATAAACAAGTGTCGATCTTTTGATAGTTATTATTTCTTAAAAACACGCTATTTGTTTTGATAACGGAAATTAATTTTAAAATTAATTAATTACACTTATATGTTTTGAATTTGGAAAAATATGCATAATTTTTGAATTTGGAACATCAAATATAGCTTAGGCTGAATTTTTGGTATTTTTCTGAAAAACATCAATTTTTCATGAATAGTGAAAGTACTTAGTGGTAGTTAAAAAAACGGACTCTTTCATTTAAATAAAATTTTACAACTTCGGTGAATTGAATTTCAAAAATCCGACATACATGGTTGTTATCAAGAAGTAAAATTTGGTTCAATAAGATGAAAATAATTTTTGGTGAATAGTAACTTTTGACTTTTATTTACTGCGGTTAAAGGTAAATAGGGTAATTCAAGGTTAAAAGAATATTATAATAATTCAAAATTACCTTAACACTTGTACTAACCTTATCGTATGAGTAGTGGCCGACCATGGGCATCCTTGGGTAGATTTTGGGACCCCATTGATCCACTTGGTAGTGATAATGACAATTTAGATTAATTAATTTACTGTAAAGGCAAAATTGACATTAACAAAAATCTTTTAGTAATTAATTTTTATAAGGGTTTATATAAATTATCTTTTCAACTATAAATATTCATTTGAAAGGTAAAAAAATTTCCTACAGGATGGTATTGTTTTTATAAATTTTAGACATCATATAAATTAAATTATTTCAAACACAATAATGATGTAGTATTTACATCATTAATAAATGATTTAAATAAATAAGATTATAATGATTAAAATATTATCCAAAACATGTCCAATTATGATTGGATGATTTTATTTCGACCATGAGTCATCGTATCTTTATCTTTAACAATTTTTGGACTTTTTGAAACTAAAGATAAGTTTATAATAAAATAATATTTTCACACTTTCCAAAAGAGCCCCTCCCCCCCTTATAAAAGGAGACCATTTCTATCCAATTACACACACCTATCAAGCCATTTGTCTCATCCAAAATATGTCAAATTAAGCTCCATATATCTCTCTCCTCCCCCTAGAAGCCTTACCTTAGGCAGAAGGCACTCCCAGAAGTCCTTTTGGTTCAAACAAAAGGAAGTTAACCAAATTAAAGGTAATAGTTTCTCTTAAATTGTTTTCTTTTATTCTACTTCTCTAACCCCTAAAATCTTTTTTATACTTTTTTTGTAAGAAATCCAGTATACTAAATATAATAGGATGTTGTTATGATAATGATTATAATTACACTTAAACATACCTCCATCTAATGGATGAATAACATAATGTTTCTGTGGATGGAAAACTAACGCCTCACAAAACGATGATTGTTCGATTTTCTTCTACCGCATCTCATGGTGGCCATTATCATGTAACTGAATTTATATATGATATATATTATGATTATGATTTCCTTATGCTTTTTAATTACCAATTATATCAAGCCTTTATGGTTTCCATAGTGGGTAAATACGATAATCTCATTTGAAGAAGTGCGGACTACCACCCCCTTAAAGTGATGTGACTCATTAATGCCTTATGTGGGATGTATAAAGGATAGAGTTAATGATATTATATATGATATTATAATGGAATTATAATATACCTATGTATCATTATGTTATATTTCCATTAAAATAAGAAATATAAATGAAAGTAGCATTCATGCGTACGTACGACTTACCGTCTCCATGAACAGTGCATTTCATTTTTTACCTCCAAATGTTATGTACTATTATAAATACATGTATATTTTGGATATATATTATATATTTAATATCTAAATCATGAATATAATTCTGGATATAATGATCTATTGACCGCATGAACAACATGTAATTATAAGAAGTTCATTTTGGACTCAAGTACCAAATATCGATAAAATGAACGTTATTAACTTAAATGATTACATAATCTTTATAACATGGTAATAAGTGATATAAAATGAATAATAAACTTGAAAAAGGTTATTAAGAAAATATAAATTATCTTTAGTTTATTATTCATGAGATTAAAGAACGATCGAGTCAAGTCGGACATGAGCTAAGGGATAACTTTTCCAATCTCATTTTTATCCGAGATTGTTTATTCGTAGGTATTTACTGGGGTTATATTTATCATTCATGTCCCTGTTTTCTAAAAATGGTTTCATGTATGTTTAAAGTCCTTTTTACCCATTTCTGACTTTTACCACATGTTATGGAATGAATCTTTATTTTGTTTACCATACAAGGAACTTTTTGACTTTTTCGACAAAAGTACGAGGATAATGTTTTTTAACTTATACGGCATGAATGGATTTTTACAGTTTCATAACACCTTATTTCCAAGAATCTTACTCTACAATATTTCATGACTATTTTCAACAAAATCATTTTCTTTTAAAATTTCATCGGATTTTGTGAAAATAAAATGATTTGGAGAAGAAAGGATATTTAACTCAAGAATTAATTTCAAGTGTTTTATCAAAACCATTTTCCATATAGGATAAAATTATTTCATATGTGTATGTTTCAAGTATAATGTCTCTATAATTTACAAGATTTCACTTTTCTTATGATGAAATGATATCCATTTGTTTTATATGGATTACGTTATGATGAGATGAGGTTTATGAAACCTTTTATTCTTTGTGTTATAATGAATGATTTATGTTTATATTGTGGCACAAGTAACAATGATTTAATTATGAGATGGGTGGGAACTATATCTCCCTCCAATGAATTGGGTATAGATTTATATCTCATGAGATAGACATGGCTGGAACAGCAAGTAAATCTGGTTCAGTAATACAGGGCTAGAACGACAAGGAAACCTGGTTCAGTAAAGGAATTTATCCACTAAGATGGTCTTGGAAACAATGACTTGGATACTATGGAAATCATATCATGTGCTTAATGGTTTTCCACAATTACATGTTTTTTTCTCATTCTATTTTATGAGGATTTATGTTCCATTATGATATATGCCTTACGTACTTCCATGTTTTATGTTATTGCTCAAGATTTTGATGTTTAAACATTATGTTCATGTTTTTAAGTTCAAATGTATATGGTTTGTTTTATTTTCTCTATGCTTACCCTTACTGAGCATTTGAGCTCAACCTTTATATGTTTTTTTCCCCACGATATAAAGAAAGGTTTTAGGTAAGAAAACAAAAGGGGAATATCTTTATGGGAGATGTTGAAGATCTTTCACCATGATTAGAATATTATGTTCCGAGTTTCCAAAGACACTAAAATATTACGGTCCTTGAGTGTTGGTTTTTGTTATGTATTAAGTATTCCGCAAAAGTAATGTAATGTCCATGTACGCCACGATTTGGCTCTCTACAGTTGGTATCAGAGGAAAGGTTTAGTTAACCTTTGGAAACTAGGATGTGAAAACTTTACTGAGATCCCTAGAGATATTTCTAAGGTATGTCTAGGGATGTCCCCAAGGTTAAGTATAAGTATAGGTTATAGTCATATAATTACGGTAACAATATTAGAATTAACCCTAAGATGTTATATATTGAAGGTAATCCCCCTTTATTATGTTGTTTTCCCAAGCATGATTTTTGCCTCTCACACTATTCTTTTTGGGTTTTAGATGATGGCTAGAACCCGAAGGAACCGTGTTGATCAATGTAATGGACAATGCAATGATTGTCCACCTGAAAAAACAAATGTTATGGGAGATGGAGTGAAAAATCTTATTGCTATACTTACAAAAGCTATTAATAATTCTGGACTTCCAAATGAGAAGAGAAGGGAACAATATTCTATTGAGTTCATCATGAGGCAACGCCCACCTTCTTTCAGTGGGTCTTCTATTCCACTTGTTTCTGAAAAATGGATCAGTACCATTGAAAATATATTTTCCATACTTCAATGTTTAGAACATGAAAAAGTAATTCTAGCTATTTACCGTTTAGAAGGTGAAGCATATCAATGGGGGACTCTAATTAAGAATACGAGGCCCCGAGATGAAATTGAATCCATGTATTGGGATGAGTTCAAGAACTTATTTTTCAATAAGTACTTCCCTTGTATTCTTCTAGCAAAGATGGAAAAGGATTTCCATGAGCTTAAGAAAAAGGATGATGAATCTGTTGGTATATACGAAGTCAATTTTACAAGGTTCGTAAGGTATGCTTCTGGCTTTATCATCCAACCTTAAAGTAAAGTTGATCGATTCATCAGTGGCTTAAAACCAAGTCTTCGAGGGGAATTAGCTATAAAAGAATTTAGTAGCTATGAAGAAATAGTGCATTTTGATATCAAGGTAGAAATAGAAGTTGGTGTTACATATCCATCTCATGGTTTTGACAAGAAACGAAAGATGGAGTTCAAGGAGAAATCTCAGAATAATGGTGAAAGGAAGATGAATGTTTCTTTATGCTCAAAATGTGGAAAGAAGCATGGTGGATATTGCCTAAAAGGTGCTACAAAAATGTTTTAAGTGTGGAAAAGAAGGTCATCGAGTAGTTGAGTGTCGAATTAATGGGAAAAAGGTAGCTAATGATGTGAATAGAGAAAATACTATAGAGAATTCTCTACCAACACTTCAATACTTCAAGTGCAAGGAAATGGGGCATTATGCTAATCAATGCCCTAATCCAAGGGTTAATGATTATCAATGTGAGCAACCTCTTAAGGCAAAGGATAAAGGGAATTCACATGTGATCACTATTTGTGATGTTGAGTATGACAATGATGTTGTGTAATGATTAAGTTTTTATGTAATGGGATTTAAAAATAGTATCATGGAATCTCATTTATGGTATCTTGGAATTTTGGAATATCTATGTATTGGTTTTCAATAATTATATGTTACCGGTAACCATGAAAAATGACTGAAATATTTTTTGGAAAGAAGATGATATGTGCATAAAGAATGGATAAAGAAAAAAATGAAATGAGCTCATGACTGATATAAGGACAAAGTTATATCATGGTTTGAGTATATAGAAATTTTGGGATTTTGGTATGTGGAAAGCTTTAAATTTTGACAGCATTCATGTTTTCACTAAGGTTCAATGGTTATTAATTTTTCAAGAGAATACAATATTAAGGTATTCACATGTTTGGAATGTGATCAACAAGATATATCATATGATATATGGGGGATAAATGATGGTATTTACATGCTTGGTAGATGGCATTTCTAGTAATAGTTTTCTTTATACTATGAGATTGGACATAAGTATTTTGGATAAGCCTAAAGATTGGAATCAATTATGTTGGACATAAGTTAGTACTGTTTAAGACAAGAATTTTTTTTTGATATTATTGATGGAATGTTATAATAATGTAGTTTTAGAAAAAGGAAAAAACAACAAGACGGGCGACAACCTGTCGCGTCGGACAAGGTTGTGGGAATTAAACCCACAACAAAAGTACGACATGCCTTTATCGCCTACCACTGGCCTACAGAAAGTCCCTAGTTAGTAGAAACTGGTTTTATTATATTAAGCGGTATGATAGATGAAGTATAAGTCCATTTTAATAACTATATATGATTAATCTCACCATAGATAGACTTATGTATATTTAATAACTTTTGCTATCCTTTTGTTTGTGACGGATGGAATGACCTATCATTCAATCGCATGATCTGCTAACACTACACGATAGACAAATTCAACTTCATTTCTTTAAGAGATGAAGTGGAAATTGTTCAAGACATAGTAATATTGTACCAAAATCAAGTAAGTATTTCTTTTAATTCAACAATTCTTCAACTTTAGGGAAATGATCTAGAAAACAAAAAATGTTGTCCAAGTGTCCTTATATCCGATGAATCAGATGATACCTTAAATCATCAAAAATTTATGGCTTTGTGATTGTTGGATTTTTCATAGCCATGTCCCCTACCACTCTTCATTAGAACTTGATGGTTATATTTTTCTTCCAAATCCATATTTCCACCTATGTTCTTCTATGTGGAAACCCAGTGATGAGTTACTTTGGGTATCCGTTTTGTTTCTAACGTTCCATTTTAAAATTAAGTTTTAGTATTCCTTTTTACGATGTGGGTTTCTATGAAATAAACTCTCAAGTAGTAAACCATTTATATCCCTGACAAATTTCGAGGGCGAAATTCATTTTAAGGGGTTAGAATGAAACACCCCGATATTTTATGAGAAGAAATTATTTTTTTAATTTCTTTGATGTCTTGTGTTTTACGCTATACCAAATTTAGCTTGTGCTATACACAACAACATATTAGCTTGCAGTATACACAACACTATTCTTGGCTCATGTTACACACAATTTCAAGTTTGTTTTGTTGAAATTATTCTATGCAACATTAAGTATAGATTTTGTTTAATGTATAAATGAAATAAGTTTTTATTATGTTATACACAACAAAAAAGGGAGCTTGGACTACATGCAACCTTGACTTGGTGTGCGTTACATGCAATCACGACCTTCCTCAATAGCGTGTGCAGTACGCAATATCGGGTTTCACTAAACAATGATATATTGTTATAATATTATTATGGACTAGCCGTTATGAATATTATTATCTACATTTTGCATTTTATAACATTATTATTCATCTCACACATTTTCTAGAACATGGTATGAGAACAAAATAAATTTTTCGGGTAAAATAAGTATTTTTCAAAAAATGCAGTTTTGCTGCCTTTTGATGGCGCACCAATTTTAAATCTAGTTTTTTACATGTTTATAAGTTCAATTTGACAAAATAAAATTCTTCTTTGGAATCAGGATATAGAAATTTAATTTGGATAAATTTTTTATATTATTCTGATAACTTTCATATTTTAATTAATAGTAAAAACACGTTATATTTTAATTAAAAACAACTTTTTTTTATCGCAATAATTTATATCTGAGATTTTTTATTTGTAAGGTATTACTTTTCCAATCTCATTTTTATCCGAGATTATTTATTCGTAAGTATTTGCTGGGGTTATATTTAGCATTCGTGTTCCTATTTTCTAAAAATGGTTTCATGTATGTTTAAATTCATTTTTACCCATTTTTGACTTTTACCACATGTTATGTAAGGAATCTTTCTTTTGTTTACCATACAAGGAACTTTTTGACTTTTCCGACAAAATTACGTGAAGAATTTTTTTTAACTTATACGGCATGAACGGATTTTTACGGTTTTATAATGCCTTATTTTCAAGATTCTTACTCTACAATATTTCATGACTATTTTCAACAAAATCCTTTTCTTTTAAAATTTCAGGGCATTTTTTGAAAAGAAAATGATTTTGAAGAAGAAAGGATATTTTCCTTAATAATTCATTTGAAGTGTTTTATCAAAACCATTTTCCATCTAAGATGACATTATTTCATATGTTTATGTTTCAAGTATAATGTCTCTATGATTTACGTGGTTTCACTTTTATTATGATGAAATGATATCCATTTATTTTATATGGATTATGTTATGATGAGATGATGTTTATGAAACCCATTTTATTCTTTGATTTATGATGAATGATTTATGTTTATATTGTGGCACAAGTAAGAATTATTTCATTATGAGATGGGTGGGACATATATATCTCTCCAATTAATTGGGTAAAGATTTATATCTCATGAGATAAACATGGATGAAACGATAAGTAAATCTGGTTCAGTAATACAGGCCTGGAACGACAAGTAAACCCGGTTCAGTAAGGGACTTTGTCCACTAAGATGGTCTTGGTAGCAATGCTTTGGCTACTATGGAAATCATATCATGTGCTTAATGGTTTTCCACAATTATATGTTTTATTACCATGCTATTTTATGATGATTGATGTTCCATTATGATATATGGCTTACATACTGCCATGTTTTATGTCATTGCTCAAGATTTTGATGTTTAAACATTATGTTCATGTTTTTAAGTTCAAATATATATGGTTTGTTTTGTTTTCCCCATGCTTACCCTTACTGAGCATTTGAGCTCACCCTTTATATGTTTTCTTTTCCCCAGGATATAAAGAAAGGTTTTAGGTAAGAAAACAAAAGTGGAAGATATTTATGGGAGATGTTGAAGATCTTTCACCATGATTAGAATATTTTTTTCCGAGGTTCCAAAGACACTAAACTATTATGGTCTTTGAGTGTTGGATTTTGTTATATATTAAGTATTACGCAAAAGTAATGTATTGTGCGTGTACGCCATGATTTGGGTCTCTACAGTTATAACCCGACATACCAGATGTCCTTTTCTAAAACCACACAAATATAATTTCCAAAATTTGATGTATATCCTTAAAATAAGTTTAATCACTAAATATCATTTTAACTAAGGTTTTCAATACAACCTTAATTTATAAATACTTTGTATGAAGTTTAACTTAAAATTTACATGAATGGTAAACCTTATAACCCTTTTGAAAGATAAAAATCCAAAACAGTATAAATAAGGTCATGAAATGTGCTTAACATTGATCCCCTACATATCAAAAAATATTAATTGGTTTTCACATTCCAAACATGTGAATACCCTCATTGTATATTCTCTTGAATAATGTTAATAACCTAAATCACCATAAATACTTTTTGTAAAACACTCATGCTTCCATTTTACATAGGTTATAAGATATATTCATTAAATACAAGAAGTTCTAAACATCATATATGATGAAATATACTACTTTTTAAACCAATAAATAATCTGATCCATGGTAATCAGTGTTATCCAATTTTATCTATCCAAATCAATAATCTCTTTATCCAGGCAGAACAAAATTTTCTCAAAAACTTGATCACATTAAGGGTAATCTTCTCTTAATAAAAATATCACCTTAATAAGTCTTCATCACCATTAAACATATCTGTTTCAATCCTTTATGAAAACTTATACTGAAAATACTTATAAATTTCATGATTCATATAACATAATCATTGAATTCCAATACATAAGAACTTCATTCATCCAACATTATTATTGAACCATTACTTAGGCTTTATCAACTTATTATTTAATACCACTTTCCTAGAATATGAAATATAAATCATGTATTAAGGTTCCTAAACCTCAATATAATCATGTATCTTATGATTAATGTAAAAAATACTGGAAGAACATCACATACCTTTTACATATCATTTGTAATCTATCAATCTTAAAAAGTATAACCAATACTCATAATACCTTCTAAATTATATTTATAAGATTTCCAATTGAGAAATATATTTTCAAAGTCCCTATACTTTCCATATATGAAAAATTAAATTTTAAGCATGTTTCTTCTATTTATCTTTATTGACTTAAACTATAAATCACTGGATGAGAAACACATATCATAGAAGAAAACTACATAATCATGAAACATTACTTAAAATATGACTAAATCATGAAAACTAACTTTTAATCGATGACACATTAAGATTATCATAGGTTATTGAAAGTCATATTATATTAAAATCCTTTATAATGGTTCATGAAGAGTTTATGAATTTTGAAATCATATCCTTCAGTAGTTTCAAACAAGGTGTACAACAAGACCTGTTTTTGTGTACCATGTTTCCCTGAGTTAGGCCTAAAACATCTTGTCAGTTTTGTTACTCCTAGTAAAATTTGTTCCAAATACACATCCAATTGTAGTATCAAGACATGGATTTATTAATAGGAAACTACTTACTCCATACTTTACCAAAATTCTAGGACATTTTCTTAAATGTTAACTCATCGTTATACTTATCCTTGAAGACATCCCTAAATATATCCTTAGAAATATACCTTGGGATCTCACTAAAGTTTTCTCATACTAGTTTCAAATGGTCAGATAACCCTTCACTCTGATACTAACCATAATGACCCTATCCCGACATACATTAACATTACATCACTTTTATGAAATACTTAAAAATATTATACAAATAGATTCCCAAAGACTGTATTAGTTTATTGCCTTTGGAAACTTGGAAACATAAAAAATGGTGAATAAATGAGCTACATTAGACTATAATAGGTTCTTATTGACTAGAACCCTTCTTATACACATAAAATATGATATTTATCTTCCTAACCTAGGGAAAAGGAAACATTAAAATGGGTGATCTCAGATGATCAATAATTGTAAATAAGGGAGACATGTAAGAATAAACATGGAAATAGGAGTATGAGACTATGATCAAAACATTGGAAGATCATACCTTGTATATCAAATATCATAAACATGTATCATAGAATAAGGATTGATAGTTCAAAATGCATTAACCATAATTAAATAAAAAACATAATCCATGAGTGTATAACATAGTAATAAAACATGGAATTATGAAAAACACATAAGCATATAATATGATTTCCATAGTAGCCAAGGTATCTCTACCAAGACTATATTTGTAGTATGGGTTCACTCCCCATACCATATTGATTATAATGGTTCACTCACATGGCCATATTAGTATCATGAGTTCACTCCTCATACCATCTTGGTTCTCCTGGTTCATTCCCATGGCTATCTTAGTAGCAAAGGTTCACTCCTAATACTATCATAGTCTATCTTAAGAGATATAAATCCTTACACAATGAATTAAAGAGAGATATAGGTCCCACCCATATCAAAATGAAATTATATATACAAGTTCCAAAAAATCATAAACAATCATATATTTACCCATGAAATGAACTGGGTATCATAAACATGTAATCATATCATGACCTATGAAAAAATATACATGTTTCATAATTGATTCATCAAAACATAACCTGTGAAATAAAAATAGATTTCATAAACATATAACCCATGAAATAGGAATAAGCTTCATAACGATCATGGAATCAATCATAAACCATTTATATAGAGAACACTAATTGAACCATTAAATCATTTCCATGAAAGAAATGAGTAACATCAACTAATTTTATCTTATATGGAAAATAATTTTGACAGATATTTTAAAAATATTTCTGGAGGAAAAATATCCTTCTTCATTGAAAAATGATTTTTAAAATGTAAAACCTTTTGAAAAATATTTTCTTTATCAATATACTTAATAAATTATAAAGTAATATTTAAAACATTTTTAAAACCTTTTCCCTTTAAACTTATAAAAAATACTGAAAAACATATGAAAAATATTTTCCATTAAAAACATATATAAGAATATTGAAAATGATGTGAAAAAAATTCTTTAAAAATAGATTTTGGAAACATTTTATTAAATAATTAACCTTTCAAACAATCATAGGAATCTTTTAAGAAATTATGGCATGTAAATCCATACTTTTTGTATGAGGTAAACAAATTCCTTTCGTACGGTAAAAAGTTTTGAAAAGTGCCTCGACTGGAAAATGACTAAAATATTACCTTTATGATTAAAAGGTAAAAAGGCTAAATAATTATTTTAAATATCATAGGATAATATTATAATATTCTTGGAAACCTTTTTATAAATCATGGTTTTGAATGAACAAAAATTTCTAACCAAATAGAGATGTAAGTTCATATGTTTATGAAAAGAAATTCTTAATTATCTTAAGTACAAAAGAGTTAAAAAATGGTACTAATACATGAAGTTATCAAGATTAACCATATGAGAAATTTTTTTACTAGTTTTCATTAAATATGGATCATAATATTTCATTAATTAAAACACGATAAAAAACAATCATGATAAAAGTTGAGATTGTTTCAATAAACTCTTACCACATGGTAACTTTTAATCATACTACCCAGGTAAGAAAATGAAATTACATGGAGTTTTAAAATATCATGAGAAAAATTATATTCCCTTTATAACATATTAATGGAAATTTATACACCTTATATAAAAATATATTTGTATTACATGGCATGCGTCTCAAATAATGAAAATTGTGACAAAAATTAATTTTCCGATTTGGTAACTTTTAAAACATAAACCCCATGATTAAAGATAATAAAATGGTTATTTAAATACCCATAAATTTAAGTATAATAGGAATATAATACATTCATGTGGATTATATATACACCACACAATATAATTGAATGGTGACTAAGGCATGAATCTCAAGGAAATAAAGAGTGAGATGAAATACCCTTACCTTGTGTCTTGACTCTCATGGAACTCATTAAAAACTCATGTAAAATGAATATAAATTTAATATAATACTATTATTTAACAATATTATTACTTATAATACTATATATGGTTTTATTATGGCTTTATATTACCCTCTTGATAACAATTTTATGTTAAGGTTTAACTTCGGGCAATATCTGCATAGTTTTTCTCATGTGTCGTAATTTGTTATATATATAGTCCTTATATTTATATCGTGATTTACATAATTTAAAACATTATTTAAATATATTTATTTCCAATATATTTATATTATAATAATACATATAATATAGAAGTATGAAACATAATACATCGTTCATGGAGACGACAAGTCGTACGTACGCATGAACTCCATTTCCATTTAATTATCGTGTTGAAATAAATAAAGTAAAAGAAATATATATTTATAAATATAATTATTAAAAATATCGTGATTATATAATATATATAATATATATTCACTAAATCCATCCTTTATACATTCCATGTAGTGTATTAATGAATCACATCGCTTTGAGGGGGTGGTAGTCTGCACTTCCTCAAACGAAATTATCACAGTAACACAAAATGGAATGTATAAAGATATGTGTTGTAAAATAATTAAAAAATAATGATGAAATAATAAATATTATATATAAAATTTATAAAAATATTTTCCATCATAATTTTTACCATGAGATGTAGCGAAGGAAAAATGAACAATCGTCGTTTAGTGAGGCGGTAGTCCGTCGTACACATAAACAATATGCTCGTTACCCATTAGATAGAAGTGTGTGTAAGTGTAGGAAATACCCTTTGAATAAAACAATTATTTTATATTAAAGATACTATTATGTTTATAAAATAATTTAATAATAATATTTTATGGAGTGGAGAAAGAAAATAAAAGAAAGGAGTTTGAGGGAGGTTGTTACCTCATAATTGGGTAACTCCTTTTGGTTTACACTAAAGAGATTCCTCAGAAAGATTTATACCCAAGATAGGATTCAAGGAGAAAGTGAGATATTTTTAGAAGATATTTTGGTAGAGTTATGTCAAGCCAAAGTTTCTTGAGAGGTTTGAGTAAGTGGGAGGAGTTGAGGCCTTTTATAATGGAGGAGTGACTCTATTGTAATATTTCAAAAGAAAGGAACCCCACACACGTTTTTTTATTGAAAGTTGTTAAATAAAGGTCCAAATTCGATAAAAGGGAGTAAATGGTAGAAATATGTCAATCCAATGGATTTTGGATAAGTTTATAGGTCATTTTAGTCCTTAATGTTATGGTTTAGTCCCTTATTAAGTTTAATTTAACCTTAATCGTTGTAATTAATTTTAATTACTTCACTAATATTTTTGGTCAGAAACTAATTTGAAATCACTAGAAATTATAAATTATTATGATTAAAAATATGGAATCCATTTTTTTAAATTCCAAATACAGAAGTAGCAGATATTAATTTAAATTTCTTCCCACAGTCGGGTCGACAATGCGAGTTTTTTTGTAAAAACACTCAAAGTTTTCTATGTTTTATAATCTATTTCAAAATAAAATTGATTCCAATGACCTAAATTGGATTGATTGATAAAAATATTATCTAATTAAACATTAAAACCAATTTAAAATATAATTTATACTTATAAATTAATTAGCTAAAAATGTTGTTTGGAATTTAAATCCAGTATTTTTAAATATTCATTTAAAAATTAAAACCTGATAGAAAAATACAAGAAAATTATCCTAACCATAATTTTATGTTTTAATTCCAAATAAAAAGTTTTTTTTTGATAAATTAAATTTAAAAATGTTCAAAAAATTGGATTTAAAAAGGGTCCTCAATTAAAATGCGGTAAAACTACATTAATAAATATATTGCAATGTATGTGTTAAATTGGATTTATTTTTATATTACGGTTATAAAATATATTGGATGAATACCAAAAATATTTACCTAGATATATATAATTTATATTAAATTAAAATTACTTTCTAATTAATTTAATTTAGTATAATTAAAACAACTTTGGGAGCATAGTAATAGTTTTCTATAAAAATACTCCCTTTATATTCAATTTGGTTATTATATTCATATCTAAATAATTTGATACTATTTAACTCTTTTTATATTTTTTGAAAACAACATATTTAAATAATTTAGTTAGTAATATTCATAAAATATAATTTAACGTCTATGTTATATCTTATTATATTAAATAATCATATTTTAATAGTAAATTTTTGTTTGATAAACCTTGGTCATGAATATTACGCAAGCCTTTGAAGAAAGTCATTGTTGTGTGTAAAACATTTTAGACTTGGTGTTCCATGTAGGGAAATTTAAAATATATTTTGCATGTAGTGAACGTAAATCAAACATAGTTCTTTAATGTAATATAAACTATTTTCAGTGTTGTGTGAACCAAACAAGATAAAAAAGACTACATCAATTAAAAAAACAAATTCAAAAAAACTCAGGGTGTTACTGAAAATCCCATGACTGATTGAGTAAAATTATTACTGGACCTGACATATCCACCCCAACTATTGGCCGCAGATTAGGAGGTGTGGTTTCTCCTACCAAACAAATCAGATGGATCTTAGGGGGAAGATGCTGATACAGGGAGTCCTCTAGAGGAAGGAGAATTCGTAACCTCGAAGGAAACTTCCTTAGAAGGATTTTCTGAAGCTCTAAAAGTAATCATTAACTCATTCCCCAGTTCTACCACTTATCATGTTTTATCTAAATTCTTCAACTGATATCTGTTATATATAGGAGATTCTTGCACAAGAGACCCCTTCTCATGGGGATAGAGGTGTGGCAACAGGCATAAAGAACCAAGCATCGGGACCTATGTCCGGGGAGATAGTAGCTGCAGGGTCTAGTAGTGATGGGAAGGCCAGAGGGCCTCTTTGGAACATTTGGGACCCTTGAAATATATATAGGATGCCACATCCTGGTATCCTAATAATGGAAATGCAAGAGCTTGAGTAATCATCACTTGACCTATGAATGTTTCCTACCTCAAATAGTCATACTTGTTATTTACATGATTAGATTTACAGATATGGTCCTAATCTAAATAGTCCTCAGAGTAGAGGGTGCTCTTATAGTAAGAATGGCTGGAGGACCTGAGGCCCATTCCTAACAGGGGTGATGATTAATATGGAGCTAGGTTTCCAAGCTGACCGGGCTATGGACTTTGGTGATAGGTTGATTATGGTTGCCAGTGGTTCTACTTCCGGGGATGATAGGGACAACCTTATTGAGGTGAGATCAATAAATTAAGACAAACCTCACAATATGGATCCTGATCTATTTGAAAAGATTCCAGAGGAAGATTCCACTACTGAACTGGTGACTGCATTTCCAGAGTATGAACCTACCGACCCAAAGGATCATGATTCTGATCCTAATGTGCCTAAGGAAAGCCACATGACTTGGATTAGGTTGTGGAAGTGTATCACGAATTTCCTTGATTCTCCAGAAGAACAATGGGGGAGATGAATGGGGTCACTCCACTGCTGGATGTGCTGCCTATGCACCATAGGGGTGGACACTTGAGATCTTCACATGATGATCTATGACTATCTTGCTTAGATTTTCTGGGAATGAAGTCATCACTTAGATGATATTTGGTACCATAAAAAATATAAAAAACATCCGAAATATCCAAGAGGATGAACATGAGATCCAGTGCCTAAATGAGAAGGTAAATGAGTGCTCTTTTTTTTGTCACTGATCAATAATAATTTTTCATATGACTGAAGGTCCAGCTGGAGGAGGCCCAAAAGCAGTTGAAGCAGGAGAGTCGTCAAGTGGATGACCTCTAAGATAAAAATGATCAGGCACTGATAAGTGCTGATGAGATCCATATTGAGGATGTTAATGAAGAGAGGGATCTCAGGAAATTACATGATACCTTAGAAATCACACACTAAAAGGTGGCAGAGGTGAATAATCCCATCAAAGGGGATAATCCATAAAGGCTGGGGTTTTCCAAAATTAAGAAATAAATTTTCTTGTTGGATTGATTTAAATTTCATTCATGGACACATTCATTATCAATTTATTATTTTATCTCAATCATATCTAGGAAACATATAATGATTAATCCTTTAGCTCACATGGGTCATGCCCGATGTGAGAAATAAGGGATGATCACATAATTATTATCTTTGTATGAGTGTTCTCAATAATTATTGAATACTTGGGTTCTAAAATTGTTGACTGACCACCAAGAGTGTTCAGGATGAGAGAGGCTATGAATGGAGAATTGGGCTCTCAGAAAAAATGATTTAACTTTTTCTGATGTGCTCTAGTGTACGAACGAGATAATGCTAGGGGCATTAGAATCTATACGAACAAAGGGTAGTGAGAAGTGTAAATAATAATACCCATAATTTTGAACAAAATGGTTGAAGTGCCATGGTATTGGATATTTACTTACCATGTTTGAAAAGATAGCATCCATATTGCTTAGCCTAATATGGGGGAAACAAGCAAGGGTTGATTGCTGACCATGTTTGAAACAGAGGACCTATCTTGAAATTTGTTTCAAAGTCTTTTGGGGTGTTGGACAAGGATAGTAGGTGAGACAAAGAGGCTTCTGACCAGGCCATTAGGGGGTCCATTCAGATGTAAAAGAGGATGAGGATCCAAATAAGGGGAACACGAATCATGGAAGTGGGGTGATGGAATGTTCAAATGGTTTTCCACGATCTTGGGATTACAACACTGTGGCTTAAAGAATATTGGTTTAGGCACATTAGTCTGGAAAAATATCAAACATATATTCCAGGGGAGTATCATATCAGATGTTGAGCAACAACTAAAGATGTGAACAATGTGGTAGATGAGTAGTATCAAGGGATAAAACTTCTAGGGTGAGGCTCAAGTTTCTTCTCAGTTTTACATCATTCCAAATAAATATGAAGAACATGTACTTTAGCATCATATGGTGAGGAGGATGCAAGAAAGTGTTTAACATCATGTTACTAGGATGTTGCACATAGTTTAAAGTCATACTATATGGATCCTAGCCAATAGTTTAATGTTTTTTCGCATGGACCAAGGAATTTCTATCCATGATATATTTTTGTGGTACGAAGGAAATGAACCCATTATAAATAATCCCAAGGTGTCTTCCACACCATACAAGTATACGGGAATAGATGGGAAGTGGGGAATCCCAAAATAGGTGTATGTGGTGCGGTGGGGTATTAAACCCAACACGAATGAGGCCCGAAGGGGCCTAGGGCTACAGAAAACATTCCTAGTAAGGCTTCTAGTTTAAGGCCACTAGATTTTGGACAATAGAGGGTAGCTCAAGTGGATGTGTAGTGTGAATTTATAAAAAAACTAATGTGAATGAGGATAATGAATACCAACACCACACCACAGATCTCAGAGAAGATTTTAATACAATTTAAAGTCATTTTGTTTGGAATTGATTGAGGCTAAAGGGATGGGAGGTTAGATGGATTTGTAGCTGGGTCCAAATAAAAAGTGTCTGGACATCACTATGTATCATGAGAGGTGAGGAATCAAACCACACATAGTTATAAGATTTCATGTAGTTTAACATCATGCACTAAGGAATAATGTGATCTAATGTAAATGGATGGAAATGTCATAGATGGGTCCAAGGATTGAACTTGGGTGTCACTACATATCCATTGAGGGTAAGAATCAATACACACATAGTTATTGGTTTATATCCTTGAATAGTTCTAACCAATGCATAAGGAGAGGGGTTTTTTTGTTTTTCTTTTTAATTCATTTCTTTCTTCTCATTTTTAAGGGGATGGACCGGGATGGAAACTCCCAGTGTCACTACATATCCCATGGGTATGTAAATAAAGACATATGTAGTCATTTTATATAGAATGGGAGCTAACCAGTACCAGGGTTGATGCTCTCTTAGATGAGAACACCATGATTCCATGTTGTTTTTCATCATATAGTTAGGATGATAATTGTAATGCAGTTTAAATTCATGCGACTAATACGTGGGTACATTCTTTTTTGGGTCATGTAGAAAGGAACATCAATACTACTCAGTTTAAAGTCATGCAGTTAGGAAATGGATTATATGTAGTTCATCATTATAAAAATTGGACGTTTATGTCATAGTTTATGGTCATTTGGTAGGACCGGTCCATTCTTTCTAACATCATGTGGTAAAGATGATGGTTGTTACACATTTTATCATTATGATGCTAGGACATAGATATGCATACAGTTTAGAGTCATGATTATTAGACTCTAGGGGTTTCAAATAGTTTGAGTTCATTATTCTTAGACCTAATATGTATAGTTTATGGTCGTGTTTCCCAGACTGTATTCTCTTAGTTTAAGTTCATAGACTTTGGACCTTGGGAAAAAGGGCTCTAAGCGGATGTTTTTATCATGTTTCCATGGAAAACCCGATGTGTATGAAGACCAAGGAGGTCCAAAACCACACAATATAATCCCAAATATATCTACAAATAGTTTAAAGAAATAATTCATGGAATCAAAAATGTTACATACTTTATTTTCATGAAATGGGGATGATGGTTAAAGAAGCATTCCTAAGGTAAGTACATGGGGTATCCATTATAACATAATGTGAATGAGAAACAAGGAGGCTCTAATAACACATCACATACTCCCAAGGGAAACTCAGGACAAGGTGGTGAAATATTGAATTTTCAAACCTCCTTTATGTGGAAGAAAATCCTAATAATACTCCTAAGACCATGTGAGACATTCTTGGTGTAGGAAACATGGAGCAATGTTAGGTTTTCTCTATCACATATAAATGTGTACAATAAGGGTAAAGAAATGTTCGGTTGAAAATGTCTAGAAAATAACTACAGTTCCACTCAATGTGCATAGATGCATAGAGGGGAAACACCAGGGGTTCTAGGGTTAAATTAGAACATAGGGTGGTGTGAATTACGTAAATAGAAACCTCTGGGATCTATGTTATGGAAGAGGAGACTTATGGGTAATACCACTATTGACTATGTTCAAAACACAGGTTTGACCACTTCACCGGTAAAAGATAGGACCTACAAATTCAGAATCAGTTTTTGACCCTATTAAAAACATAAGATTCACTATATGTCACTGGAAGTCCATTTGGGTGTTGGCCAAGGACAGGAGGTGAGATGAAGCAGCATGGGACCATCACCGTTAAGGGTTCCATCTGTATGTGAAAAGATGGTGGAAACCCGAACTTGGAAAGACTTTAAGTATGGAAAGTGCTCATCATAAAGTGCAATTTAAAATCAGGTATGCAAATAGATTAAGTTTGTATTGTATAGACCATGGTAGACATTTTAAATTTTCATTTCTTAGACTATGTAAAATTTTCATCCTTAGGGCATACATGTAGAACACTAGGGGTATAAAACAACATGAATGAGGCTAAGGAGGCTCAACCAATTGTATATAAACTTAAGATGGATTTCATAAAGTTTAAGGTCATAATTTTTTGACCATAACTGAGGATGAAGGTCCAAAAAGGTTAATGAACCTATGGCTGGGCCTAAAGGAAAAATGTATGGGAATCACAACATATACCATAAGGATGAGAATCAACCAACACATAGTTATAAAACATATCATGGAAGGAGAACAACCCCAAAAGGTAAATCCTCTCTGATAAGAAAATAGAAGTATACCACAATTATCATGGGGAATCCTAGGCTTGTTCATGGTTGGATCACAATTTAATATCATGTAGAGGACATCAAATATTAGTTTAAGGTCATAGAGTTGGACTGTGGCAACGGTATTTACAAAGAAAAAATATGTAGTGAGGTTTCATGAAGCTAATAGATGTGAATAATGGTCAAAGAGGCCCACCCCTCATTAAACATATTCAATGAAAACCCATGAAAAGTTTCAAGTCATAAGGCATGGACTTTAGTGCTCAGTTTAACATCATGTTTTTGGGATGAAAACTCATAGTTTAATGATGTAAAGTTTTAACCATGAAATCATGTAGCTCTTCTATGTAGGTAAAAACCCTAACAATCCTTATAATCCCTTGTGATCCATGCTCAGTGTGGGAAAAATGAGTGGAGAGTATTTCCATGAAACATGGAAGCGTAAAGTAGGGGAATGAAGAAGTTGGGTTAAGGATGTCCCAATGACATTGATCAGCCTGATCAATGCGCAAAGGTGCCTAGAGGGGTAACAATGAGTGTGTTGGAGTTCCACCTAAAATAAGAAGGTGGGAAGTGTGAATAATAGTGCCTGATATGTCGATCACAATGAGAGTGGCATGATGATGGATGATAACTGCTGAACGTTTTGGAAATAAAACATCCATATTGTGTTACTAGTGACGGTAATAGACAAATGAGAGTCAACCACTGACCATGTTTGAAACACAGGGACTGTCTCAAAATGTAATTTTAATTCTTTTGGGAAACTGGACTAGGATGGTATGTGAGCAATATATTCATACACCATGCCGTTAGGGGGTCCCTTCAGACGTGAAAGATGGTGGAGACCCAAAAAAAGTGACACACAAAGCATGGAGATGAAATGATGAAATGTTCGTGCAAAATCCAACACTCTAGGTCCTAAACCATAATAAATATGATCACATAAACGAGTAATATTAGATAGAGGGATCCAAAACCCTTATTAAGGAAAGTATATTCAAGATAGCTCTTGGATATGGCATGGTAGTGGACCAATTCCAAATAAATAGGAAAATTAGGATGGGTAAAAAGTTCAATGAAACAGGGGATAGAACCGAAGACAAAATGTTCAAGCATCGCTATATATCCCATATGGATGAGAATCAAGCCACACTTAGTTCTTGAATTCTATGTATTTTAACATATTTCGGTAAGGATACTAGATTCAACACCTTTTATCATCATGTGTCAAGGATGATGAGTGTAATATAGTTTATCTTCATGAGACTAAGATATAAAGAGGAAGTAACTTCAAATGAATACATATGACGCAACCACTATAAACCAACATTAATGAGAACCAAAGAAGTCCATGTTTCCCCCTATGTTCCCATGGACAACCTATGCATAGTTTGAAGTAATAATTCCTTGACTTTGGCTTCCATTTTAAGGTTGTGGAGCTTGTACCATTGGGTGCTTCTCCAATAGATATACATAGCACAGTGAGGTTACGAACACGATGTGAATGAGGACCAAGGAGGCCCATCACCATACGACATATTACTAAGGAGACATGTATATAGTTTAGAGTCTTGTTGTTTGGAGTTGAAATCCTAGTTAAAGGTCGAAGAGTTTGGACCATAGTAGAGGCCAAAGGGCCGCAAAGGTTGATGAACATGTGGTTAGAACAAAAGAAAAAATGTCTGGGAATCACTATGTATCCTATAAGGATGGGAATAAAGTTGTACATAGTTCTTGAAATATGGAATGGTGATTGAATAGTTCCAATGATGATGTCCTCTAAGGTGAGAATATGAAGATTATGTCACAGTTTAAGGGTGTATGACAGGATTGGTCCATGCAGTTTAACATCACGAGGTAAGGAAGAGGGAAGTGACACAGTTTATCATCATGAGAATAAGATGATACAAAATAGTTAAACATCGTATTGTAGGGACATATGAAAATAGTTTTAGGTCACATCATCAGGACCCTAGTCTCTTAGTTTTAGGTCATAGAGTTTGGACCATAACATTGTACAATTTAAGATCATGTAACTAGGATGATGGTCGCTATGCATTTTATCATCATGAAACCAGGATGTGGTACCCCATTCATGTGAAGTAATTCTCGAGGAACTTGGCATTAATTAGAGTAGTGATACACTCCACATCCATGGTGACCAAAGAGGATGCATTGTTAGGGTAAACCTTATGAATGATGTAAGGTACTTCCCATTTGGTCTCCAACTTTGGCGTCTTCCTATCAGGTATCATCGGAATCATTAGAGCTATTACTATGTCACCCTAAAGAAAGGACTAGAGGAAAAACTTCTTGTTGACATATAAAGATATATTATTATGGTACCTCTCAATATTTTTCAAGGCCAAGATCTTGTTCTTGTTCGAGAGATTCTAGTTTAGCTGGAAGGACTTCAACTATCAATTCTAACGTCTGATGGTCATACACCGCAATACAAAGAAACATAAACTAAATCTCAATGGGTAGGACTACCTCTATTCTATAAACTATGGAATATGGGGTCACCTAGGTGGAATTTAGAGTGGTGATCTAATATTCCCAAAGAGAATTGGGGATCTTGTCCGACCATCTTTTTTTTGGCCCACCATATTTTAGAAAATATTGGAGAGGGTCTTCTTGAATATCTTGATCATCCCATTTTCTTGCATATGATATTGAGAATTATGGTTAGACCCGATGTTTTATTTGGTTTATATTTTCTTTAGATTAGCAACCTGAAAATTGGTTTTGTTATCAATGAGAATAGTGTGAGGGTCTCTGAATCAATGTATGATGTTGGATATCATGAACTTAATGATAGAATGGGATTTTTCTTCCTTGAGCAGAATCAACTCTTCCCACTTGGAAATGATATTAGTTTCTATTAGAATAAACCTACACTAGGGATATCTTACTGGTGGATATGGTCCCACGACATCGATTCCCTAGAACAAAAAGGGCCAAGAGTACATGGTTGTATAGAGGGGCACCATAGGTAAATTAAAAAAGTTGTCATAGATAAGAAACAAATGGAACCTCTTGGAGAACTTGATATAGTCATTGGACATGGTGGGATAGAAGTATCCCAAACTTTAGATCTAGTGGGAGAGTTTCCAACCTGCCTGTTGAGCTCCCTAGGAACCGACATAACCTTCCAACATAACATAGGGGATATCATCTCCTTGAATGTAGTAGAAGACGATTATATAAAACCCACTCTAGAGGATCTTATCAAGGCTGGGATCACTCTATAGGGTAAACCGTGTTGCACACTGATAGATTATCTCATGGTCAGATCTTTCTGGTGGGATATTTTGAAACTGGAGGAACTCAACAAAGGGAGTCATCCAATCAGAGTTTTCTTCTACTACATTAAGAGAACCTATAGGTACTGATATATAAGCACTAATGGTAATATGTCTTACCTACTGATTTTCATAATTATTCAGAGTGATAATAGAGATGAACTTTCGATACGCCAAATGGATGACTATGTTATCCTAGTTAGGCTCTACGAGGGATGTGGCTAGGCTAGCCAAGGTATCAGCTCAACTATTCTATAACCGAAGAACATGAGTGCCCTCTAGCTGATAAGGGAACTGGTTCATCAACTGGAGAGTGTTCTCTAACAGGGGAATTAGCTTTAGCTTCCTAAAAACATAGTCACCATTGATCTTCTCCATTGATCTTCTTGATGACTCTCTTGGAGTCTCCCTTCACATATATATAGGGAACATCAATATCAAGGTCCAGATCAAGACTGGTAATAAGAGCCTGATACACCACCTCATTGTTGGTGTAGTATTTTAAAAATAAGAATGAATAGGGAAGGACATCTTATGTATCCATGACGAAGATGATTCCCAAGCCCACTCTATTGAGTCAGTGATTCTTAATCCTTCTATAGGTTGGCATTGTGAGGTGCCATTGAAGTGCATCTGTCAACATGGAACAACTTGATCCACTGAGAGGATGGCCTCATCTAGAAAATCAAAATATAGTAACTATTCTACATGGGTTGGATGGGTGTGTAGAAAATCTTCTAGCGAATGACCCAAGATAGATTTTTGAAGAATGAACATGATGCCAAACTACTAAAGGAACACTTACCACCAAGCTAGATGGACGGTCAATATAGAGAGGTTCATAATATACATTAACAGATCCAAACAGGACACTATATGTATCTCATGATGCTGTTGATAGTTCCATAACTTCTTTACTAAAAAAATAAGTTCAAGGAAAATCTTCTTTATAGGATATTTTCTAGACTCTTAGTTGAAGAGAATAAACATGGATAGTATAAACTGTTATCAATCCCTTCATTGTTCTTCTAAATGAGAAGGGTGCCAAGGGATAATTCCTAAGTGGTCACATAGAGGACAAATGGCTTTGTAGAGACTGGAGGAATTAGAACTAGCGGATGAAGTAGATACTACTTGATTTATTCAAACACATTATATCAATATTCATCACATTAGTAGATAGAAACTTTATTCATGAGTTTGGAAAATGGATTAAACTTTCCATCCAGACTTGTGATGAATCGGTGTATGTGGATAAGTGTCCTTGAAATCCTTAGATCTCCCAGAGGTTGCTTATAGTAGGCATATGACTGATATCCTTGATTTTCTCTGGATCACTCTCAATACCTCTATATTTATCGAAAAAGCTGAGAAACATCCTATAGGTAGCCCCAAAAGTGAATTTCAATGGGTTCATCTTCTTATTGTGAGAACGGAGTAAGATGGACACATTATTAAGATCAATGAGATGGTCCTAATGCTAGTGGTATTTGACCACTAAATCATCCACATAGCACTTAACTAGCATCACGAGAATCTGTTAGAATATATGCTGCATGGAGTGCTGATATGTAGCTCCTAAATTCTTCTGAATGAAGGGAATTACCATATAGAAGAAGGCCCCTTATGAATCCTTGAAGGAGGTGGACTCTTTATCCTCAAGTGATATTTAGATTTGGTTATACCTAGAATACCCATCCATGATGGAGAGAGTTTAAAACCCAACAGTGGCATCGATCAATAACTCTATCATAGGAATCAGAAAATCACCCTTCAAACATTGATGGTTAAGATCTTAGATGTCGATGAAGAATTTTATTTTTCAGTTCTTATTCCTAATTGGAAGGATATTGTAGAAACATTTGGGGTACTGGACTTTCTTAACAATGTGGGATTTAGTGAGCCTATCAACTTCAGACTTGACCATGGCACCATTATAGGGGTTCATCTTTCTGGGAGGTTGTTAGAACCCATGATAACTCATCGAGAGACCAAGATGGTGGACAAAGACCTGAGGATCTATTCCTAGAAACTCACCATAACTCTAGGAAAAGACATCCTAATTCTTCTTTAGTAATTCCACAAATTTCTATTGTTCCTTTGTAGGCCTAGCGGTGCTTATCAGTGTTGGCCTTGGGTCTTCCTTGGTACCAAGATTCTCCTAAAATAACTCATCGACGGTGGTGGAGACACCCACTTAGAATTTAGGAGGATAATCTTTCAAATACTATTTTTTATATGAGGTAGCGGGATTTATGGGAGGATATGGTTTATTTGTGATAGAAGATATAGGGGGAACATTGGTGCCCACTTGGGTGGATACAGAATCTTCACTGGGAGAATCTTGTACTGCTAAAACCATGTTGAAAATGGCTATCAAACCAATTATATTAGGAATTTGACCAAGGGTTCCATGCTTGATTATGTGAAATTAGTAGTGTCATGTCGACTTGTGTCAGTTAAACCCAAATTGTAGGAGTAATAAAGTATGGCATATAGATTTTCCCATGGGGCCAACATCCTGATAGCTGATATGGGTAAGGGTTTCTGGTATCATTCAAGCCATATATTTTTATAAGTATAAAGTAATATTCCAATATTCCTTCTACATGGGAATGTGATTCACCCTCTTTTTAGAAACAAAAAATAAGTGCACCATGTTTTGGGATTTTGGCCTCCAACTGGTGAATCATAAGGATGAAAGTATCGTTAAATTCTATCCATGAGTCGACCAAAACGATAGTGTTCTCAACCTAATTTTTCTGAACCTATTTTCCCTTGTTTCTATGATAGTTGGCATCTAGATAATAGTATTAACAAGATGCAAAGGGAGATTCATCACCTTGGAGAATTCCCACTTGACTGTTGAGGGAGTAACTGAGGCATTGGAGACACTAGTAGTGAGATACTACATGCATATATAGATAGATTGTACCCATAAACATATTGTAGGTCTTATATTGTGAGACGACCATGAACTTAGTGCTTGAAATTAGGCCACAAAACTGGGTCTTAAAGAATTTTTTTCCACACAGCCTCTGCTCAGTCCTATCATAACCTTGAATCTTCATATTATAGGGACTTAAATGAGCTTTAGTTAGTCCTAGGATACAGAGCATCTGGGATAGGATGAGATTGATATCAGAACATGTGTCCACTATAAATCAGAATAAATCCACACCATTGAACTAGCTAGATATGCATAATAAAAAAAATGTTCCACTATACCAGAGAGCCTTTACCTTCTCCTAAGAATGAGATGATGTCTTTGAATTTTCCTTGGTCAACTTCACCAGCATGGAAGGCATATATGGTCACTACCTCTGTCTCAAACTATAGTGGGATATTTAAGGAATTTTTTAGTGATTCACACATATCTTTGGATAGGCATTGATACTTGAGGATTGAGAGCTTTGCAAGAATGATGGAAAGGTTATTAAGCATGACATAATTCCATGATAAGTGCACATTTATACTCGCATGAGGTTTCTCTTTAGAAGAAGGTATAAAGGGTGTTGATGGTCAAACCAATAGATTTTTGATAGTTCTATGAATGTCATGTTTATCAGTAGATGAACTACGCAAAATTACTAATAGATGTCTATTGGATGATTGATGTCTGGCTATAGCTGGATGTTGCTGGTCATGATGCGGTCACAATGGCTCTTCCTAGACAAGTGGCATGAAAGATGGAGTTTGTGAATTTGATGATATGAGATGAGAGGATTGTGTATACTGAGCTATGTGATGAGACCACATCTTGGTATCGGTAGTGTGAAATGGTTGTATGGAAGTGCTGACCTATGCATTATGACGATTCACATATCCATGAACCATCAATGATGGAGTGGACAGAGAATTTTATTATGACCCGCCTAATGATCCTCATCATTAGGAACCATGTAAGGGTCCACCAGATCGATGGTATTCACTATGAAATACTCCTAATCATCACTGAAGGAATCCTTCAATACTAGGAGAATCATATAGGTGATTCCCATTTCTAGGGGCATGAAGTTGCCGAGAGTGTGAGTTGACTTTGGCACTGGTGGGGGGATCTATATTCCCTTGAACCATCGGCACCAATTATTCTAAGAAGTAGAAGGATGAAATTTGGATAAAGAAGTGAAAGTTGGAGGAGGTGTAGAAACTTCATAAGGCTTAGCCAGATACAAATGATCACAAATGATACCATGGGAATGAGAAACTGCCTTGCGAGCTGACCAGTCATCATACATCTGAGACTCGTGGCTGGAGACCTGCTGTCATTCACCATTTATATCACTGTCTGGATTTGCAGAGATTCACTCCACCTATGATGGGGAAAGTACCAATATGACTTCATTGTTATTAACCTAGTCCTAGATCCATTCCTTGAACACATAACATCACTTGATGATATGTCCAAGGATCCTATGATAGGTTTAGTAGTTAGGGAAATCATTGAGATCAACCTCTTAGGGATTCCTACATTCTAGAAACATTAGAATCCCTTGATCCATGGAACTTTAGAAATAACCTAGAATCTGAACTTCATTGAATGAGTAGGTATGGTTCCCCCTATTTGGGAAAAAACATTGGCATCCTATACCTAATTCGAGGTTGGAGCCTAGTGAGGGGCTGGAACCTGATTGTGCCACATAGGCAATGGTGGTTCATTACATAGTTGTGCTTGCTAATTCTATGGTGGGAGACACTACACCTATAGTTGTACCTGAGGCTATTTCCCTCAACAAGGTTGTGGGTTAGGCTCTACTGGTAATAACTCTAGAGACCTGGGGTTCTCTATCAGTGCAACGGTATCAATATTTAACTTGATGACTCTTCTCGTAGAATCTTGAGGAGGCAATGGGCGTGCCTACTTATCTTAATGCAAGGCTTCCTCTATGTTCTAAGCCTTTTTATAAATATCACAAAATCCACCCAGGATATTTTAATTTATGATATATAGGGCCAATTCATTATTGACATTCCCCTTTCACATCTTTAGAAGCTACTCTTGAGTTAGAGGCATGTTGAGTGAATACATGAGGCCTTTCAACTTAGTAAAAAAATATTTGAATTTCTCATATGGTCATTGCTTTCAAAGAAAGAGTTTAGAAATACCGATCTTGTAGGTGGTAGATTTTAAATTCTAGAGAAATTTCCCATGATGATCTTACCAACTAGTGATAGATCCAATTGGTAGCTAGCTATACTCGATGAACACAAACTCCTCCAATGTATTCACAAAACATCAGAGGATGGCGGCCTCTTACTGCTCTAGCATTCTCTGCATGGGTCCACACCTTGATATGAAGTGGGATAGATTCTATAGAAGGTCACCAATACCATTTAAAGGAAAAAAATTAGGATTCCAAAAATCTAGGGGTTCCTACATTTCATCCACCCATGCCAGATGTAACTTTCCATCAGGTGGGATTGGAAACTTTTGGGTCTCAAGAGACTTGAGGAGGGTAGTGATAGTTTCTATCAGATCTTCCTAGTGAGGATTATTTTCTTTAATAGGATCCCTAACCAGTAATTTATTCACAAGCCCATCAACATGGTATGTAGGCTTAGTGGATTGTGGAGTGGCTGGTTGAACGGCTGGAGGAATGACCTAAGGAAAAGCTTGAAGAACTGCTGAAGGAAGGACCAGAGTCAGGTCTTGAGTAGGATTCTCATGTAGCTCAGGAAGATTTGAGGATACATACCGATGTATCATTCCATAGATTATGGCCACTACCTTTCCTGGATGCACAAGATTGTCAGGATTAATGGGAGACAACTGTCCAAGGAGGACCCTTGGCAATCCCTACAACCCTAGTAGAGGAGTTATGGTATTTCATTAAGGATCATCATAGTGTAGACACTTCTCTACAATCCACTCAGAAAGGAGCTTTTTGATGAGAATCCTTTGATTTTAAAGCTACCAGAGCAAGGAAGTCGTATCAGGATTTTCCTATGTCTCTTGTGCTGCAATAGATGGGTCTGAGGTATTAGAGGTCTCGTTATTCTCCGTATCTTTGTTGATGTTTCTATTGAAGGGAAATGAATCCAAGGTCTCTACAAGGCCATGTATCTGCCTTTTTTGTCAAGTGAAAACACCTAGGAGGCCAAAAGATGTCGTGTTGTCCAAGGGGTGGGTTTCCTCCATCAAAACCTATGTTGATTCCTCTTTACAGGTGTATCTCGGGGACAACCATATTTACCAAAATAGTGTCTGGAGGAATATCCATGATGTCACTGGGTAGTTATGACTACCATAGGATGGTACTAATTTGGGGAGTTACGTACTATCCCCAACCACAAATATGAACATGTGGGGTTTCCTCTTAAATAATTCTACAGTCCAAAATAAATATTTGAATGCATCACTGCTGAAGGGTTTGGTGATAACTGGGCGATGCAGGGTGTTGATCCATGGAAAGCGTTGCAAAAACAAATAAGTGAAACTGATGGCCAATCTCTTTTGAATTCTCTTTGATATTTGGATAGGATAACTGATGTTTGAGGAGGTAGAAATGTGTCTCCCATATGGTCTGGTGAAAATACATGACCCCATCATTGGTGAGTGACTTTGAAATGTCTAAGTCAGGAGTAGAGACCATCCAAAACCACTAGGACAACTGATCATATGCAAGAGTGTCCCAAAAGATACTCTATTCAAAAGTGGGATCCAAATCTTGGTTTCCCCATTCATCAAATGGGGGGTTTTGAGGAACTAGAAACAATACTGATGTGAAATGTTGCGGTGGTGGACTTGCTGGTGGAGAAAACACAGTGTGAGATGACTGGCCGTAGATTATCGTGTCATCTCTCAAGGGTAGTACCAACTACAACATCATGTCCCTATAAGATGTGGTATTGACCACCGCTTCATGTACAAGGGTGGGGATCATTGGTGGTGGATCCGGTGGGTTTTATCCATATAACAAACCCTAAAATAACTCTATGTTATCTCTTATTGAGGTATAAATTGAAACTGGCAATGATAGAGAGGACTGCATGACAATAACTTGGAAGGGAGCCAAATCTTCCTCCTCCTGGATATACCTACCGAGGGTTCTAGGGATCTAGTACTTTTCAGTTTCCCAGATGATGAAACTCACATGTTGGGTTCCCTTCCTAGAATATGATGCATAAGATTGGGGTGACGATCCATAATTGAGTCACATTCTTCTTTAGAACCTGAAATATCAACTAGATTTACAACAACTTGGAACTTTTAGAGTTATTCCTTTGGTGGTGATGGTTTTAACTTCTTCCTCAGGATGGATATTTAAGGTAGGTTAGTTATTTGGAATAGGGAGGACCTATGTGTAAGTTAGTGATAGATTAGAGAGGGCCTCGACATGAGCTGGATGGGATATAGGGAGGGCCTCTATATCTGTTTTCGTCAAAGTGGGGAAGGCCTACACTGGGACTACTATGAGAATTGGTAGGACCTCCCCTAAATATGATGAGAACATGAGGATAACCTCGATTTAGAGTACGAGGGTAGGGAGGACCTTCACTTTTTGGAGATGAGGTAAAAGTGGCACCTGAGAATATATCAAATGGGACACGAGGAGGACATCTATGTTGGTGAGCTTGGGTATGGGGAGGAACTCCGTACTGGTTGCTGGATGCATGGGGAGGACCTATATACTGGTTGATGGATGCATGGGAAGGACCTTATTGGTTGTGAGTGTTGGGGTATGGAGGACCTCTGCGGGAGCTGGTGAGAACATGGGGAGGACCTCCATTTCGAGTGCCTGTGGAATGAGGAGGACCTCTGTGCTGGTTGGTGGTTGTAGTACGAGGAGGACCATCATACTGATTGAACTAGAAATGGGGAAGACCTCCATGTTAGATGTTGATGAAGTGGGGAGGACCTTCATGGTGATTATCTATGACATGGAATGGGCCTCTATATTGGGAATCATGGGCATTAGGAGGGCCATTGTGTCCGATGTTGATAATATGGGGAGAACCACCATTTGGATTGATGTTAGATGCGCAGGGAGTGTCTCTATACTAGATATCAACATCAAGGGTCCACTCGTGAAAGCTGCTAGAGGTGTTGGAAATTCAAAGGGTCAACCCAGTTCACCCATGGGGAGGCTGAGGTCTTGATCCTGACCATGTATTAGTTAGTCTCTATTCTTCTATTGCAGGGATCTATTGGAACACACTGGAGGTGGCATGGGCCACTAGAGCTATAAAAGATGATGCCCCCTAACAGGCATCTTTTGGATCATGTGCCCAAAGTTGGTGTCGGGTCATCTATATTGGGGCTAGTGAAGCAGGGGTGTAGGCCACCTACTCTTCAGCCCGAGGGACTAGTTTGTGGCATTGTTTTGGCTTGGTGGGATCCCTCTTTGGATGATCCTAGGTGGATTTTGTAGTCGGTATGTCATAGATATCCCTTACCTCATCGACATAGGGGAGTGAGTCATAGGAACATTCTAGGGATATTTCCTTGAAATGGTTGGATATTGGAGTGGGGAGTAGTGGAAACTTATGTGGAACTTAGAGGTAGCATTAATGGAAAGCCATAGAATCCTTTAGGTCTTGTATGGCCATGTATTTCATGGTAATGACCCTCTCCTGCTCATATTATTAGATGAGAGCATCAATCACCCTGCTATGAACAATTTCCAAGGGTGAGATGGGGAATGGATTCCTAGTAACTGTATTCTTAGATGAAATCATGGTAGAGGTGGAGTCGTGCCAGATTTTTGCATTGATGTTACTTTTACCCTCACGTCTATGGGTGAGGGCAATTAGTTTCATGTAGCTTGGGTCCTGTGAAGCAAGAAATTCAGCTATTAGTATGGATATTATAAAATCCATTCTCAATACCCCAGTTCCATTTAGTTTTCCAAGGTTGGATAGAGAGATCCATGTTGACAATTTCATATACCAGAATCCCCAACAATTAACTTCCCCAAATTTTGGTGAGTTCCACACCATGCCAACTATTTTCTTGGTGGGACCTAGCACCAGATAGATAGACCAAGTGACATGCTTATCTGGTAATGTATTGTACTCTATTAATCCCCATATTTGAGAGATAAGTTTCACATAGAGTTCACTATTTATATTAGTGAAGCCTGAGGCTGGCAGCGCCTGACACTAATCCATGAGCTAATGACCAACATGACCAATCCCCTTGGTATAAGGATAAAAGATTCACATTGAGTTTATAATTTCAGTTTCTGACATTTCTACTGGGGTGCTCTGCCCTGGAGCGTGTTGATCGTTAGATAACGGTGCATTGGACCCCAAATTCCTAATTTCCAAATGTAGGTGAAATTTTTCACTTATTCTAAAAGATTTTTTCTTTTTGATCTAAATGGGATGATGGGTTGTTGGTCCCTCCTTCCATGGATTCCTCCTCGAAATTGATCGCCTAGTCTGGGTCTCCCTTATAGATTTAGATGTTGTTTGTGAAATTACTTCATAGTTCTATCTCTTTGTGGATGTTAGTTAATTACACTACTTATTTATAGATATTCTATAGGGTCATGTCTGGATAGAAACCTTTGATTATGAGAGTAGTCATTTTGGGCATCGTTGGCTTGTCTAGATACTGAAACATTGGTACACACGAATTCTTCCTCATAAGAGGGATTCTCAAGGGTGTAGAAACATGAGTCATCCCATGTCAATTATGGGGTATTTTATGCTAAAGGCATGTATTTCAAGATTTTCCTTAGGCATCCCATGTTTAACATGGGATAGGCTATGAGTTTAATGTCTAGTGGATATAGAGGGTCACGAGTATAACATATTGCAGAGACAGAATGAATAGATCTAAACACTTATGAAGGTGGATCAGATAAGTGCATCTCTAGGAGGGTGCACTAGGAAGGTTTATCGAATGGATGGATCAAAACACCCATTGAGTATGGACACCAGATGACATGTCTCATTAAGGGAAGGTTTCACACTGTTAAGAATGGTGTGGACACCACTGATGGTTGATCAAGGAGGTATACCCCAATGAGGGGGATAAAAAGGTTTTCCATTGGCTTGGATTGAATCTTGTGGAGGATTTATACATACCATTTATAGAAGACATGGATCAAAAATCACATAGTTCGAAAGGGATGGAATATGACTTACGCACTTAGACCGCCCTTCATAAGAGGACTACCCTTGGTTAGATGATTAGTGATGTGAGGCTTACACACTAAGAATACCTGAATTTATCTAGGAAAAATGATTATGTGTATGAATGGGGCATATGCACCAGGATTGACCATATAGATGATGTGATATCACCGAGATAAGGGTGATGTGGTGAAGCATATGGCTGGTGATTACACATAGGAGTTTACCGAATGAGTGGCATGATATAACTAGGATCTGGATACCCAGGTAATAATATGAATGGATGTGAATGAAGAAGAGGAAATAGATGGAATAGATGGGTTTTTGAGGGTGTCAGGCTTGAACAACAGGGAGGTTTCCTATATATCCAAGTGGGTTGGGAATCAAAGTACATGTAGTTTAGGTATCCCATGTAGTTTAACTTCATATAGTAAGGATGAGAGTGAACGAATGTGAAGATGAGGGTGTCGATCTTAAACCTTGGGAAGGTTTTCTTTATATCCTAGTTTGTTGGGAATTAAAGTCTATATAGTTCTTAGAGGTGGGGTTGGGACTTACACCTGAAGAGGTAGCCCAAGCATGTGGTGTGGGGATTACACATTGAAGCTGCCTAGGTGGAATGAAAGGAGATGTGACCTCTAGGTGGGGGATTACCCTCCCAAGATATAGTTTCTTCAGGGAAAGACTAGGATGGGAATAGACGATGGTGGATACTAAGACCTGGGAGGTTAATTTCTAGAAAAAAGGCACCAAGGTTTACCAATGGTTAGGATTTAACCTCATGGATGATTCCTATGTACCTTATTTAGAAGAAAGAGATCAAAACCCATGTATTTTGGTAATTCAGGGCTTCTGCATGGTAAGAAACCTTTAAGGGTGAATGTTGGGGATTACTCCAAGATGGATGCCCAATGGGCCTGGAAGAGATAAGGTGTCCCAGGTGAAGGGCATGATCTTATTAGGGATATAACCTAGAAGAGATAAATATGGATATGGATGATGGTATTGGACCTCATGGAGGATTCCTACATACCTTTCTTAGAAGATAGGGATCAAAGTACACATATTTTAGAGAGGGGAATTAGGTATTACACCTAAGTAGGTGTCCCATTTGAAGGATTATATTGAAACCCCTGTGGTAATATCCAGGAGGTTCACCCCTAATAGGGAAAACCAAAGTTTACCTTTGGTTGGGATTGAACCTCATGGAGGATTACTACATACCCTGTTTAGAAGACAGTTCTCAAAACCAACGTAGTTTGGATATGTCATGGTGTGGGGATTACACATGGAAGTATCCTATAAAAAGGTCTCATGGTAACTACTAACCTCAAATCCCACATGATTCATGCTTCTTGTGAGAAATAATAGGAAGCAGAAGACCAGATGGTCGCATCGCGAAAGATGTGTCATCAAGCGATAGAATGGGGCTTATGTGTGGAAGAAGCCCGATGAGGATGTATTATTGTATAATAAGGATCTCATTCTATGTTAATAAATATCATTTTGTGTCATTCATACATCGAGTACCCTATCATGGTTTGTTAGGGCTTATGTGAAGACTGCTTGAGGTGCACATGGTGAACAATACCAAATAGAGGGGGAGACAATTTATTGAGAAGGTGAGGATGAAAATGTTCCCGGTATCATCTTCTCTCCAATCCACTATGTATTTACACACATAAAGAAATTAAATTTTAATGTTATATGTTGAAGAATTTGTTTCTAGGCAGTTTAACATCCTATTACTTAGACACGGGGGAACTCACTCCTCACCCCTTGGACATACACAACTGATACCAACCCACACTTGGGGGGGAAGGGAAGGTATTAGAAATGTCATACGAGAGAGAGAGATAGGTGGAGGAGTGTTCAAAAGTGAGTTCCATGTTATCATAGATATGTTGAAATTAAATATCCATTATCAAACCAATGATGAAATGAAAAAGGTAGGGAAATGCAATAAAGAACACCGCACGAGGGACCAAGAAATCACTATATTCAAGCCTAGAGGGATGCATAGAAGAGGGTATCGTGAAGAAGGGCGCCTCATTGAGAGGTGCTTCATGAATATTAGGAGCTTCACAAAAGTCAAGGGATTTAAAAAGATAGGTACTCCATGAGGTAGGGTTACCCTGTCTTGTTATAATGGCATGATTTGGAAATGGGGTGATTTTCAAAGGCTTAATGCTTTGTGAAGCCACAAGTACCCTGGAGGGACTTTCTCCTCTGTGAAGGGAATAAAACATGTTGAAGGGAATCCATACCATAGGTTGGGGTATATAGGAATAGGGGATAGTGGGTTTTCTAATTCATCGTACCTTATGTGATTCATTTTTATCTTGAGTTCATTGTTATTGGGAGCTTCATGAAACAGAAAATGAAAATTCAAAAGGCTAGGGTAGTGATGGTTTTAGGTGGGTGTAGACAAATATTTATAGTCAAAGGGGTATCCTGATTCTCTAAGGCTTTCCGAGATGCAAAACAATGGACTTCATGAAGAGGCGCATGCCACTGGGCTCGCATAACCGTCCACTTAAAACCTTTTAACATGGTTGTGGGGCTCGTCAGACTCACAGAGCGATCCAACTCTTGGGTTAGAATGATCACGAAGGAAGGATACCTCCATGAAGGAGATTCATGAGGTAGACTGCTTAGATGATTTGTTTTTGTCCATTTTTGCCCGGATGCATCCTAAAGGCCATGGATTTGCATAACTCATCTCGGAGCACGTATTTAGGCACCAACAAAGGGATTGAATATAAAACATATACATGTGGAAATAACACTATTAATGATAGGATTATATATGAGAATATCCATATTGTTAAAACATAAATTATAAATGTTAGAATAACCATCCTCTAGAAGTAAATTTGTAATAACAATGAACGTGTTCTATGCATGAGCAGTTATCCAATGCATTAAGCTTGAAGAAAATATTAAAATATTCTATAAATACATTAGATTATTATATATATATATATATATTTAAAATAAATTATATAAATTTATATAAATATATGAATATATAAATTTATAATACTTTATATAAATATACATTAAATAAATATATTTTAATATATAATATAAATACATTATATAAATTTATTAAAACATATTATATAAATTTATTTGTAATAAATATATTTTATAAATACATTTTTTGAAGTATTTAATTTTTTTATAAATATATGATATAAATTTTAATAATGTATTTATACTATATATATCTTATATTTCAATATATTTTATTAATATGCATATATATATATATATATCTGTGTGTGAGTGAGTGTGGGTGTGTGTGTTGGTGATCCTTTTGTGGTCCAAATAACAAGAATTGAAAAGAAAAAGAGTCCCTGAGGGGGAAGTCATTAATTCACCCAGATTCCTGGGCATTCACTCAAGTCGATTCACATAGGCCCATGTTTGTTCGCATAAATCTTTTCACCTTAGCCCACCTAAATTAAGGTGTAAGACTACCTGAAACCTTTTCCCTGGTTCACTTGTGTGAACCAGCCCATATACTTAGATCTCATGTGACAAAGTACTATATTTTGTTTATAAATAAACTCTTTGGGATCATAGATATGAACAATATTTTGGAATTTTTGTAAGAGGAATAGATACCTGATGCTCCCTTCACCTAAGTCCCTTCATACCCCTTCATGTAACATTTTATAAATAAAACCTAAAGTAATTAACCACTACAAGGGTTAATTGAGTCATATAAAGATAAAAATTCCACAAAATACCACTTTTCCATAATCTAATTACACTTGGTTGAAAGACCCACATCATCATAAACATAATATTTCCATGTTTCTATCCTCTCTAGGGGTGCTATACTTGGGAAAACCACACCTAAATCCATCCAAAAGCTTCAGACTAGGGTAAAACCCTTCGACCCACCTAAAATAGCTAGAACTAGTTCACCATTACTCAAATAGGGAAATCCATTTGACCATCCTAAACCATGTGAAAACATTAACATATCCCTCTACTAGGATTAATAAAAAACTTTCACTTATTCCTCTACTATGTTGAAGTTGAACCCTTTGTTTAACCCTTCACTGGGGTGAAGTAGAACCCTTCGCTTAGCCATCTACTTTGGAAAATAAAAAATACTCACTTGGCCCTCAATTTGGGTGAATCTCAACCTTTTTTACTCACCATATACCATGTAGAAGCCCCCACTAGTCCCTACACCTTGATAAACTTATTTTCTAGGTCTACTAGGGAGAAATGACTTCTTTTTCTCCCACATAAGGATAAAATAAACACCCTAATTTCAATGGTAGAGCATCCCTCCAACTAAATCTCACACCTTGGTACCAAATTATCAATGCCTCCTAAAAAAATAATTATATTTCTTAGTCTATTGGGAACACGAGAATGTCAATATTTAATCATGTATTCCCTTGATAAAGGGAGCCTCTGAGGTTTTACTCTTCAGTTGATAGAACCCACTAGGTGATTCTGATCTTGTATCCCCTTGATATTGGGAGTTTTGTTTCTATGTATGGCAGTAAGACCATACATGGCTCAAGATATCCATCATAGATTTTGAAATGTAGAATTTTATGGAATTTTCCCCTCAGTGATCCATGCGCCTATGGGCCTCCTCCTCCAGTGTAAGCCCCACTCATGTTCCTATTTATGATTTCATCATAAGGGGACTTCAATGAACCAAGGAAATATATAATCAGGTAGCCCATGTATAATAATTTATCACTTCCACATTGAGACATATCCCTCATGGGTCCATCCATCCTTCTATATGACCATAAAATAACAAGAGGAAGATACAGTTAAGGGAATCCCATGTGTAAGCCTCATCTCATTGTCAACGGTTCATATTCCATGTGAGTTGTTCATACTCAAAGGGTTATATTTCCTATGAGTGATCTTACTCAAGGGGAAATATTCTATAAGATCCATCTTACTCAAGGGGGTATATTCTTTCCAATACATCTTACATAAGGGGTTATATATTTTATGATCCATAATACCTCAATGTGACATATTCACCATCAGGCTTATCATTAGGTCAAAGCCATGCATAACCCCCACTCTTTATTTTGTAGTCTCCCATTTCACAAAATCAATTTTCTAGTCACATGATATAAAAATATATAACCACATCCTAGTCTCATGGTATAAAACCTCACAACAACATCCTAGTCATATGACATAAAAATGCATGAAAACAACCGTATTGCATGATGTTAACCTACAAGATATGGTTTTACCACATGAAATTATACCATTAAACTTGAACCACTTGGGATTTGATTCTCATTTTAAAAGGATATGCATGAAACCTCCATGTGGTTTAAACCCAACACAACCACCCTTTCATATCACCTCACTAGGTTTATATTCCTTAAAAAATCATCACTATGGGGTCATAATCCATATGAAACCACCTTATTCCTTTCTCAATGGGCTATATTACCAATGAGCCTAGATGTCCTTTAGCTGTGGCCATATTCACTTTGAAGCATTATTATTAAGCCATATTTTTGATGAGGCCACAATACTACTATATGGGCCACATTTCCATGGGATATGTTAACTACATCCTACATGGGGCTATATTCCCTTTGAAACCCTAACCTTCATCAAAGGACTATATTCACTATGATAAGAACTATAAATGGATGCTCATGTCTACGCACTACACTGACCATCACTAGGTACCTTTTTACTAGTATTCCATTCTACATGATGTTATTCTCCTAGTAAGTGGTCATTTTCATATGAAATTAAATGGCATGACATAGCCCATTAAGAAGAATAAAACTACTTGGGTTCTGATTCCCTTCAGAGGGATACATATAAATCCTTTTTCAGAGGCTCAATCCCAAAATCATAAATACCTAACACTTCCCTAGAGGGAAATAGATTCTAGATTACCAAACTACATGATTTTAAACTATAGTATCATTAAATTAATTAAATAATAATGGATAGAATCTAATACATACAAATATTCATATAAATACATAGATTTTATCAAATCACTAGCATAGTGTTAACTAGTCCCACACTATGATTTATGGATTATCCATGAAAATATCTTAAATTAATAAGAGATTATCAGAGTAGGTAATAATAGCCCCAAGGGTGTGATGAGCCCGACCCCTCATCCTCTCAACCAAAATGGATTCCCAATCATCACTTGTAAAGTTTCATAACTACCTACCTTTGTAAATAAGGTCTTTGAAGACTCAAAATTTCACTGTGGATGTACATGAGGGTTTTAACTAAAAAAATAATTAACCTGATGTGAATATTTTACCTTTTCTAGTGGTAAATTTATCATAATTTTATTTTTTATATTTCAATAACATTATTCATGATTGTGTTTATTGATACTTATTTTGGAAATTTAATAATTTCATAACTTTTAAGAAACATTGGAATTTTTAGAGTTCATTTGAGATATATATTCAATCCAAAGGAGTGGGATAATCTAGATCATAATCATCACATGTTATGTTTTTAGGTAGACTGGTGTCTATTGTGAAGCCCATCTGTCTGCTTCATAACACCTGAAACATCTTACACTTTTTGTAAGTGTCATATAAGTTGTAAACCCAATGAACTAGAGAATGATTTCACTCACTCAGTGTATCCAATAGAAAGTTGTGATTACCTTGGCCAGAAAGTACCCCATCAATGGTACTACCCCCATAAAGGCATCTTAGGAGAGTCTCCAAGAAAGTAAGCCTTATAGATTAACCTAGTAATATAGACTGACCGAAAAGTAATTTTTTTATTATCATCTAGAGAAAGGCCTAGTACCTCCGTTACAAAGGGCCCTCAAGGGGGTCGAAAAAAATGTAAGCCAAGCGAATCTTTCTACGCAAAGATCTGACACTCCCGCGGAAGAGATCCCAAACCGTAAAAAATGGTAATTCCCTCTTTTGGGTATCTGGGCCTTGCAAGAGTGTCTGTAATGAAGTTAGTTTCCTTCCAGCTATGATGAATGACGTGTCCCGAAGAAATTTTACTAACACACCTTCTGATAACGTAAATCAGATCCCATGGAATCCCATGCCTTCCTTGGATCATATTCACCATAATTTCGTAATCTGACTCAACTTCTGATACCTCAAGACCATGTTCCCTACAAACTTGGAGACCAATAAGTAGTGCCTGAGCCTCCACCCCCAGAAAAGAACCTGGGACATAGAAGAAGCTGAATGCCATAATAACAGAACTTTATGCATCACGCAGGACCCCTCCACCTATCATTAATCAATTTCTAAAAGAACCATCCACATTGAGTTTCAACCCGCTGGAAGGGGGAGTCTAACCGACCCATCTGCCTCTCGAGCCTCCAAGCGAAATGGGGCTGTTAAGGATGTTGAAAATCAGGGATGATTTTTGACACCCTTTCAATAATGAGAGAAGATTTTGAATAAGAGACCTTGCCCTCATAAAAGGAAACAAATATGAAACACGGGAACCCAACCGTGCCCGATTCCTGGCTTCCCAAATTGTCCACCATATGGAGGTAAATAGGATAGTTTAATACTCACCACTATCCAAGATCCACCTAGGCGGGACCCTATTTATCCTTAATGCCTCCAATATCATGCAACCACCGCTTCTTATGAATCATTAGAGGAGACTTCTATGGACATTTATACCCTAGTCCCTAAGACTAGGAAACCTAGGAGTAAGTATTTTCAGGGGAAGTAGGCCATAAAATTCTTGGAACATTCCTATATCTATATACCCATTAAATAAGATTTTCAACATAAATATTGATGGAAACAAGAGGGTGGGATAATATTCCAACTTTCACAAATAAAACCTACCATCATATAATGGATGTATCTGTAGGAACACATTAACATACTCAAACAATAGATAGAGAGAAATCCCATAATCTTACTCCCACCAGTGAAGCCTATCAACACATATCTAGGGGAAGTAGAGGGTATAAATAGACTCATAATCCCATTTCTATCAATGAGTAGGATAATATTCTCATTACCATTACAGGATCACATCAACATATCACAATAGTGATAGAGGGGTAAGATTATATCTTTTCCCACATATTTCAATGCTGCCATCATATCCTAAATATAGAGAAATATTATCATCCATATATTTTTGTAGTCACCTAGAGAATACTGATATTCCTAATCCTACCAACATCAAAGTAGCTCATTGAAACATCCTATGGGCTACTCGAGAGTGTTCCCATATCCACACTCCCATTCAGAAAGATAATTAGTATATACTAGCGAAGAATAAAGATTAAGTTCAGGACTATATTCCAATTCTAACTATAGTTTAATGGAATATCATATTATTCACTTGAAGGAAATATTATTTCCCAACTAATAACTCATAATCTTTCTGAAACATTCCAGAAGTCACCTGGTGATGTGTTCCAAAACATTATTTGGGATAGGTTCATATTCTTACCGACTTGTATGCTCATTAACATATTCTAGTGGAGCTTATTGAGGAATAGGATCATATTACTTCCCTCACCTAGGAATCCTATATAAATATTCTACTAGTTATTGAAGAACATAATTGGGATGATATCCCTACTCCCACTAGCACATGTATAGTAGGATAAAATATTCAAGAAATCTCTCAGAAAATCCATCAGTATATTTTGGAGATAGGTAGGAGGTATCATAAAAGGATTTGTATATAATAATTATATTGGAAATACTATATGAATCCAATAATGATCAAGGTCCTAGCCTTAGTTTACAAAACACAGAGATCTAGGAGGAAACATAAAGATATTTATACAACCCTTAAGAAATATCATATTTCTACCTTAAACAATGTTGGTGTTATTAAGTCCCTTTAACACATTTCAACTATAGCTAAAGAACCTTTTAGATACGTATTGATACGAGAAGGTAGTTTGTGACTAAAAAGGTCCTCCCCATAGCCACATAAATTTAAGATGCATAGGTCCTTCCCAAAACATGAATAATAATTGGAAATAAGGTCCTACCCTTCCTAACCCATCAATATCTTACATTTATGAGGGTATTCCTAAAGAAAACCAGATCTCCCAGCATTTGGGTCCTCTCTATGGAATATATTATAGAGTTCCTTTCTATAGTTGAAAATTAATCCAGAGTGCAAGTCCTCCAAAAGATAAAAAATTTAAAGATAACCATAGAGGTAATCCCCATGTTTTTCATTACTGAGGTCCTCCCCACAATTTCATCCTACCATGGTGTAAATGTCATCCTTGTGTTGACAATACTAGATGATTTCTATGAAATTGAGAGGTACATTAGAGTTTGAGTTTGATTACCCCATGTAACTAATCATTAAATAGTGAAATCTCATCCTAGCTAAGGGATATTCTAGGGTCGAATCATATCTGCACATGCCACAAAATCATTATCCTATATCCTAGATAAAGGGTTTTTGGATGACCTCAAAATAGTAGGGAAATGTTTTCTATAGTCAGATCAGGTCATGGAATCCCTCTCTAAGTATGAGAAAAATTCCATATTTATGTTGAAAAAGATATAAAAGGGTAATATAATGGTTATATCTAGGACCAAAACTACTTCCAAGGATTATATTACAATTAAATTGAAAGAGGAGTGAACACACCCTATTCACCTGAATCTATGGATGAATCTCCTCCATATAAAGTTAAAGTATTTGTCTTATAGGGAGTGCTCAAATAACATAAAGGTATCCAATGAGATATGATTCTAAATAATCCTATATTCTCTTTTATATTCATGATATATGAAGTTATAAATACAAAACTATGAACTCCAATAGGCCATCCTTAGTAGTATGGAGGTGCTTCACCATATAATTGCAGATGCTTCACTAGATAATCATATTAATGGGTGGGGATAATATAAATCCCTGCACTTCAAACCAATTTATATTCATTATGATTCATTTTAGAGAACAACATGAAATTTCATCCCCTCTAAAAAAAGTCTTAGATATGGGGTCTATATATTTTAGTTGGTCTATCAATAAAAATCCCACCATTCCTAAAATCAGAAAGTGATTATTTAGATAGAACGATCTATTCTCAGACTCTTTCATCAAGAAACCAAGAAATTAGAGTGGGTGTCCCATTTGAGGCAATCCAAGCTTACAAACCAACGTAACCCTAAATAGAAAGTGGATATTTCCCCATAAAAGTGATTTATCTAGCCCATGTATGAGTAAAGACCCAAAAAGTCAATAGAGTTGTGATAAAATCAACCTATATAACAATAAAAGAGAAACTACTACCTGTAAGGATGGGATAACTTTTAATACCACCACTACCCCTAGGATCCTCAAATCCACAACGAATCTAGGATATAATGATTGAAAAACCATGTTAAAACTAGCCCATAGTGTTGGGGAATTTATATTTACTCATTCAACTACACCTAAAAAATTTATCTTCTTTAGGATAGGTAAATCTCTTGAAGTGTAAACAACCTCACATTTCCTCCCCTTACATGATCTATCTCTCCTCAATTAGAATATTATTTAGTGGAAGTCATGAAAGACTCTCTTAAAGTTACCATCCATTGAGGAGGGAAGTTGAATCCTCACAAGGGGTATAATTCAAAGTGTCTGTACAAGGAGGAAAATGCTAAGGAGGATCATAACCCATACACAAAAATATTTTCCAAGGGTAGACAATCCACTTTACACTCTATAGAGGATAAGAATTTGATCTTCACATTACATTATGTGTCAGTAAAAATCATTAGCACTAGAATCATAAATAACTATGATCATGTCACTGACATAAATAGGAAATGATAAAGATATTCCCACTTGAGATGTGGCCCATTCCAATGAGAAAGTGTGCACACTGTATGAGTCCATTTTTTTATTTTAAAAAAAAAATCAATTTTAGGTTAAGTTGGAATTTGAGATATCTATTGAACACCCAGTTACTGCATACTTAGCATGATTTGGTGAAAGGGAAAGATAAAGGTGTGGATATATCTACAACTTACCCACCAATTAAGGAAATTGAATTCTTTTCCATCAAGGAATGTTTATCCTAGTATGATGTCGATCTTGAAGAATTAAAGTATCTCAATTTTAAGTTACTAAGAGGAAATTTTTCTATTGAGTATAATTTCTAGATAGAAGCTAATGACTCACCTCTAGAACATATTTAATGGGATGAACTATTTCACTAGTAAGGAAAGCATCCAAACATGTGACCGGGCTAGGATCTAGACCATTTGTTTATCAAAACATAACGACCCAAGAATGTCATGGATTCCCACCACTAGTGTAGAAACTACTTTCATTTTAGAAAAGACACCCTAAGGCAAATATAACTGTATATGAATAAATATAAAATTAAATCCAATTATTCCAGGTTATACATATAGTTACAACAAAGGAATAATACTAGAAAACATTTCCTTTACAAATAATTTATTCCATCAAGTACATTAGTTCCCAAAAGATAGATATAAGGGATTATGTATCTAGATTTGGTGGATAATACATGTAATAACCCATGTTATAACTGGTTGTAAAAATTAGGGGAAATTTGAACACTTCTTTTCCCAGGAGTCTTCTTGATCACAATATTAAATTCACCAATATGATGATATTTGATTATTTTTCTAACCACACTATTAGTATTATAATATTTTGTTTACAATTGGATAATATCTTAATGTAAATTGGAGTTATAAAAATTTTCATAGAATATATAATATTGAATTAATTAAATATTAATTTATTTATACATGTTAATTTGGTGATATCTTTTAAATAGAGTGTTGAATTGATTTCCCTTCTTTGTGGTTGATTTCAGAATGGGGGTTTTCCCTATTTGAGGAATAACCATCTTTTGGGTGCCGAGGCTAGACCAAAGCCCCTTTTATTTTCATTTTTATTTTTATTTTGCCCTCATTTTCTCTTTTCCTTTTTATTTTTACCTTTTCCTATTTTTATTACCATACAAAACCCCAATGGTATATTCTTCACATGGATATGAGAGGTAGAGGGAGATGAGGTGGAGCCGAAGTGGAGTGTGGGTCACACCAGATCATCATGTGGTAGCCACAGATCATATATCGGTGTGAAGTTTTGGTGATTTCCACTGATAGGTAGGCCTTTATTATGTTTTCACCATAAATACCCATATATTATATGTATTTATGTTTTTAAACCTTTTTTTGGTTGTTGGTAACCCCTTGAGGTTTGATCCAGGCTTAATCCAGGAGAAATGAGGGTTTTAGTCCATTTTAAGGGGTTTCCGTTTGGAAAAAACCATGTATAAAACAAGTGGATTAGAGAAAACATGTTGTGTGTTCTTCCTATTTATGGAATATGGGGTTTTGGGAAAATACACCATGGGGGTAAACTATATTTAATGGATACTCGAGGTGTATTTGGGGAACAAGGCCATGTAGGGTACATGACTAGGACTCGTGTGAGTTACATTCCTAGTGGTCATGTATTTTTATTGGAAAGACACCACGTGGGTGTACATGTTCAGGAACCCCATGTGGGATACATTATATGTTTGAGGAGGTAAAAAATATGTAGTTAGTGGTGTATACACTGAGTGGGGAATGTGGTACACTATTATATAACTATGTGGGGGTACAAGCCATGTAAAAGGCATAAAAATCATATAATTTTGAAAAGTACATGCCGAGTGGATTATGGCACACTAATAGGGAGGAACATTGGGGTTACATGATGTGTACCACAAGTAGAATCTATTTACTTTTTTTCCCTGTCCTTTTTCCCTATTTTCACTTTGGAGACATGATTGGACCTGTGAGTAGTCAATTCTAATCATTTTCCATATAGATCATGATGGTGGAATTATTTAGGTGTATATAGGCAATCTGAATGTTGTTTTGGACTGAGAGAGTTCAACCGGAGGATTTTCTTGTTGTTTGGTTTTAAAATCCTATTGGGGGTTATGTTTGGAGCTATCAGGCCCAGGTGACGGTCATATGATCATTAGTTGTCCTTATCTTGTGGATTATAAGTAGGTGTTGTTTGAGGTTACTTAAAAAGGATCTCAAAAGGCATGATTTTGTAGAATATCTATAGAGATATTGGTATGTCACTGTGTGATGAGGATAGTTTCTTGATGTTAGAGAAGTTGTGGTTAGATCTTGGGTTCTATAATCAGATCTGTTAGAGGCTTTGGACTAGGTTGACACCATGGAATAGTGGTTATGATTGGAATTCATTGAGATATTGATAGGATTCATATGGAATCTATTTGGATTCTCTTGTGGGTGAGTTCGTACCCATGGCTGGTCCATTTTATGGTGATTGAAACTGAAGTTTTTCTTTCTTTAACTTTTCCTTGAGGTTTGGAATGTGTCAAGGATACCTTGTAGATTCTAAAATTTTAGGTTGTTCACGAGTACAATTGAGAGTTTCCCTATTGGTAGGCTTGTTCTTTGGATCGCCATTGAGTGTGTTGTCGTTCAAGGATCAGTTGAAGGCCACTGAGATCCATATGCATTGTTTCAATAATGGGTGTGTTTTGTACTTTTGTATAAGCTAGAGGAACCCCTCACTGGGTTTCCTTCTCTTGTTGTGGCCTTTTGACCATTTGAGGATATTTATGTGGTCATGTACTGAGATATTGGGTGAATCAGGGGAGTCTCTAGTAGGATTTCACCTTTTTTACTATGATCCAGGGTGATGATAGAGGCCATATTCTTTATTGTATGAGATTTTATTGGTTTTGGTAGTTCAAATAAATGGGTGGTGGGTTCATGGTTGGATTATCCCACAATCAGTTGGACATTGTTCATGATATTTGAGGTAGTTTTTTATTAGGATATTAATATTAGGAGGAGACCCTTGGGACATATTGGATCTTGTGTTATCCTTGAGTTCTAATCTAGTTATCTCCATCATTATCCAGATACTATTATACGAGATTAGGAAGAAAATAGATGGTCTAGATGTGTTTACCCATCTAGTTGAGTATTTGATCTCACTATAGGTTATATACCATAGATGTGGTGGGATCTCTTTTGCTTGAGTGGGTTCCATGGGATAGTGTATCTATCGGCCCCATGGGTAGATGGGATTCCCTATGAATGTACACATGTTGGGCCCATAATTAGGTCCTTTACTAGGATATTTTATATTGTTGGGACCTCTTTTAGAGATCAATTTGTTCTATATTACTTTTGAGACATTATGGATTTTGGTACATGTGTAGTGGAGATCTGTCACCATTTTGATCATGATATTGGAGTCCTAGAGCCTGGTAAATGTTCTTTGTCAAGTAAACACAAATGGTTATTCCATAGGTTCCAATATTCATTCCCTTTTCATTTAGTCATTTTGGATATCTTGTGTAGATATTGTAAATGCACTGGTTTTTGTGTGGCTAGGTGATCCACATGTTGTAAATCCTTTGGAAGGGGCCCATGTAGGGGTAGATTTACAAGGGGTTTCTTTCTAGAAATTACAGTTGGCTATTTTTTTGTTTCTCCATTGTTTAATGTAGGTGTTTCTAATATCCCATCTATTATTAGGCTAGGTTAGGCATAGCATGTGTGCATGAAATTGTTATGTAAACAGATTATAGGTCCACCATTAAGGGTGACTTACTGAGATTTATTTCTCACCCCTAGTACACGAACCATGGGTGCGTGCAGATCAGATGTCTACTTTCATGTTGGATCATAGGTCACATAATATATGGGGTCAAGTCTTGGTGTTGTTTGATCGACCAGAGCCACTCATGTGGAGTCTCTAGAGCAGGTTGGGGCTACTCGAGCATCATTGAGAGATGGTATGTGTTTGGGGTTTGTGTTGGAGATAAATCATATTGTATTTATCATCAATTTTTTAATTTTTTATGCAGTTAAGCTACTGGGTGACCAGTTTTTGAATGTTTTGCTTGTCTATGAGTTTGAATGATTGTATGATGTATTCCATTTATTATATCATACTTATTTCTTTGGTTATCTGTTAAGAATACTATGATCTTCATCCTTGTGTATGAGTCTGGTTATTTGTATAGTTATTTCACTCTGACCAATGGGTATAGTCTCCCCATAGTACCTGTTAGACACTCAACACTAGTCATTATACTCTAGTATTTGGAGAGGTATTCTGGAGTCTTTGTGGGATTATAGATTTGATAACATGCATGGACAATATAGAATGGTTTGTTAAAAAATGGTATCAGAGATTTGTGGTCTTTTTATTTATGTATTTGGTAGATAGGTGGTCTAGGATTATATTAGAACTTGTGATGGATATGAGACTAGTGTGTTGTGAACACCTTTGTCGATTAGTAGTCCAGGTTTCTAGGGTATGGGATTTTTTTTCCTGGATTTATTTTTTATTGTTTCATGATTTCACCTAGTATGATGCACTTGGGTTTATATATTTATGGTTTATTCTAGTTTTTGGATCTTATAACATGGGAAAGATTCCAATGTTCATGAATCCTTATAGACACGTAGAATTCACAAGACATATGACTATCTATGGGGTTTTACTGACGATGAAGGTTCAGTTGTTTAAAGTTTTTGGAATTGTTCATATGGTGTTTTCACATATACGTACTTAGTGGAATTATAATAAACTAAACCACACACACACACATACATATATATATACATATATATATATTATTCTGATGAAAGGATATGTAGATATTGGCGTGAGATACTTGACACTATTAGAGATATATTAACTTCATTGTGGAATGTTTGGAGAACCTTATAGCCCAGTAATGGGATCCAAGTAACCTATTGGTGGTTGGGTGAGGGAAATACCACCTAATAGATCCTTGGTTTGGGATTGATTTTCCATAAGACGGTGGTTCCCGGAAGTCCCAGGTTCATTTTTTAGGATGTAGATATTCTTTCCATGTGTTGTATGATGGGTTGTGTGGTAGGGCATGTCTACTTGCTATCACTAATGGAATATGCGAGCATGGTTGTTCTTCCTTGGTGGGGATGTTCAGGTCTTCTATCACTATGATGTGGTTAGGCATGAGGATTCTTGGTGTTTGATAATTTGAGTTCTGGGAGTGATCTATGTCTCTTGGATGGTTTGAGAGGGCGGTTTTGGATGGTTTCATGGCCTTAATCTTTTGGTTGTGATTTGGGAAGCACTATGAGAGTGTGGTTGGATGATTGTAGATTTGGATCATGTAATGTCACAACTTTTCAAAAAGTGAGGACCATTAATTTTTTGTTATAATTTCTATAAATAGACCTAACTGTGATACCTAAAAGGTTCATCGAGGTATTGGGTGTGTCTAGGGCTCGTTCAAAGTTTGGCTCCCCAATATGGGAAGAAAAGGCTGGGCCACGTGGTTTTTCTAAAACCATGATACCCAAGGTGTACAGATGTGCGAGACTACAAAGATTTGGGCATAGAATTTTTTATTGGTTTATGCATGGTTTGTCAAACTATGCACCTAACCATGTGATGTGCCCCATTCAAGCAGTGAATGGTGCATAGATTGTTTATGGTTTGGCCAACCGTGTGGACAAACTCTACGCAATGGTTTGGGGGTTAAATTACCAATATACTCCTTTTTAATGAATTTAACCTATTTATCTTACACCCCCCTCCATTTCTAGTGGTTCCCCATACATTAATCACCCACTATCTCTCCTCCTTCAAGAATCTAGGAATCAAGTTAGCTCCTCCATCCATCCTTTAAAAATTTTTCTGTCGAATCTAATAGGAAGATAAATGTATGATATCCAATAATTTCTAATCTATTTAATATTATTCATCCCATAAATTTTTCTATTTAGGTGCAAGATCATTTTCCACATTTTTAGGTCATTTTATATTTTATTCATTATCATCCAACCTAGATTGAATCAAAGTTTTGCATTGGATGAGGTAAAATCAATGAGGATAAGGTAGGTGGTCTAATCTCTTTCCTTTTTTTCTTTGTGTTCTTTAACTTGTGTCATTGTTCCACTCAATGGGATATTCTGGAGTATCCTCTAAAACCTTAATTAAATCATTCCAAGTTATTATGCACATGCCTTATGATCCTTATAAGCGGTTAATCACCTCCAGTGTTGATTTCACTGACCTAGACCACACAAATGGGTGTGTTCTACCCATATGGATTAATTTACTCTTTTTCTTTATATTGGTTAAATAGCCTTGGGTGTGTTATTACATGAATATTTTAAGTTGGTTTTATTGGGATGATGATCCATGTATTAGGCCACTATACACCCATGCCATAAATTAAGTGGTCTAATATATTAGATTAGACAAGTGATTAAAAACTTGTGCCTTATGAATTACATTGAATTTCCCAATGACATTCATAAACAATGTAATTTATATGGTATGAATTCTTGAGTTAAATATAATTTCTTTCAGTTAAGCATGTTATAATTATTTGATTCTTGTTTAGCTGCTTCACTTAGTGTCGAGGGTGAAATAGGGGGTTCTGACTTGAGGAACCCTTGGAAGATCTCTTGTGACATTCTATGGGAATTGTTAATTCTTGGTAAACACACCAGAGATGATATCAACTTTTATAGAGATGGTATTTCCATGAATTATTTGTTTCACCTATAGATGATTGACACTAGTTACTTAGGGGAGACCCCTTGGACAGCCACGAGGGCACAATTAGTTAAAACATGTGATGAGAGAGACTCAGGACCCTATGTGAAATACTAGGTATGGACTCTGAGGTCAGTTAGTCTTTAAAACTTATCCTAATTTTCAGGAGTGATGCATGGGACATCATCATTGGGTTACCTTGGACATACTTCTTATCATTTAATTTTACTGATCCCTTTGATATATACTTGGTAAGTCTCTCTAGATCTCCTTGGATGGGATCAAGGTGTATCAACATGTTTTATAAATAAATGATTAAAATATTTTGAAAGGTAAATAAATGTTTCCAAATGATAATTGATTATTTGGTTTAAAAAATATATGGATATTTACTCCAATCCCAATCATAGTATTGGGGAAAGTCCAACCTATGACACCTTACCCTACTCACATTACAATTTCATGATCTCTCCGTTCAGACACACCGACTTATGTTGAAGCAGGTATATTGGATGGGTCACCAAGTGAAATCGAGTCCAATGTGTTTATTTTTTTATTAGATCTTGAATTTATTTATTATGGAAGACTATTTATTTTATATTTAATGAAATGGAATAGACTAGACACCATTGGTGTCGGCCTAGTGAGATTGCATCTCACACCCCTCTGAGGCTCCTTTGGTATCCAAGTAGACTTTATATCCACTGTTATTGATAAAGGGAAGTAGCCAGCTTCCAATGATTGATTTATTTACATATCTAGAATAAAGTTGTGTGAAAAAGACTGAGTTTATACTCGAGATTCTAGAAGTAATAGTTTTTCCCATTTTGTATATTTTTTCATTATTTTCGTATATATGTGTATCCTTTAACCCATTTCTCATTAATTTTGGTATATTCACATTACCATGACATGATCATCATATATAACTATCTGTTCATTTAGATTCCACTTATTATTCTTTTTATTGAATGTTTAATTTTCATACTTATATTTATATCTATTGTTATATATTTTTTTTCTGCACTCTACTATAATCTATGAGGGAATAGTCTCCCCAAGGGCTTACCCAAGACCATCACTGCTAGTCGACATCCTATGGAATTTGCGAAGGCACACTTGAGGACTTTTGGTCAACCATCTTGGGGTACTGGTGAGTGGAATCCTGGGCAGGATACTACAAAGTGGTATCAGATCCAACATTCCTTTTTATCATACTATTTCGGTTTAGGTTGGAGACAAGGATATTGGAATATGGTTATGAGACTATTCCTAGGAGTAGTCACCTCATGTATATAGGAGAAACCAAATTTTTTGCGATGGGTAAACATTGTTATTACTTGTGTTGTAATTATTTTAATGTATTTCACCATTGAGTGATGCACTTGCTTTTCATTTCATCAATTTTTAGGATTTTCTTATTACTTCAACCCAAAGAAAAGAGGTATTATAAGGTTCATGCATCATAATAGTCATAATAGGGTTTAAAATTTCATGAATTATGCCATGAAATATATATTTTCTATATAAATTTATTAATGTATGTGATTTATGTATGTGCCTTGTGTGTGATGACATATAATGTAGAAATTTTTCCAATAATGACATAATCTATTATTTTGACCAATAATTTTATTTTAGTTTTTTTGTTAGGTTAGTTCCATCAGAAACTCATCCAATCAAAACACAACCCATGGCCTATTACACAAATTTACTAGTATAAAGGTTAGGATATAGTTAGTTGAGGTTCCAATTTCTATTTATAAGGAGTATTGGCCCTTGTGAATTGGAATTGGTGACTAAATTATCTAAATCATAATGATAATAATTTAATAAATTAAAATAATCCTTAAAATGAAATAACTCCTTATATTAGAGACCTGTCACCTTATCCTGAACCGACCTCAGTAGTGGGTTATAGGACATGTCTCCTTTGATCCTTTTTGTTGCATGTTTTCATCCAATAGACCTATCTCCTTGAGCAAGAAGAAGGGTTTGTCTCTTTTGTATGAAGTATTAGTACCTTATCTATCTTTAACACTTTCCATATCTATTATAAATACTATCTAAGGAATGATCTTAGAATTTTTAGAGTTATTCCACTGTGAAGACCTCATGTTGTGTGCTAGGAAATTGGTGACAAGCATACTCTTAAGGTGTTGGGCTATAAACTTCCCGTGAAACCTCCTGTGGTGATTTCAAAGGAACCTCCTACAGATCCTCCACTGAATAATTATTTCCAGTTTCATGATAGCTTCCTTCTCTTCAGGAAATCAGTACAAGGTGCTCCTCAACTTGCCCCTTTTATGGAAGAGATGGCCTGTGAGATCCAGCCGCAACATCCTCCCACCTTCTTAGGGGATACTGGACCTTAGGCTGCTGAGTCTTGGTTTGAGGATATGGTTTCAATATTAGAGCACATCGAGACATATCCAGAGTAGAGGGTGAAGCTCACAACCTAACTGTTACATGACTCTGCCAAGCGATGGAGGGAAGTTCTGACTCAGGATTTTCGACAATAGGGTATGGTCTAGGTGGACTTACAGAGAGCCTTCATTTACTATTTATTCCCTCAAACCTTATAAACTTATGTAATTTGGGTGTTCATACACCTTGATCTAGGTTACATGTTTGTAATGGTATACTCAACTTGATTAACTAAATTACAACATTTTGCACCGACCTTGACCAGTGATTAGATGACTACTATAATGCAATTCACGTATTAGATTTATTATTCTATCCAATCTATGGTGAATGTATTTCAAATAAACACTATTTTAGAGATCATAAATCAGGCCTTTATCATTGAGTTGAAATGGGGGAGTCAAGCAATGTGAAATAGGAAAGTTTAGCTTCCAGGAAGATCAATGGTTTATTTAGCGGTAGGAGGCGATGCTTAGAAGGTACACATGGGGGAAGTATAACCCTTGTGTCATGAATCGATACTTTTTTGTTGTTTCACTAGTGTGTAAGGTTAGTAAAAAATAAGCCTCAGTGTATGAGGAACCCAATCGAGTGTTAGGAATGCAGTAGGACGAGTCATCTCCATCATTTTTCCAACCCTTCCCTTCAGTTCCAAGTGAATGGGGTTCTTTTACAACGCCTCCTTGAGGTGTATTCTCATCAAAACCTTGTTAAAAAGGATATTTTCTTCTATTATTCATTCAGGTTGAGCAGGTGGTTGTGAACCAGGAAATCGAGCCTCATATTTTTAGCTACAGTAGTGTGACCTGCTTAGTCTAGCATCAAAGTGTTGCAGTTCAAGTAATTTCTATGATGTTAAGCATTAAATAGATAAATCGAGCCTTGGGAAATCTATAGTTATAGGTACCAGTTTTGTAGCCTCTACATTAGTATCTTTCTTATTTTATATAGGTACATCACACTCTTTTATATCTACTGCAACTATGGGAAGTTTGGGCCTAGTGATAGAGTACTATAGTGGTGTTATGACTCTTGACATGCCGTTTGGAGTTCGGGAAGAGGGTATATTCTAGTGTAAGGAGTGCCCATTGAAATTGATGGGTACTATCTCATATGGAGTTTTTATATCCTCAAGATGACTATATTTGACATCTTTCTCGGTATAAACTGCCTTGTGCTTTATCGAGCCCATGTGGAATGATATCACTTATATGTGTCTTTTACATCACATGAAGGAAACATGTATATCTATAACAGAGAATGCGATCTACAAGCAAGTTTAATTGGACTCAAGTGTACTATGATGGGTAGGATGACAACCCAAATGTCCAATCTCTTTATGAGCAATTAAAGAATACAATTAGTCGAATTTTCTCTAGTAGTGTATCATTTGAGGGATTCTTTCTATAATGATTTCTGTATCTTAGAAGTTGAGTTCACTATTGAGATTGTGCTAGGTACATCACCAGTGTCCATTCATCCTTACATGACAATGCCTACAAAGATATATGAACTCATAAAAAAACTTAAAGACTTAGAGGACAAGGTTCTTATAATATCCAACACTTAAAAATGAAGTTCACCAATTATTTTCTCCAATAAGGTAGATGGAACCCTTATATTTTTCATGGATTATCTTCGATTGAACCAGATTATTTTAGAAAATAGGTATCCACTGCCTCGTTTAGACAACCTCTTCGACCAGATCCAGGGAGAAACTTTTTTCTATAAGATAGATTTAAGGTCTAACAACCATCAGGTTTGTGCGAGACCATCATATGTACCATACCACATAAAACATTCCAAAGTAGTTATGAACTATACGAGTATCTGGTTATGTCTTTCGGTTAGACGAACATGCTGACAATATTAATGGATTTGATGAATTGGGGTTTCCATTCATACCTTGATTCCTTTTTTGTGGTATTCATACATCATATCTTAGTGTACTCACACAACTTACATGACCATTCCAATAATCTTTAGATTGTGTTGAGTACACTGAGAAAACACAAGATATATGAGAAGCTCATTAAATGCCACTTTTGGATCAGTAAGGTCATATCATAGTTGAGGAAAGCATATTTATTGACCTAGGGAAGGTTAAAATCATGTTTTCCTAGGAGAATCCCAAGAATGTATTTAATATATTCATCTTCTTTGTGTTGGTTCACTATCACAGGCAATTCATCCATGACTTCTCACACCTGGAATATCTTCTTAAAGGATTGAAAATAAGGGTGTAAAATTTTACTAGACTAAAGCTTGTGAGATACATTTTTAGTAGTTAAATTGATGACCGACTTCAGCCAAAATATTGATTTTTCCTAAGTTGAGTAGAAGTTATACTATTTATTGTAATTGGTTTGGTATTATAATGGGTGAAGTTTTGATGCATATTGATCAAGGTGCGGCATATGGATCCCTCCAGCTGAGGAATCATGAACAGAACTATCCTACAGATGACGTTGAGATAGCAGTTGTGTTTCATGCTCTTAGATGTTTGAGGAACTATCTATTGGGCTAGTGGTTTTTTGTTTACACAAATCATAAATGTCTCAAATATATCTCTAAATAACAAAACTTAAATATGAGGTAGTTTAGGTGGGTGGAATACCTACAATCATTCGACTTTGAGCTTGCTTACACACCTAGAAATGGTAATATGGTGGATGATTCCTTGAGATATAAATCTCACACATAATCCACCAAGGAGGCCAGTAGTGAGTTGTATTTGATGGATTTGTTCTTTGATATGAATCTTGAGTTTTAAGAACAACATGGGTATCTAGTTCTATCATTTATTACATTGAAATCCTCTCTTCTGAAGTAAGTCTGGATGTGGAATTTATCTAACTCCGAGGGCCTTTCTTTGAGGGAGAGTGTCACAGGCGAGAACCCACCTCCTGGTTGGGTTGTTGATAGTAGTGAGACCCTACTCTTATGTGATCATGTATTGGTTCATATAGATATATGAGAAGATTTGATGAGGGAATAACACGAATCATTATGGGAAGTTCATATTGGTGTCACCAAGATGGACAAATACATCTACCATCAGTATTGGTGGCTATGTATTAAGAGGCAGATAGCAAGTTTCATCACTTGGTGCTTCACTTGTTAGCAGGTGAAGGTAGAGAACTAGCGTACTACTAGAATTTTACAGCCTCTATCAATTCATGAGTTGAAATTGAAGATATCACTATCAATTTCATGATGGTATTTCTAAGATCACCACAAGGCATTGATGAAATATGGGTGATCATTGAAAGTTTGACCAAGGTCACACACTTTTTACTAATCCAAGAGACCTTCTCTATTGATGATCTAGGAATACTCTAAATCTAAGAGACAATGTGACTGTATAGAATACCCTGCTCTATCATTTCAGATATATATGATAACTGTATTTAATAGTTCAAGAAAGGGTTGAAAAAGGTATTGGGTTCATAAGTTCTCTTGAGTACTTCATATCACCCTTAGATCAACTGGAAGTCCAAGTGAACCATACAAGTGTTAGAAAATATGTTATGGTCTTGTATCTCTGATTTTGGTGGCTCTTATGAAAATCATATAACTTTGGTGGTTTTTTCCTACAAAAACAACTTTTAGAAAATGATTCATATGTCTCTGTATGAGGCCATCTATGGTAGACCATGTCATTACCTCTTTATTGGATTGAGTTAGGTGAGGAATCTTTGCTAGGTCCTCATCTTATTCAAGAGACTTCAGAGTATGTCTAGCTAATTCAGAAGAATATGAATACAACATGGTCTAGGTAGAAGCCTTATTCCAATTGTCACCACAGCCCTCTGGAGTTTGAGGTCAGACATCTAGTATTCCTACGTATATCACCTAGATTAGGTTATAGACAATTCCAGAGACATAAATTTATCACCTCAATATATCGGGCCTTTTGGGATAATGTAGAGAGTTGGGTTGGTATCCTATAATTTTATATTACCTCGTAGCTACTTCTCCATGCACGACATCTTGCACATATCTCAACTTCAATAGTATCATCCTGAACCATCTCATTTGTTTGAACCTAAGGATATCGAGCTGGAAGTGGATGCATAATTCAAAGGGTATCTATTTTTTATTGTTTATCACAACATGAAGTCTCTCTAATGTAGGTATGTTCCTCTAGTCCATGTGCTATGGAAGCAAAAATGTATACTGGAAGAGACCTGGGAGTAGGAGGATGATGTACATGCTCACTAGCCAAAACTCTTCTTAGATGATGTTCTCCTACCCTTAGAAGGGAAACTTGGAGATGAGTTGTCTTATGGAGGGGAGGTTGTAACAACATGAATTTTCACAAAGGTGTAAACCATTAATTTTTTGTTCTAGTTTCATTAAATTTCCCTAATTATGATGCTTAAAAGGTTCAAAGAGGTCTCAGGCGCATCTGGATCCCATTTAAAGTTCAGATCCCCAAAATGGGAAGAAAAGGCTAGGCTATAAGGATTGTTTGAAACTGTGCAACCTAGGGTGCACAACCATGTGAGACTATAGAGGGTTGGGATATATTATTTATCAATAGTTTGCACCCAGTTAGTAAAAATTTGTGCTTAATCATGTGATGCGCTCCTTTCAAACAATGAATAGTGCATGCTTTGCACATAATTTGGCCAACCATGCAGCTAAATAGTGTATAGTGGTTTTTGGGGTGAAAATACCAAAATACCCCTATTTAATGAATTTAACCTATTTCTCTTCCACCCCTCTTCATTTCCAGTGGATCCCCACTCCATTCTTCACATATGAGCTCTCCTCCTTCAAGAAACTAGGAATTAAAGGAACTCCTCTATCTGGGCTTGGAATATTTTCCCATCAAATCGAATGGGAAGCCAAAGGCGTGATCTCTAATACTTTCTAATATATTTCATGTTCTTCATACTATCCATTGTGCTATTTATGTGCAATATCATTTCCCCCATTTTAGGGAATTTGTTGGTTTCTTAATTTTCTTCCAACCTGGAATGAATCAAAGGTTGACACTAGATGAGGGAAGATCCTCACAAGTGGAGAATCACCTATAGGGTTTATTTTCTTGACCCAAACCACCCCAATGGGTGTATTCTACCTATATGGCCAAATTACCCCTCTTTCTTTATATTCATAAAATATCCTTGGTTGTGTCATTACATGACTAATACCTTAAATTGATTAAATTGGTTTGACTTGGGTGATGAGTCATTTATTAGGCCCCATACACCCATTCCATAAATTAAGTGGTCTAATAGAATAAATAAAAAAGGTGCTTAAAGGCTTACAGATTATGAATTAAATTGAATTTCTCAATTACATGCTTGACCAATGTTCTTTATACGGTCTGATTTCTCGAGTTAAATGGAATTACATTAAATTAATCATATTATAAAAATGTTATTCCTTTCTTCTTACTTCACTTAGTTCTGAGAGTGAAACAATGGGTTATGACTTAAGGACCCTTTGGATGGACTCTCCTTCCTTTCTAGGGGAATTGTTAATTCATGGTAAACACATTAGAGGTGATATCATATTTTCTTGAGATGGTATCACTCTGAATTATATATTTTACCTCTAAAAAAGTGACACTATTTCTCTAGGGGATACCCCTTGGAAGGGATTAATTGAATGATTGGTTGTACCATTCCATGAGAGAGACTCAGGCCCCTACGTGTGATACCAGGTAGGGTCTCAAAGGCGAGTTAGTCTTTGACAGCTATCACCCTTATGAGGAGTGATGCCTGTGACTTATTCATTGGGTAACCTAGGAAGGAATCCTTGGTAATGGACTTTTATTGAGCCTTTTGAGCTATACTTATGAAGTATCTACATATTTCCCTGGAAGGTCTCAAAAATTCTCGACATGTTTTATAAAGGAATGATTAAAATGTTTTGAAAGGTAAATAAATGTTTTCAATTGAGAAATGGTAAGTTGGTTTAGAAATGATTGCAACATGTCCTTCAAGATCAATTATAATCTTGGGGATAGTCTAGCCTATGGAACCTTACCATACTCACCTTACCTCAGGATATCTCTTTTCATATGCACAATATTAGGCAAAATCAAGTAGATTGGATGGGTCTAAAAGTGGAACTCAGTCCAATGGGTATATGTTTCTATTTTGTCTTTCATCTAATTATTATGAAACACAATTTATTCTATATTACATAAGATAGAATGGATTAGACACCATTAGTGCTGACCTACTGAGATTTTATCTAACACCCTGCTCAGGTTTTTTTGGTACCCGAGTTGACTTTATATCTGTAAGAATTGATAAAGGGAAGAAACTAGCTTCCAATTCTTGATTGATTCAAATTTATAGGATGGTTTGGGAGATGGGGACTAAGACTATGATCTAGATTCTAGAAATAATAGTTTTTCCTTTTTTGAATATTTTCTAGATAGTTGTATATTCTTATATCCCCTTACCCCTTGCTCATTAATTTATATACAGTCACATTACCATGAAATGGTCATCATATAAAATTATTTGTTCATTAAGATTTTTCTTATTGGTCTTTAGCTAGAATATTTAATTTTTATACTTTC